>JAWZYV010008258.1:0-430278 GCA_038373885.1 Cheiracanthium punctorium
GGTTCTAATGCATTAACGGATTTTCGTCGGATTTCGTCGGTCCTACTCCTAGGCAGATAGCTCTTATCCATTCCTTAACAAAACACAATACAATAAATCGGTTAATTAGAGTGAGAGTACCGAATTTTCAAAATTCCCAAAGAAATCGTCATAGCTTAATATAATCACATTAGACATTTTTCCAGGTATACATATTATCCCGGCGATTCGCCAAGACGAGCAACTTTTTCGCCAAGATAAATGCCGGACACATGAAATTATTGATGGTTCGAAATACGATTGCCGACAGTTTGCAGCAAATGTGAGGAAAAAATAGTTTGGCTAAGCTCTAGGACTAATATTTCTCGAGTTTTCTAGAAGCCCATAGAAAAACATATGGGAAAGCGAAACCTCCGTATCTCCGGTTCTAATTGGCCGATTTTGATGCAACAAAAAGCAAAATTTATCTATTTGAAGCGTAGAATACGAATTTTAAACCATTTTAAGCCCCAGAGCAGCGGGTTGCCCCGAAAATTCGTAACATTGCCCCCTTCCCAAGGACTGCACGTCCCGGGCAGTACAATCCCCAGTTAGGAGGTCACACAAATATACAGTGTCCAACCTTTAACCAAATCTTCACAACATAATTTAAGCAAATAATCAATAAACACAGTAAGCAAATGCACTCTAGTAAATAAATAATATACATAATAAACAATTACACTAATAAGTAATCAATGTAATAAACAAATACACATTAATAAAAACCAATATATTACAAATATGTACACTAAACATGGCGTAAGTAGTGAGAGAAAGAGAGTTGAAGAAAGAGGAAGAGAAGAGAAAGACAGGAAAGGAATGAGAGTTGAACGAAAAGAGGAATTACGCCATAGTGACCATGGTCTGAACTAATTACAACCGCGGTAGATGGCTAGCCGATCGTAATATACAACTCTTGGCTTCGAGTTTGTGACTTACGAATCCGTACGATGACGTCATTCAGCCGGTTTAGGACTGTGTAAGGACCGTCCCACGGCGATTGCAGCTTGGGAGACAGGCCTTTCCGCCGAGTAGGATTCCATAGCCAAACTTTGTCACCTGCGTTGAACTCGTGTCCCGTAGCCTTCGTGTCGTAGCGAGTCTTCATCTTTTCCGTGTTCATTTTGATCCGCTCCCGAGCAAAATGATGTACATCTTCAAACCGTGCCCGAAGGTTTTCCACGTACTCCTATGGCGATGAAGGCGCATCTGGAGGGCGGCCGAACACTAGATCGGCGTGAAGACGAAGATCTCTGCCGAACAGCATCTGGAAAGGTGTGAAGCCGGTAGTCTCATGGACGGCACTCCTATAGGCCAGCAGGAATAGGGGGAGTTTCTTGTCCCAGTCCTCTTGATTCCTAGATACCAGGAGCGAGAGGTTGTTCAAAATTGTACGATTGAACCTCTCCACCATGCCGTCGGATTGTGGGTGTAAAGGCGTAGTCTGGGTTTTGTCCATTCCGAGAAGTTGGCATAGTCCTTTAAAGACTGCAGAGGTAAAGTTCGTTCCTTGGTCGGAATGAAGTTGCAGAGGGGTTCCATATCTGGAAATCCATTCTTGCACCAGTACCTCTGCTACGGTCGTAGCTTCTTGATCGGGAATAGGAAACGCTTCGGGCCATTTAGAGAAGTAGTCAATGACAACTAGGATGTATTTGTTGCCATCCGAAGTTCGCGGAAGAGGTCCCAGGATGTCGAGGGCAATCCTCTCAAAAGGCGCTCCGACATTATAACGATGTAGTCTTCCACGGCTTCGTTTTGGAGGCACCGGCGAGATGCTCCGATGGCAGTTAGTACTCCCTCGCTCGAGGATTCCGAAGGTTCTAGAAGAACTTCATAATGGCTACACTGGAGGCCATTTTGGCGTGATGAAGACCCTGCAGAAAGTTCGCGAGCGCTTCTACTGGGTTAGGGCTCGAAGCGACGTCGAAAAGTGGTGTCAAGCTTGTGACGCCTGTGCCGCCCGTAAAGGCCCGAAGAAACGAAGCCGTGGAAGACTACATCGTTTATAATTGTCGGAGCGCCTTTTGAGAGGATTGCCCTCGACATCCTGGGACCTCTTCCGCGAACTTCGGATGGCAACAAATACATCCTAGTTGTCATTGACTACTTCTCTAAATGGCCCGAAGCGTTTCCTATTCCCGATCAAGAAGCTACGACCGTAGCAGAGGTACTGGTGCAAGAATGGATTTCCAGATATGGAACCCCTCTGCAACTTCATTCCGACCAAGGAACGAACTTTAACTCTGCAGTCTTTAAAGGACTATGCCAACTTCTCGGAATGGACAAAACCCAGACTACGCCTTTACACCCACAATCCGACGGCATGGTGGAGAGGTTCAATCGTACAATTTTGAACAACCTCTCGCTCCTGGTATCTAGGAATCAAGAGGACTGGGACAAGAAACTCCCCCTATTCCTGCTGGCCTATAGGAGTGCCGTCCATGAGACTACCGGCTTCACACCTTCCCAGATGCTGTTCGGCAGAGATCTTCGTCTTCCCGCCGATCTAGTGTTCGGCCGCCCTCCAGATGCGCCTTCATCGCCAGAGGAGTACGTGGAAAACCTTCGGGCACGGTTTGAAGATGTACATCATTTTGCTCGGGAGCGGATCAAAATGAACACGGAAAAGATGAAGACTCGCTACGACACGAAGGCTACGGGACACGAGTTCAACGCAGGTGACAAAGTTTGGCTATGGAATCCTACTCGACGAAAAGGCCTGTCTCCCAAGCTGCAATCGCCGTGGGACGGTCCTTACACAGTCCTAAACCGGCTGAATGACGTCATCGTACGGATTCGTAAGTCACAAACTCGAAGCCAAGAGTTGTACATTACGATCGGCTAGCCATCTACCGCGGTTGTAATTAGTTCAGACCATGGTCACTATGGCGTAATTCCTCTTTTCGTTCAACTCTCATTCCTTTCCTGTCTTTCTCTTCTCTTCCTCTTTCTTCAACTCTCTTTCTCTCACTACTTACGCCATGTTTAGTGTACATATTTGTAATATATTGGTTTTTATTAATGTGTATTTGTTTATTACATTGATTACTTATTAGTGTAATTGTTTATTATGTATATTATTTATTTACTAGAGTGCATTTGCTTACTGTGTTTATTGATTATTTGCTTAAATTATGTTGTGAAGATTTGGTTAAAGGTTGGACACTGTATATTTGTGTGACCTCCTAACTGGGGATTGTACTGCCCGGGACGTGCAGTCCTTGGGAAGGGGGCAATGTTACGAATTTTCGGAGCAACCCGCTGCTCTGGGGCTTAAAATGGTTTAAAATTCGTATTCTACGCTTCAAATAGATAAATTTTGCTTTTTGTTGCATCAAAATCGGCCAATTAGAACCGGAGATACGGAGGTTTCGCTTTCCTATATGTTTTTCTATGGGCTTCTCTGTCTTCCTTCATGGGCTTCTCTGGTGCGTTGATAACTGCGATCTTCACGACGAGAGTTCTTTTGTGCGTCGCAGTATTTTCGTAAATGCCCCTCGCTGTTGCACCTCCAACATTTCACTTTTCTTGGCTCTGACTGTTCTTGTCGTTCCACCAGATTTTCCAGGGTCTTTAATTTATTCTCTAATCTCTCCATTTCTACATCCGTAGGCTCCTGGAATGACACAGCTCTAACATTATGCCGCTCTTTTCTTACGGCCAGCTGAGCTGCCTCTAGCTTCATGGCGAATACGAGGGCAGACCTGAGATCTTTATAATCCGCCAAGATCAATGCTTTCTGAATTTCAGAGTCCACGAGGCCTTCAATAAAATGTTGTACTGCAACTTCTTCTCGAACATTATCACGATAACTGCCATAGGCTAGATGACACAGCCTATCTATGTCGGAAGCCAGCTCTTGGAGGGTCTCGCCAGGTCTCTGCATCCTTGTTTTAAGTTGGATTCTACTATATTCTTTACGACACTCTCCTTACTTGCGTCTGTGTCCAGGATAAAGGGCTTGTCAGGGTGAGGATACGACAGGATCGGCGAAGATGTTAAAGCCGTCTTCAGTTCGTTGAATGCGTCCTCACATTCCTCAGTCCATAGAAATTTCTGTCCAGTCTCGGTCAATTTGTGATAGTGTTCGGCCGCCCTCCAGATGCGCCTTCATCGCCAGAGGAGTACGTGGAAAACCTTCGGGCACGGTTTGAAGATGTACATCATTTTGCTCGGGAGCGGATCAACCTGAACACGGAAAAGATGAAGACTCGCTACGACACGAAGGCTACGGGACACGAGTTCAACGCAGGTGACAAAGTTTGGCTATGGAATCCTACTCGACGGAAAGGCCTGTCTCCCAAGCTGCAATCGCCGTGGGACGGTCCTTACACAGTCCTAAACCGGCTGAATGACGTCATCGTACGGATTCGTAAGTCACCAAACTCGAAGCCAAGAGTTGTACATTACGATCGGCTAGCCATCTACCGCGGTTGTAATTAGCTCAGACTATGGTCACTATGGCGTAATTCCTCTTTTCTTTCACCTCTCATTCCTTTCCTGTCTTTCTCTTCTCTTCCTCTTTCTTCAACTCTCTTTCTCTCACCACTTACGCCATGTTTAGTGTACATATTTGTAATATATTGGATTTTATTAATGTGTATTTGTTATTACATTGATTACTTATTACAGTGTAATTGTTTATTATGATGATTATTAATGTGTATTTGCTTATTGTGCTATTGATTACTTGCTTGAATTATGTTGTTAAGATCTTGTTAAGTGTTATACAGTGTAGGCAAGGCCGTAGCCAGGAAAATTTTTCGGGGGGGGTTTCAAGTTTTATGTTTTAATATGGTACTTTTTTCAGCACACTGAAATTAAAATTAAACAAAGTATGATCTCCAGCTTTGTGTTTTTTACTTTTTATTCAAAACGCGAAAATAATGCATCCAAATTGAAACAGTGCTATGTAAGCAATATCCTATCGGGCGTAGCGAACCTCTGTGTCAGTGCAGCCTTTAAAGAATGACAAGCACTGTGTGACAGAGCAGGGCCGGCTGGACCATATAGGAAAACTAGGCTCACTATTTTTTGTGGAAAGAGAAATTTTTTTATTTACGATATTTCTTTTTTGTCTCTCTCTACGTGTAAGGGGGGGAGGGGTGAAAGAAGAAGAGAGAGAACCAATGTGGAGAAGCATTGAGACGAATGTAAGCTTTTGCTCCGATCATACTGCATTCTAATTATGGGAAATGTAAATACTGTGTAAAATTGTGTAAATAAAGCAGCCGTACATAGTGTACTTAGGGCACATTTTTGCTACCACCTTCACAAATTCCTACTACTATGATACATTAAACACTGTTTATTTAAAGAATTATTTGATGAGAATGAGAAATTCTGCTTGCAAGTGCCATGGAAATTGCATTTTCTTTTGGCCATACTCAGAAGACAGGTATGCATATAACGTACAGAGAAAAGAATAGCATATTTAAGTGAAATTTATCACTTTGCCATCCTCAGAGAAACACATGTAAAAAATTACATGCGGTTTGAATGAACTGAAGTGCAATAATTGTAGTTGGCGATACAAGGGATAATTTTTTTTCTACGAACAGTAAGTTATGTGACTGAAAATTTCGGGGGGGGGGTTTGAACCCCCAAAACCCCCCCTTGGCTACGGCCTTGAGTGTAGGTACCTGTGTGACCTCCTAACTAGGGATTGTACTGCCCGGGACGTGCAGTCCTTGGGAAGGGGGCAATGTTACGAATTTTCGGGGCAACCCGCTGCTCTGGGGCTTAGAAAGGTTTAAAATTCGTATTCTACGCTTCAAATAGATAAATTTTGCTTTTTGTTGCATCAAAATCGGCCAATTAGAACCGGAGATTTCGCTTTCCCATATGTTTTTCTATGGCTTCTAGAAATCTCGAGAAATATTAGTCCTAGAGCTTAGATCTCTTCACTTTTGAGGACTTATTTTTGGCGCCAAATTTGGCGATATTTCGCCAAAAGTCGCCAAGCTTGGCGACTTTTTGGTCATTTGGCGCGATTTTCCCAATGGGGCCTGGAAGTTGTTTTTCCTGCATTAAAAACGCATAATAACCTAACATTTCTCTTCTATGACGTAATCAAAATTCACGCTTTATGTAGAACCCTCGAGAAATTGACTTTTCTGGAAACCTCTTGTACCTCCTGCGCCGGCTATTTATAGAAGAGCACGTCGCCCCGAGAGTCAGTTGCGAGTTGAACATTCAATGTGTGAGGAGCTCTGAGTACGCTTGTTTTGTGTGAACTGATAGTGCTATAGAAGCTGTGTTTTAGCTTGCTTTGTGAAACTGTTTTTAAAATGCTGTGTGTAAATTCTTCATTGCTGTGTCTTAAGGGATAGTGTACTATATCCCTTGAATATTTCCACGGAATTTTTGCCTGTAAAAGTGACTTATTTTGTGTGGAGAAATACAGCATTTGTGAGAGCTTCTGATCCAAGCCGATTGTTAAAAGCACGTTACTGCTAGATTGTGCTTGTGAATTGTGTGCAGCTGATTGTTCTACGAAGTTCTAGAAGAAATAAAGTTTGTGTTCCATCCTGACAAGTGACTTTTTACTTGAACTTTTTACACCACTGGACTTTAGAACGACGAACCCCAGGAGTAGCAGAGTAATTCCGTAACAGTATTATATGCTTAAAATAGATGCCTGTCTCTAAACTGCCACTGACCGTATTGTATTGAAATTATTTTGAGTGCTCCCGCAGAAAAACTTTTAACTATACAGAAGTCAAAGCCTTTTGTGGAGGCAATTTCAAAGGGCGCTAGGAAAAAAATTTTACGAAAATATGTCTTTCATTCAATATATTTAATTTTCATCCACCTAAAATAAATAAGTTCATATTCAATTTTTATTACAGACCCAAATCGAATTTCATGCTCATCTGGAATCGTGCGGCATCTTCGCAGTCGAAAGCTTTCGTTTTGTGTGCACAAACATTCGAATATCCAGCAGACGATTTATTTGTGGGGGAAAAGATAATAACAAACTGTGTAATCTGGAAAAATTATTTTAAACGTATTGGAATCCCCCAATCGTATGAAGTATTTTTACTTGAATTAGGTAATTTTGTCACGCAAATGATTCACCTTTTTTGACTCTCGGAAACGAAATGGTGCTGAAAATAGCGAAAAATCGCTTAAAAATGAGGGAACGGGTGGATTTTCCGATTTTTAAAATTGAAAGATTGTTTTCTATATTTTTTTACAGTGAAAAATTTCAAGCGGATCGTACAAACGGTGTAGAAATTATTAGGCTTTTTGTCCTTGACTTTGCAATCTTTTGCAGTAATGGCGAAAAAAGTTTTATCTTGAAGTCAGGGTTCAGCGCAACTATATAGTAGGATGATACGCTTTAAAGAATAACTTCCCATAGAGCACAATGTATTGGGAATATTTTGAGTGCTCCTGCAGAAGGGAGTGCTACTGTAGATAAGGATAATATATATAAATTTCGTAGAAATCAATGCATATTTACGGGAGTCAGATCAAGGACAGACGAACCGAAAACTTAAACACTCTTCTACGTTGTCGGAAAATGTTAAAAAAGCTAGATCTTGAGGGGGAGAGAACGAAAACTTTCAGGTAAAGGCGGGCCCCAAAAGCGCGGGGCCCGTAGCATTTGCTACTTCTGCTATATTGTTAATCCGGCACTGACTTAAATAAAACTTTGAATTATTTTTTCCAATTTTTGAAAAAGGAACCTGATTTTAATGTCAAGGTAGGAGGGAAACTCGAGATAAGAATGAATTTGAAGTGATAGTGTTATCGGTCCACTGATAAAATCCATTTGGGAAAGAAATAAACGCCTTTAGATGGCAGACAGAAAAAATTCATTTGAAGTTTCCAAAGTTGAGTTACACAGAATATTAGCCCATTACGTACCAGTCTCATTTCCCCCCTCTTTGAAGTCAGTGATAGTAAGCTTAAGATTACTTAATTATGAATATTATTAATAATTAAAGCAATAAGATTAGGTGTTGGCAGGTGTGTCGGTTCACATACACAAGATTATACAGAACTAGTGGTTATGTTGTAATTAGCATAAAAATATTTGTTAATTAGAAAATAGTATTAGTTACGACTCTAACTAGGAATTCATAAAACTCTTTTGTGGAAGTCAAGATAAGTGTTTTAAGACGAGTTTGAAAGTGTATTCAATTTTTAAATTATCAGCCGCTCAGGTAGTGTAGTGGTTAACGATAACGGATCCTTCTGTCACACCTTAGTCCCGTTATGTCGGGTTCGATTTCCAGCTTGAGCTTGGGTGCTAATACGCCCGTCCTTTCTTAGTAGGTAACGGCTCACAACCGAGTGCCCCATTATTTCCAATTCTTCCGGCCTTAGTAATGGCGAATGTCTGATAGACATGCCAGTCTTTGGAGAGGTTCAGTTTTATTAATTTATTTACAGCAGTAAATTTGGAAATGTTTGCCAAAAGCTGCAAAGCTTGGCGACAGTTGGTGCGATTAATTGGCCCGCACAATGGCATAATGTGTTAAAAAGAGTGACCGTGCAAATAAATTACCCATTCGATTCAAATAAAAAAGGAAGTTCAAAATTAAATGTTACTACAGTCTTAAATACAAAATTCTAACATTACATGGCTAATCGTTTTCGAGTCATGCTAGAAACATACATACGTACGTACGTACCGACGTCACTACAATAGTAGTCAAAATGGATTCAGAAATGGCTAAAGTGACCATTTTATCTGAACCGAAAATCAGGACATTTCTGAAACACAGAGTCGGGTAAGGGGTAAGAATTAATCCTAAGCCCCCCCCCCCGCGAGATTTTTCTTTCATATTCTTGATTTTCTACTTTTATGAGAATGAGTTGAAAAAATACAGCGTAAAAACAAATGAAATGGGCCTATTACTATTACATAAACATAGGTTTTTACATAATTTTACCCTTAATTTTTGGATTATTTTCCAAAATAGTTTGCCTTTTAACGTTAAATAGAATGACATCCATTTATATAGACATCCTAACTAATATTATAAATGCGAAAGTGAGTTTGTTTGTTTGTTTGTTTATGACGCTTTCACGCCTAAACCGCTGAATCGATTAGGATGCATTTTGGTTTAGATATAGAGGGGACCCTGGAGATGGTTATAGGCTAATTAGAATTTTAGATTTTTAATTACTTTTTAATTATTAATTAAAACCGTTTTTACGTTGCCATGCTTGGCGAGTTTCGCCCGTATCAAATGATTCATGTTTTGAGCTAACAAGAATGCTATTACTTCAATAAATAAGCGCGTGCATCTGAAAAACATTAAATACCACGGAAATTAAGCCAGTTTTATGCCAAATCTATCTATCTGTAATAATAAAAATGAATGTTCTCCAGACAAATCTACAGAAAGCAGAGCTTTGAAAATTTGAGCATGACTGAGCCCATAACTTCGGTAAAGTGCACCTGAGGCTCAAAATTTTGAAATTTTAACTACTTTTCAAACTATTAATTAAAAGCCGTTTTATCGCCCGCACAAAATGATTTATGCTTTTGAAATAAAGCAGAAATTCTATTTGCAAAATCACATGCATTTGAAAAACATGGAAATTATGTTGATTTTACGCCAAATTAAAAAGCATAAGTAAAGAAAAGGGTACTTACGTATTATCCCGGCGGTCCGCCAAGACAAGCGATTTTTTGCCGAAATAAATGCCGGGCACATGAAATTATTAATGGTTTTGAATACGATTGGCAACAGTTTAGCAACCCATTTGACGAAGAAACAGTTTGGCGGGAATGACCGCTGGGATAATACCAAGAAAAGTCCAGATGTGTTTCTTAAAGTTCATAAATTTCCAAATAATACCAATAATATAAATGTGTACGTTTTTGTGTTTGGATGTTTTTGACTGAATCACACAAAAATGGTTGAACGGATTTGAAAACATTTGTAATGAAAATAGCTTATGCCCTGGATTAACATACAGGCAGCCTTTCAAGCATATAGCATAAATAATTCTTTTACAAAGACACTCAAAATAATTCTAATGCATTGCGCTCTATGGAAAAGTTGTAGCTACCAAACCGATTCTAAAACTTTTTTCACTGATTGAAAGTTACATTATTCCTGAGTATCATTGTTTGTTTGTTTTTGGATTAAGACCGATTGACTGCACTAGGGTCCTAGGCCTATATGGGAAATTCCTCTGTGGGGGACTTTCTAAGGGATCCTAGTCCGTATTTATGCGAGGTTTTTTAGAAAACCACGGAAAACTGGGAGCGGCTAGGTCGACAGGTGCGACCGGGGTTTGAATCTGGCACCACCCACCTTGCAGTTTTGAGAGCAGAACTTCTTAGACACTGGTGGCAAAGTGTTATAGGCTACCTTTAATGCATATATCACAGATAGTTCTTTTACAGGGATGCTAATAAGAATTACATTACGCTCTATGTGCATCTCTGTAAGTACTGAACCGATTCCTAAACTTTTTTTACTGATAGTAAGCTACACTATACTTGAGTATTATAGGCTAAAATTCATGCATGTATAGCATAAATAGTTCCTTTACAGGAACACTCAAAATAATTCTAATACATTACGCTCTCTGGGTATCTCTGTAACTACAGAACCGATTCTCAAACTTTTTCACTAATAGAAAGCTGCTCTATTCCTGATTAACATAGACTAAAATTCATGCATATAGCATAAATATTTCTTTTACAAAACAGTTCGCAAATACTGTCGTAACTGTCTCTATTCGCCAAATGCCTGAAAAAAAATCTAAATTTAGTAACTCTGCATATTCTCTTATTTTAAATGAAGTATACTATCATGCATTATACTTCATTTGAAACAAGTAAAAAGCAAATAATACTTAAATGCAGTTCCTTTTGTCGCAACAATATTTGTTATTCACACATGCTACATTTCTGTCGGGACCTAATTCTAAAGCCGACGCGGACGAAGTCGCGGGTAGCAGCTAGTGTATTAATAAAAGTTATAAAACAATCTTTTTGATTAACAGAAACCTTTAAAAAATCTGGTGTTAAATACAAATACAGTAGAACCTCGATCTATCGTTTTTCAGGCGGTGCGTAGAAAAAAACGATGCATGCGGGAAAACGACGAATGCGGGTTAAAGTCAAAATACGAATAAAACAATGTTTATGAATGTGCACCATGCATATAGTATACCCATATACCAAAAATACTATTTTGTTACCAAACTGTTTAAGAAACAAATTGAAGAAAATTAATTGATATTCATTTCTAAAAAATCAGTAATTTTACATTGGGTTTTTCCTTAATTTCTTTAATTAAACGAAAATTTTAAAGATTTACAATATTTTTCGTGCCTTTTCTATGTTTTCATGTTTGCACATAAAAGTTCATATAATTTCAAATAATGTAATCGTGTCCGATAAACTTGGCACTAGTGTAAGGCTCAATCTCAACTTCATGAGTATTATTCTCCGCCAATACTTTTATTATTTGTATCACCACGCACTCCTTCCTACGCTTACATCACATCAAAGGAAATATAATCAGTATATTTTATACCCCATGGTCTGCTTCATGTGACAATTCTTCATCTACACCATCATCAACCCAAGAAATCATACCAGAAAATATTTGAGTTTGTATGCCATTTGGATCCATCTCAATGTCGATTTCATTTAGATCAGGAGAAATATTTTACAACGATGAACGCAGGAAAAGGATTTTTTTAAGAACGATAAATGCGGGTTTCGTTAACGTTATTTAAATACAACTTGTGCAGGGACCATAGAAATAAACGATCAATACGGGAAAACGATGAATGCGGGAACGATAGATCGGGGTTCCACTGTATGTAACAAAAGACTAATAATACTATCATTTTCATGCTAATTTATTCCCAATTTTTTTCCCCCTTTCTCCATCAGATGCTTTTTTATATCCATACTTATCGCTTGATGCGATTTCTTTGACAATTTTTTTAATGAGGTCAGAGAATGTCGCCAAACTGATTGCTTCCTTCCCCCCCCCCCATAAAGCAGGACTTTGGCGGGACAGGAATGGAAAAGCGGGTCGTTTTAGAGTTCCATGGGGACAGCGGGACATATAGATAAAAAGCGGGACTGTCTCACCGAAATCAGGACGTCTGGTCTCTTTAAAAATGGCCAAAATGGATAGTACATACATACATACATACGTACGTACGTACAGATGCCATGCAGAAACTTATCAAAGTAAATTCAGGTATGGTAAAAATTCATCTTTTCGTCAAATTCTGAATACCGAAATTTTTCGCGATTACAATATTTCTTTTACTTCGCACAAGGAAGTGAAATCGATTTTCATTCCTTGGGGTTAGAAAAAGAATCACATTCACAGCAATATAAATGTTATGAACACTGAACTCACCTTTAAAGGCAAATTCTTCCAGTTGCCCTTGATGTCTCTGTACCTTCTCTCAAGATCGTCGTTCCAAAGTCCCATGCCTCCATTGTCGGGAACGTCGAAATTCAGTCTCGGATACATATCGGCAGTGTTCAACCGGTCCAAAGACGGTCCATCGGCGCGAACCGCACACTCATCGGGGGACGACCACAGTAGGGTCCAAAGACGAGTAGTCGGCTCGCGAACAACCTTACCCAGAATCTGGTTGTCTGGCGCATAGTAGACGCTGATCAGCAAACACGTGCCGATCAAAATAGCAACAACGGCCAGCACTCGCGTTCGAAACCTCCTCGGCAGCATATCGCGCAGTTTGGAACTCTGTGTTTACAGAGAGGCGAAACTGGAAGTGATAAAAACTGTATCACCCGAACGTTTCGGATAACAAAAGAGCAATTTCGCTCAGATGACATCGTTCATGACAGCGAGACAGGACGAAATCGTCCGACAAAAAGCTCTGCCTCCTCCTCTGGCATTGGCACGCGAAGTTGAAAATAAATAAATGTTCTGTTAGAAATAGAAAGGGAGAATAGAAAAATAGCTACACCGGAAAGCCATTTTTAACTGATACATTTTTATATTAAAAAAAGAAAAACATAGCATGACTTTTACTGAATTTCCACATTTCATGTATTTGTGATGATACAAACTCGGATCGCAAAACTTATATAAATGCTTCGTTCCATGAAAATGGCGAACGTGTATCAACTTATGTTGCCATCAAGGTTTTAAAAAAAGAGTAAATATTAGAATTAAATTGAATTTAATAAACTATTTCAATTTCCATGTAAAAATTATGATTATATGGGATGGATAGATAAATAAATAAATAAAAATAAATAGAGAGAGAGAGAGAGAGAGAGAGAGAGTTTTTGAAAATTTATATTAAAAAACTATTGTAAATAGATTTGTAAGATTTTGTTTGTGTTGCATTACTTATGCTGTACAACGGAAAATACATTTTTGTATGTCATGCGTTTATTCTCAACATCTTAATTATGCAAATGTTTTATTCTAAACAAATGGATTTATTTCCCCGCGTTTGATAGTATTAGACGTTTATTTCAGCAATTTTGCTAGTGGATTTTTGAGAAAATCAATGTATAAAATCAAATAGATTTATTAGGCTATTCTTTCCTTGATAAACCGAAAAGTGTCATAAAAATGAAGCAGTCACACATTCACGATCAAAATACTCTTTTTTAAACTGTAGAATTCTCCTAGAAATTCGTCATAATATACATAATGGTTTAAAATCAATATGGAGAAAAGCTGTCGACAATTTAACTTTCCTGGAAAAAACACATTTTCAAATGATTACGGGGAAACTGTGTGAAAATTAATTATTCAGCGATGACATCGATTTCCTAACCATAAAAGCGACGACTGTTAATTTTTCTCTAAAAAAAAGGGGGGGTAATGTTTGTTATGTCGGTCTTCATCAGTGGCGGTTCATAACTTATTTTAGGAACATCATGATCATTTTATGTTCACGAAAGCCAGTTGATTGGGATCAACGATTTGAAGCTGAACCCGAATTGAATGGCTAGGGCAGAAAGCTAAATTCGCATGGGACTTAATCACAAGTTCGTTAAACCAAAGGTGGATGAGCTCTAAACCATAATCTACTTTTGTAAATTCTTTTTAAGGCACTTCCACATCGTTTAATGAACCAACCAGGAAAAAAAAAGGGGGGGGAGGAGGGAAACCTGTGTTGCTATCTAAGCCAACGTAGTTAGCATTTATAAATTTCCCTATTCTATTTATCTGTAAGGAGCACCATTTTTCTTGGGTAGGTATGACTTGAGAGATGATGAACATCGAGGTTACAAAATGGATTTTTTGAACTTTAAATGAAGTAAATGTATATAGGAATTATCTCTTGAAGAGTAGGCTCGTAAGGTATTTCGAGATAAGTTGAAGTTCTGTCATTTTAGCGAATCGTATTAAATTGCTTATTAACTAGAATCCATAATTTGAAGTTTTACATCTACACTTTACATCAGTATACATGGGCACCTAACAATATAATCTGTTTTAGTATAAAAAATAAATTGAGTGTATTTAACCTGTGCCAATGATCTTAGTAACTCATTTGCATAGTAAGGGATGAAAATAAGTCCTTTATCACCAAATTTCATCGGTATAGGACCAACAAGCTTGAGCGTTTGCATACGGCTTTGGTGAGATTGACAAAGACATTTGAACGTATATATACACTCCGGTGATTGAGACCTTAAAATTGAGAGTGTATATATATATATATATACGCTGTTGTTGTGCGTGATTATGGCAACGCTACACTAGGGTGATCTGCCAAAGAGGGGGGTGCCTTGGTAGGAGGACTTTCTAAGGGGTTCTAACGCGTACTCACGTAACATCTGGAGAAAACCTATCAAAATTCCAGACCGTTAGATCGGCAGCCGCGCGATGGGACCCGAACCCGGGACCTTCACACTTCGGCCAAGCTAACTTACGAAATGTGAAATCCCAAGATAATCCATTGATAAAGTGAAAAAAATATATAAATAAAAAAGCAGATAGCACATGGTGCCAATTAACGAGCTTATACCGAATAAAGTGTTTAAATATAGCCTTCTAAGGCAGTGAAAGAGTGGATAAAGTGGATATAAAGCGCCAAATGAGACCAGGTGGGCTTTTAAGCCTAATCACATGTATCCATAAGAGTCGGATATGGAATGGATAATTGAAATGGTGTGCTCTATCATCAGGTGCCACCGCACACACATTTCAATTTAATCGAAAAAAAAAAAAAACAATAATAACTAGGTTTCTGCAAGTTACCTGACCAAAATTAGGGTCATTTTGTAACTTGGGGGCGCTAGAAATAAACAACGAGGTAGTGGACCAGACAAGAAGATCTATATATATATACGCTAATGATGGAAATGGGTTAAAAAATTGCCTTCGTCACTCGATAAATTAATTTCACTTCCATAAAAGAGATCTGCAATAACTGACATAGTAGCTCCAAAAAAAAAAAAAAAAAATCTTTTTAATGGTTGGGCCAGTGGCCTACGTAGGCTTGAGCGCTACTAAGTCCGGAGATGTTGGTCATTTCATTATGGTGACACCCAGGACAACGTTGCCCCCTATGAGCGGTGCCCTAATTTTGAACCAATTCCAGCGAAAGACCTAGCATCTGGATTGATATCGCCAGAGGTATCACCATTTAAACAAATGATTCCCAACAGTCTTTAGCGGGCACACTGTATATGTTACAATTACCCATATTTCTGAAAGTGGTTTAACAAAATGTAAAGGTTTTTTTTTTTGTTGTTGTTATTGAAAAACATTGAAATGCATGAAGTTGAATATCCTTCAACATCATGCATGTAGTTTTTTCTATGTATTAAAAAAAGTAGGGGGGGAGGGGAGTCCAGTGGAGGCTCGTCATTAACGTCCAGAGGGGGCCTGGCCCTACCGACTAAATCAAAGTATCTTCCTATCATGCAAGACACATATATGTCTTGCAAGACACCTATATGTCAATAAGTTACCTTCATTTTAAAAATGCACGCATTTTACTCTATTTTAATACCACCCCTTAAAAAAGTGATAGTTATACGACCCCCCCCCCCGCTCTATCTAAACCATGCATGGGCCATGGGCGGCTTGCCCTGAATTTGGCGTCTTTTCTCCGTTCACCGGGTTGATATGTTGATATTGATTTTAAAATAAATAAATCATCTAAAAATTATGAACAGGCAGCTATAAAGAACATAAATATTAAAATTAAATGCGGCTTTTTGTTTAGTAATAAAGTAAACTTTTCAATTTAACATAATTAGGTAAAAAATATGAAAAGTTGTATAGTAATTTTGATCATCATTTGTCATTTGAGAAATTTTAAATACTTACGCTGTGTGCACTTGGGGATAGGTTGTTCTATATGTATATATATTTTCGCAATTTCAATTGGCACTATATTTTTTTCGGGCCCCACCACTGAAACCGGACACAAGCCGCCACTGGGGGGGGGGTAGGCTATTGATAAAAAAAGTCTTTCAAGGGGGTCTAAGTAGTACAAAGGTTGGGAATCCCTGGTTTAAACAAAGGACATGGGAGCTGACAGATTTAACGTGCACCAGTTCCTTTTAGCAACCGCACACGGTCCAGTATAGACAGAAGTTCAGCTTCCCAAGCTAGCCCGTGCTTTATCACTTTCGGAAACATAGTTAATCGACTGAGCTACTGCCGGACGTAGCTCAAAAAATTAGATTCTATAATGCAACAGGAGATGAAGCCCTCAAGGGAAGCAAGCTGGAGTTCATTCTAGAAATATCTTAAAAGCCAATGATATTCAAAAAAGAAAATTCGTGATATTTATAGACGGCAGACGATTCTTTTTAATGCTGTAAAACGTTTTTAAAGTTTCAGATGAACTTTAAATTTTTATGGGCCCCACCATGGCCAAGTGTGTTTGTGTGATTATGGCAACGCTACGCTAGGGCGATCTGCCAAGGATGGGGGTGCCTTGGTCGGAGGACTTTCTAAGGTGTTCTAACGCGTATTCATGTTACACCTGGAGAAAACAGACCAAAACTCTAGGCCGTTAGATCGACAGCCGCGTCGCTGAGCCCCATCGCGGGACCTTCACACTTCAGCCGTCTACCATGTGCAGTGGCCTATCCACTTCGCCATTGTCGATCTAACGGTCTGGAGTTTTGGTAGGATGCAACGTGAATACGCGTTAGAATCCCTTAAAAAGTCCCCTGACCAAGGCACCCCCCCGTAGGCAGATGCCCCTTGTGTAGGCTTGCTATTACAAACATTCAATTTTATCCCTGCACTGATATTCAAACACTTTCTCTGTACTTTTCCACAGTTTCTGGCTGTTAATCATGAAAATCTGTCTGTCACAGTCAACGGCTCCGTTTGTTATAGATAGCGAGATTGAAAGCTTAAATAGTCCAAATGAAAAGACTGGGGACAGATCAATAGAGGACAATTGACCTGCTCTGATAGGTCTTTTAGGGGGAAAAAGTGACCTCTTTATCTCACGTTAGTTAATAGACGATCTATAAAAATGTGTCACATTCCAGCGAAATTGAACCACTAGCATCAATAACACCAATTATAGAATCGAGAACGTTATCCCCCCCCCCCTTTACAGTTTTAGTCATGCAATGAGAGCAAAAATAAGAATGCTTTAACCCATAGTATCCTGCTTTTTTAAATATTTTTTTAGAGAAAAATATTTTGAATTTAGCGATTATGTTTTATCAGAGAATTATTAAATACTTTTATTAGTTTAGAGATACATTTCTGCATATTTCATAAAATACAGGATGCTGCATAAATACAGGGCTAAGTATCAACATGAAGTTGATAAGAAAGAAATATTAAATACCACTGTTAATAAATATTAACATACTCATATTAGCTTAGCATTGCATTAATGAAACGGTTAGGCTTTCTCATAAATTAATTTCCTGAAGCTGATAATTTTATCTTATATAAGGCCTGACAAAAAGAGTTCACGTAGTCTCTTGCTGAAACTAACACGGGATATATTAACAAAGGATTACTTACTGTTTAATCAGTTGTAACGTGCCCGTTGCAAAATTAATGAACATATCTAACACTTTTAATTTCATATGCACAGGGTGTCCACAACTGTCAGGAGGCAAAAATAGTATCATGAGTAGCATCAGCACCATAAAAAAGTCGCCCGTTCAGTAGCCATTTTCTCAGTTTCAGTTGCCAAAAAAGTAGCATTTTTGCATAATTTTGTAGTTAAGAAATAAAAATACTCATTCAGATTCCCTTAAAAAGGAATGAAAAAGAGTGATAAATTAAAAAACTTCAATATATAACAGGGCATATACACTGTCTACCAGTAAGTATTTGGACACCTGTGATAGAAAAGAAAAACTAACTTTATTCAAAATCAATAGTTGGTAGAGCCTCCACGAGAGGCAATTGCAGAGTGAACCTTCCGGGGCATACTTACCACAAGTCTTTGTATTACAGCAAGTCGTATTGTCTTCCACTCGGCTTGGAGTAGACATAAAAGTTCCTTCACCGATTTTGGACGGGTAGTGCACCCCTTAATTCGGCGATCCAACTCGTCCCAGAGGTTCTCGATAGGGTTCAGGCCTTTGCAGGCCAGTCCATTCGATGAACTCCATTGGCACCATACCAAGCCTTGGTTAACCTCGAAACATGACAACTGGCATGGTCGTTCTGAAAGTAACAGGGGTCCAACCCGTAAAACTGCCACAACGTAGGAAGCACATTATCATCCAAAATAGTGCAGTAGGCATCGGCGTTGAGCTTACCATGAATGGGGACCAAGGGTCCCAGTCCATACCAGGAGAAACACCCCCAGACCAAAATTCCACCTCCGCCGAACTTGACTGTTGGCACAATGCATTCTGGCAGGTGAGACGTTCTCCAGGCAGACGCCAGACCCTGCCATCCGAACGGTAAAGGGTGAACCTTGATTCGTCGCTCCAGAGAATACGTTTCCACTGATCTACGGTCCAATTTCGATGTGCTTTGCACCACATAACCGAGCAGCGCGGTTGGACTTTGTGATCAAAGGCTTATGGGCAGCAGCACGACCATGAAAACCAAGCAGATGTCCCTCCTTACAGATGGTATTCATTGAAACAATACTTCCGGATGCCTGTTGAAACTCCTCGCAGATGAGGGCCATCGGTTGGGTGCAGTTCTTCCGAATTTCTGTGGACAGCACTCGTCGGTCTCTATCTACCAGTTTCGTTGGTCTGCCTACTCGTGGCACATTCCGACAATCACCGCTCACCTTCCACTTCTTAATCACACACTCTGTAAGAAATACCTGTAATTTCACAGCACATACTGCGGTAAAATAATACAGCACAAGTGCTGCAGCTTTGGAATACAGCACTGTGTGTTGTTAATCCACTCACGAAATGACGTAATGACGTTGATAAGCCAACCAAGAACCTTGTACAAGTAATTGACAGTCTTTACAGCACAACGTGTTGGCGTTATGCTTACCTACACATTGTGCTGCAATCTAGGACAATATTTTTTGCAATGTAGGCCATTGTCGATTTTGGGTACTTCAAATCGCTAGATATGTCCCTTAAGGATCGGCCACATTTGTGATACCCGATAATTATACCTTTCTCGAACTCAGAGAGCTCCTAACTGCGCGGCGTCTTGCATGCGACTCATGCCGATGCTGTTTCCTACACGATATATACCAGCGGAGGCCGTGACGTACCTCAGATATCGTCATTTGCATAGGTGTCCAAATACTTATTCGTAGACAGTCAGGGGCCGATTAACCTCTGAAGTGAGGGGAAGCTCTGTCTCATTTCGCCCCCTACCCATCTCCTTTTTGTTTGGGAAAAGTAAAGTTTTAATGATTTTCTTTCATAAAAAAGAAATTTCATTGATTTAATTAGTTCTAATGATTTCCTTTGAAAAAAGCATTTTATTCATTAATATGAAATTTTTCCTTGATAAAAATATTTTATTCATTAATCTTCATAATAGTTTAGTTCATTGTAACGAGATTTTACAGTATTTTTGAAATTACTTTAAACATTAACAAATAACTAAAAACATTACCTTACTGAAACATTAAACTGTATTAATTTAGTCCTATTTTTCATGAGGCATGGCTTTTTTCAGGAATTCTTTGTTTGTTTTGATGACATCATAAAAATCACAACACAGATGTTGAGAATTAATTTTGACATTTAGAAGATGTTATACATTACATAGCAGTAGCGCAGCCAGAAATTTTTTTTAGGGGGGGTCCAAATTACTCGGACTCGGAGGGGAGATCAGACCCCCCCCCTAAAATGATCATGTTCATGCATCACAGGGCCCCCGCAAATGACATCCATATAAGTTTTTGTAGGGGGGAGGGGGGCTGGTCGTCTCAGACAGGCACTCAGCACACATCTCTTCCCCGGAAGAAATATTTCACGAATTTTACCTTTACAGAAAACATTTGAAATTTTACCCTCAGTCCCCCAGAAAGCGCAGAATCAGTGGGAATACCTATATTCTCCCCCCAGTGGCGGATTTTGCTCTAGAGAGGCCCAAGGTGCAACTCAATTTTGAGGCCCCCTCCTCAAAAAAAAAAAAAAAAAAAAAAAAAATCACAAACTCCTTTAAATTATTACTAATTATTTTAAAATGTTTTAATTCCTTTTATATCTAGTTTATGTCTACAAACGAGGGCCTGACTTTCACTATAACACTTTTGTGCCCAGGGCACTTTTCAGATTTTGTGTCCTTTAGCTGGCTCAATTTTTGTGCCCCTGCATATCGTGTTAAACTCAATTTTTTGGCTTATTTCTCCATGTGTGCCCAGGACACGTGCACCAAGTGTAAGTCCGATAGTCAGGGCCTGCTACAAAAGGAGTATTAACATTTTAAAATTTTTATGTTTATAGATTTGTTCATCTTAAAATACATTTTTTTACCTCAATAATTTTTGTACTACGTTTCACTTTTCATGATTAACACTAAATAAACATCAGCATACCTCTAAGTATAACCCAGCAACTGCAGTTTTATATTGATTACTTTTCACTGTTACTTAATTACGTCGAATTACTTTTTGTGGACCACTGGCATATATCTTGTTTCAGTTGTGAAAATTTTGACTACTTAACAGGTACTTATGAAGGACAGAACAAGGGGAACTTGATCAGAAACATGACTTTGACATCACAAAGTTCAGTAGAATTCTTTACTTGGATAAAATGAACCAAAAATTTAACATTCCTTCAAGAACATATATTTATAAATATTTAAATATATTCATAAATTTCCCGTTTGGAACTGCATAACTAAGAAGTTTAATAGTAAGAGTAAACTTTCTGTTTTGTCTAATTTTGTTTATTCAAAAACTGTCAATAAGTTTAGGACTATTAATAATGAGTAATTAGGTATCAATAATATATATACACACACACACACATTATTCTATATTTTAGATAGAATGAAAAAACTGCAGAATTTAAAAAAGAGAAATTAAGAAAAAGACAGATAAATTAAAAAAAAAAAACAATACTTTAAGTAGTTAAAGTACAAAAAGTATTATTGACTTAAAAATAAATTCCACTTTATAATGGGTATGCTCTAAGCTTCGGTCCTAGGTTTATTATTAATGTTTAGCATTTTCATCTGCGACTATAAAATACATGCCGTATTTATAATATAGTGATCATAAATATTTTTTAGTTGAAAACAAAAAATTAAAATTAATCATCATTTGTTTTTTTAAGTTTTTAATTAACTGTGTATGACATTCCAGTTCAAAATTTGTCTATGAATTTTAACCCACTATCATCCGATCGATCTGAAACTTTGCACGCTTGTGAAATTTCGGTGACGCTAAGTATTGCTTTCTTTATTTTTTCAATACTTTTTTTAAACTATCAAATATCTTCCCCAATCCCCAAAAAAAGTGTTACCGCACATGTATCAGCTCATATCTTTTTAATTATTGGTCGGCAATTTTTTATCATTGCATACTGGGAAAGTTTCGATTCCAAAAAAAAAAGATAAAATCGGTTATCCCTAGCTTAAATTTTTAATTTTTAGTGATTTTTCCAAAGAAGACAAATTATTGTTTCCAATTTCTTTTACATCGTGACAACCAACAACAATTATATATTCTAGGTACATTTGAAAATTTCACCGAATACAGAGTGTCCTTTCCTAAATCATTTAAATGAAGAACAGCTGAAAAATATAAAATATTTAATTTTTGACAAATTTTTCAATCTCAAGCTGAGAATAAAGCGGTTCAGGCTTTTCTCTTTTAAAATGAGAAATATTCTTATCAGACTGTACACTTTTTGATTTGGGGGGGGGGGCAATCTATAAAGCAGGTGTATTTGAATGTCCTACTGCAATACCAGCTACTGAGCCGCAATCTGATTCAGTGCGGCCCAACCAGTGGATGAGCGCATAGCACTCTGAACTGGGAGACGGAAAGTGCCTAGTTCAAAACGAGGTCGCGTCCGCCAACCTAACCGTTAGGAATTTTCCATGGTTTCCTCCAAAACTTACGTAAATAGGGGTTAGAATCCTTTAGAAAGACCCCCAAGGGGAGCACCCACACCCATCGGCATAGATCCCACTTGTAGATAATTGGCCGTAATCCCCCAACCCAACCCAACTAATTGATTCCGGATAGGAAAAAGGCATAGGGACCCTCTGCACCTGTATTTTTCTTGAGATAAAATACAGTGAGGAAATTAAAACAATACAAAAAAATCTAGGAATTTTTCTTGGAAATAATGGACAGTTGAGGGACCTAAAATTCCAAGGAATGTTGCATGAAAATACCAGGAACTTTATTGAACAGCTCAGGAAAGATCCACTGAATTGCATATTGTTCAGTAAAGTTCTTGGTATTTTCGTGCAACTTTCCTTGGAATTTAGGGCACCTCAGCTGCCTATTATTTTCAAGGAACACTACTGGAGTGTTTTTAATTTTTTTTTTTTTCAATTCTAGTCATTTTTAAGTGAACTGCCTGTTTTTTAAGGTCGTGAGACCACTATTCGGTTAAGCGACGGGTTGAACGAAACAGTAAAGTTTTCAAAAGGAAATGTATACTTTCTGTATAGTATTTGTAAGTCTAGCTTATCCTTATTTTCCAAGGAACGTTTCTGGATATTTTTACAGTGAAATACGGAATTAAAGCATCCATTACTTATAAACTAAAAGTATTCGTATTAAAGTATTAGTTTAGATTATGGTCCAATGTTGTGAAGAGGAAAGGGAGTCACGAAAGAAAAGATTGTTCAAAGGCGCTTTCTACTCTAGAAGCAATCCTGAAACTATGAACAAAGTTTATGTCTCTTGAACAGATATTTACATATAGTTTTTTTTCTTTCTGAAAACCGAATTTGGAGGCCCTTTAGAAATATGAGGATCGAGGCGCGCGCCTCATGCGCCTATTGGGAAATCCGCCACTGTCTCCCCCTTTTGGCAAGCCAGCGTATAGCCAGGAGGATATAGGGATTGATATCCCCCCCCGACACTTTTGCATAAATTTAATGTTAGCTGTTAGACTTTTGTCTTGCAGAAATTTCAATTGTTCGGTGTAATGCAAATCAATCAAATAACATTTGCCATTATAAAAATGTATTCTTGTAATAAAATTGGTAGTTATAAGCTTTTATACATTCTTATAAGAAAAACGAAAGAACTAACGGAAAACTGTAAGCCTCTAATCGTTAACGACCGCTTTTCGAGATGGTGGAGTTCTTTGTTTCTTAACACTAAATAAAATACATTCAGGTGTTCTGATTCTAGTCCTATGTTCATATTTATTCTAGTCATTAAAAAATCTCTCTCCCCTTTTTAATAAAGCATAGCTCTAATAAATACACACAAACTCCGCATATCGTGTACTCTTATACAAAATATAGCCAAAGAATAATACTGAAAAGAAAAATTAATAAATCCCGTTCAAATTTTAATTAAATAGAAATTGTAAAATATTATTTATATACAATTATCATACAAACATGAAACATGTCAATTGAAGAAATTCATTATTGAAGAAATTAATTCACAAAATTATGCATCAGCTCACATACATAGATCGTAGGTCTATTCAGGGACGTAGAAAGTAGGGGAGCTGGGGGAGCTGTGGCTGAAATATTGCCCTGAAATATTTTAAACGGTCTCAGTACACCTGTGAGAAATTCACCCATGTTTATGGTACATTGTTTACTTCAAACCTGATTTCAAAAATGTAGTCTACTTTTTCTAGGAAATTCACACAATATGCCGCAAAGAGCCAAGAGCCAAAAGAGCAGCTCTCCATATGTATTCGATACTTGGCGAAATATTTGTTTTTCGCATAGTTGGTAAAAAATAAAAAATTACTCAGCCTGGACACTCCGACTTGCCTAATTATACAGTCATATTTTGAAAGATTTATTACACGGAACGTTTGAATTCATGTACTAAATAAAGCTCTATTTTTTTTTGGGGGGGGGGGAGATAAAGAAGATAAAGGCGATTTAAAACGGGGAGTGTTTTGAAGAGAACTCTTCCCTAGTGGTGTTTAAAAAGGAAGATAATAAACAAGTAGTCTTATGTTTTTCAAGTAGTTTATTCTAGCTATCGCACTTTAAAATAGAATTAATAAAAGAATAACTGTAAATTTAAAAATTATTCTCCATGACAACAATTAAAGACATTATTTAAATAATGGTATCTCTTGTAAAAGTAATATTTTATCACATTATTCAAGCAATTTTAATTTTCCTATTAAAATTCTTTAGAACTTTAATGTTTAAAATTTTTTTTACTCAGAAAAAACTGAAATTAATTTTTTAAAAAAAACTTTTACTTATTAATATATCTGCTGCAGTTACAAAACATGCGTTCACTATTTCAAGTTTTGTAAAAAAATAAATGCAATAGTTGATTCTTCATTTTCAATAGGCTGATTATGAACTTGTTGATTCATTATGTATGATTTATTTAAAAAACAATGAAAGAAAAGGAAATAAAAAAATTGTGTGAATCTCGTCTTGTGAGTCGATTCTGTAAAGTCTCAAAATCCTTATTTATTATATTACCTCGATCCTCCATTACCTAAAAAATTAATAAAATAAATAAACAGCTCTTCATATATTTTAGCATAATATGTGTTTAAAAAGTAACAATATTTGACACAAACTGGAATTCAAAAAAAGGTAATTTAATGTATTTGTTATCATTGACTACATTGTAGTTGCCAGTAATAATAAGCTTATGATATAGTTTTAAATAATCTTTATAAGTTGGATCATTACATCTTGTATACATTCAAGTACGCTTGTCTATGTTTAGAAAATTCTTGGCTAATTATAAATAAAAACACTTCAACCATCTGCTAGATTATACTTGAAAGATCTTTTTATATTAAGATTTTTACTGATAATAAATTATGAACCACGTCCGTGTGATTCCACCTTCTCTGTTGTGTAAAGTTATTTTGAAATTTAATCAAGTAAAGTTTACCTCTTTGTCAGGGCCGTAACCAGAGGGGGGGCTACGGGGGCTGAGCCCTACCTAGAAGTCTCCCCCCCTAAGATTTTCAAAGATTTTAGTAAATTCACTGATGAATACAAAAGTTTAGTGGAATCACAAAGCGGTTCAAACACAAAACTTACGCTATTCCTTACAGACTGATTTGCTACTCGGGGCAGGAATTCCGTAGGGGTAAGGTAAAACCTTAAAACTGCCGCCGCGCTTATCCCACGTTCCTTGCACTTGAATTTGGCAGTAAATCTCAATGAAAAATTTGTTAATGGAATGAATGGTGAATATTTTAAGATACGGTATCTTGTGAAATAAAAATTCTAGGTGAAGATGTAAAAATTCGAAGAAACTCCCCCCCCCCCGAACTACTAATACTTATATTTAGTCAGCCCCCCAAACTAGATTCAAAGCCCTACCTAGTATGTCATCTTGGTTACGGCCCTGCTCTTTGTTAATGTAGAGCCCAATATCAAGCTTGGGGATGAGCTTGAGATTCAGCACCCTCAAAGGTTTCTTTCGGTGCAACAGATTTTTCACCGTGTCCGGGCCCGTCCATTCTATCTGCAGTCTTTGATGCTGCACGATCACCATCATCGGCTTTAATATTTCTTCTCGAAGAAAGATTAAAAACATTTCACTTTGGGTTTTCTTTCTTTTTAAACTGGACGAATTCATGATCGTAAGAAACAAAGAACCGAAAACTTAAACTTCTGCTTACAAATTAAAGGCATCCAACTTAAGTGAATTCACTGAACCATTCGAAATTTCGTTATACCACATCTAAGCTCCCAGCAGACCCACTTTTTTACTGTTGAAGACTACAATATAGGCAATATATTTTTCTCTTTCCTTCATGACAATTTTGTTATCACTTAATTGTAGCATGAATAGATTCTTTCTGGGGATATTCCGTTTCTTTGCGCTACAAGGGTGCGAATTACTCCCCTTTACATTGTCCAATTCGTCCATCCTAGCCCCACAAATTCCCTATCAGAGACACGGAGATTTATTGCCTAAGGAGTTTCTATGACGGTGCTTGCTGGAAGCCTTTGATGATTTTATGTTGCGTCCTTCTTTTCAAGCCAACTACGGATACAAAGTTTAAAAAGATTTTTTTAAAGAAAAGACACTTTTTAGAGAATAAATTTGGAAAAGAAAGAAGAGAAAGAGAAAAAATGGGCCCTTTTTAGAGAAAAAAATGGGCCCCTTAAATTGGTGGCCCGTGGGCCCCATTCGTCCTGTAGATAAACGGACCCTGCTCATAGCGGCCCCTTAGCTCATAGGGGGGGTCCGGACCCCCTGGACCCCCCCCTTCGCTGCGCCACTGTTACATAGTAAAAGTCTACCCCTTTCTGCCGGCCAAGTATTTCACATAATAGAAAAAAAACTCTCAATTGCAGCAGATGTCCCAGGCAAAGACATCGTAAACAACTAATTTAGAAATGTTACGGAATGAAATATCAAGACTTCTGAAAAGCACCACTTCTCTGCAGTAAAAATGTTTACAATAACTTAAAAAGATCATAAAAAAAAAAACTGAATTTTTATCGCAGCTTTTCAGTTATTTTCAGGCCCCCCTTCAAATTCTGAGGGGAAGCTCAAGCTTCCCGAGCCTTTTCAGTAATCGGGCCCTGTAGACAGTGTAGTACATTTATTTCTATAGTACGATTAAAAAAACAGGTTAGAATGTTTCATGAACGACCAATTGCAACTTTGAAAAGAAAAGGAAGTTTACAAAAACCGAAATCTGATTTTCAAACGAGTCGTCTGGAGTAAGGTAGAAGTAGCCAAAAACTTGAAAATAGTATGGAAATGACGCTTTTTATTAAAAAAAGTTGACCAAGTCACTTTGTCTTTATAATAGTAGCAAAAGTCGCCTTTTTAGTCACCGGTTCTGTATGCACGAAATGTTTAGATAAACCGTTTCTTAATTAAGTCCTCCAGTATTCAGTAGAAGAAAAAGCTCTTTTTGATCTCGTGAAAAATGTAAAGCTGTAACGTCGAGTAGTTATTAATAGTCGTACAAATTGTGAATGAAGTTTGATATGATTTAAAATTTGTGACAGACTATCAATTACACTCAATCTTTATTTTATCACGCAACGCTTTTAACTGTCTTTAAAGAAATCATAATTCGTTTAGTCAGCTCATCCTGGTTAGTCCCAGTTAGGTTTCTAACCGAATAATTTGAAAGCGTACAACTTTTTTTTTTTTTTTTTTTTTTTTTTTTTTTTTTCGCGATATAGGACTAATGGAAATGCATAATCTTAAAATAATGTTAAGAGTTTATGATGCAGTTAGTGAAAATGGTTTAAGCATTTTGAAAACCGTAATCAAGGGCTGGTTGTTCAGCTCTAGTTCGAAGAAACAAAATCTCCCTCACGGTCCAGGTACACAAATTAAAATAAACTAATTGCACCAGAGGCTTGAAAAAATTCGGGATTATTCTTTCTGGGGTATACCACCCATCGTAATAAATGAAACAACGGTGACTTTTATAGAACTTTCGCAAAAAATTTTTCAACATGAAATTGTATAGCAAAAATTTTCGAGAATTTACACATCCTGCTAAATTTTTGAATTTTAAGAATTTTTTCTGCAAATTTCGCAACTGATACCGATTTATCGTCTATTATGATGTATAGTACAGCTTGTAAAGAGACATTCAAAAAATTTTGAAGTGCATGACTTAATTAGTTTATTTGTATTTGTGTACCAAAACCACAGATTTTTTCGAACTACACCGTTAAGGAAGAGGGAAAAACTTAGTTCTTCCTTCATTTTAAACAGAACCGATCCCAGACAGTTGGCCGCCCACGTGCAATTTAAAATTGGCAGCCCTTTTTTTATACAAATCTTATGTTTTAATTTTTTTTCTCCTCCCTTAAACTTGGCAGCCCACTTGCTGTTGTTCACCATCATGCCCCGCCCTCCCCCTGCTGGGATCAGCCTTGATTAAAGAATATATTATAGCGGCGATATCAGCAGTTAAATAGCTTGCAACTCCGCTTATAATAACAGTGTTTCAGATTATTTTAGTTATAGTGTGTTCTTTTTTTGTAGAAAATAGCACCATTTTCTTTTCCTTATTGCTGTAACTTTAAGATCATTTCAGGCAATATGCAGAAGAATTGCAGAGAAGAAAAGCAATAGGTTAAAATACTATCACAATCACTGACGGATTAACGCAATTTTGTGGGTGGCGGTTAGTTTGAAGATTCACAGACACATCCATTTTATGGAAGTAAAATAGGTTCTTTTACATTAATTTCATTATTCTCGGGAGGGACGGTCGTCCTTTCCTCTCCCCCCACAACCTAATCTGTCCTTGATCACAATCTTTTAGGATCAAATAGAAATTCTCAAAATCCAGGTTCTGAGAAAAGGACAGAAAAAACTGCCGAGCCCCACGTTATTTTGAAGAAAAAGCTATTTCGTTGCTAGCATGCACAGTTACTGATATTTTGTCTCAAGTTTTTTTCACGCAATGCATAATACATGTTTTAATCGCCCCCGGATTTCTACTCAATCCCACAGCTGTTTAAATTTCCTTTCTCTTGTGCTAGTAAAATCTGTCTCTGTGCTGTTCACTTTATTTGAATGAGGATTCATGAGTTAGTTCTTGAAAATAAGCACACAAATCTGAAAATGAATGTTCCAAATACAACAATTTTCTAGATATTTTAAATATTCAGTTGAAATTTGAAAAAAAAAAAAATGCAACTGAATATTTAAAACATAACCTGTTTTGCAAACATTCGTTGAATATTTAAAAGTAGAAAAGAATCCCAAAATTTCAGTTCAGTAAAAATTACCAGCTAGATAGATGGTGAAGAAGAATTGAGACAATATCACTAGTATTATGACAAAATTGCGAATCGCCAGCAATTTTTAAATAATGCCTTTTTGGGGCCTTTAAGCAGTGCTGCATACTATACTGAAGTTCCAAATCTTAATTCTGAAAAGTTAATATGAAAATTGACCATTATGTTTCACATATCTACATAAGCTACTGAAGCAATGAAACTTTGAAGGCATTAATCTTGAATATAAAAAAATAGATTTGAATTTTTGGCATGGTGGTAGCAATGTGTGAACACTTGTAGACGCTATGAGTGAAGCAATTTTTCCTATAGGTTAATCAGAACTTCAAAATTCAGTTCTGATGGACAGATATCTTGAGCACTCCAAGAATGCTCAGGTAAATTTTGGAAATTGACCTTATTAATTGCCCTATTTCGTGACTATTATCATTTTCCAAAAAATCCTTTAGAAGCCAAGCTCCATACAGGTTTTTAAAATAAGGCAACATGGTTGATTACAATGCATTCATCAGTCTTTTAGCTATTTATAACACCAAATGTTAAAATATCAGACGCAATCATTTTTAAAAGCTGAGAAAAATGTGTTTATATTTTTTGGAGAATACTTATGTTAAATAGTGTAGTTTTCCTTCGGAAAAAAATCTGATGCAGGCACAACATGACTTCCTTGTATGTTTATTAAATCATAAATATTTTTGTTGCTTTCGAAATTATACAAAATACGTAATTACTTTAGATGCCAATTTGATTTCGGAAAAGCTCGCCAATGATAGTTGGTGAGATTTTGGGCATGGCCCAAACAATAACTGACTACACACATAATACATTGAAGATGTCCACAGTCATTAATGTATTGAAATTCTTTTGAGTGGTCCTGTACCAGTAGATTGGAACCAAAAAATCTAGATGCAGAAGTAGGTGTTACAACATTCTTAAATATAAAATTTTAACAATTTACAGCTAATAGATTCTGATACCTGCGAGTTATATGTATATCAAAAGTTGCCAAGCTTAGCGAGTTCTGGCATAATTTTTGAGAGAGGCACATAACCGTTGTCAGACCATTACTTAACTATATTGTAGAATGGTATTGTGCTTAAAATGGATAAATATCTCTAAAACTGCCATTGATCATAATGTGTTGGAAATCTTTTGAGTGTTCCTGTACAAAAACTATAAATGATAGATGCTATTTTCGATGGAGAGTTTCATTTTCTAACCCTTAACATTATATATCACTTCTGAGTTGTTTAAAATGACTTAATATCTCTAAAATAAACTTTAATGAATTTCTGTCCATAGAGCATAATGTATGGAAAATCTTTTGGGTGGCCCTGTAAATAAGCTATCTATTTGGAGACAAAAAGGGAGGTGAACAACTAGATGTTAAAACAATCGTAAATATAAAATTTCAACATTCTCCGACTAATAGTTTTTGAAGTACGTGAGTTACATACATATGTAAGTACAGACCTCGGGGGAAAACTGGTCAAAATGGATTTGCTGTCAATCAAAATATATTGTATATGCAATCATATGAAAATACATGCATGCATAAGATGAGATGTCTTGCAAAAACTCTTAAAAGTAAATTTAGTGGTAGTCAAAATATGGATATTGAAATTTTTTGCAGAAAGAATGAAAGAAAAAATTCTGAAATGACTATGAATTACTTTCAATGCTATCAGAAATGGTTTTTTTTCTTTTACCATAAATTAATCACTACAGTGAATTTTCATTCGATTTCTTTAATTTGACAAATACAGCTGTTGGAGCACTTTTCTGCACACACATACAGCATGCGAGAAAAAATGCTTTCATAACATGATGTACTGCACACTAAAGTGCAAACTATGCTCCGAATATGAAAGAGTAGTTTCTATTATATACTGATAGAATTTCAGACTCCCATTCTATGACTTTCAGAAAGTTCATAGAATGGGAGAAGGTAGCAGGAAGTTGACTGTGAATTAAAATGTCTGTAAAGAACTCTAGTTTCTGTACTGTTGCTTGTGTGTGAGTTTTTTCTTTTGACATGTTTTAATCTTGGTTATTCCCTTTTTGCTTATCCAGAACTTATGCTGCAAATACACGTAATATCTATTGAACAACCTGTTTTTTTACACTTTATCACATACTTAATTTTGCACACGCATTCGTGCAATGCATTCTGTAAAAATAAAATGCTACATATTAAATAAAACCAGTGAGTTTATATACTGGAATCAGAGAAGCTTTTTAACATTTGTTAGCTATACTTGTTTACAGTATTTAACTGTTATGTAAAAACACAGAAACAGTAGTTGATAAAAACTAAATTAGCAACTTCATATCAAACACATGTAATGGTAAAATGAATTGACACAGGTGAGTAATCGAGGTGGTATGTGGAGGGGAAGGCGTCCCTTTCCTTTTTAATTAATTTGAGCATTCCCACACTAATTATCTTCAAGGGATCTTAATGAATTTCTTGTTATGTATTAAAGTTTTCATTTTGTAAGTCCTAATTCAGGAAGATAAACAAAAACAGCTTTTTAGTCATCTCAAGCAGACTGCAAGACTTACTTAAAATCCCTTTGTAAATGCTAAATAATGCAAATATATCCTTAGAAATAGAACAGAAATGCCATCTTGTCAAATATGCACTCTTAAACAGAGATTGTCAGTTCAAATGGTTAAAAAAAATCCTAATACAAGGGGCCCCTCCATAAATTAAAAACAAAAAAAGAACAATAATCCATTTTTATATCCATGTGCATATTTGACTGAAGCGAATGAAATGAAATGGATGACATGATAGGTGGTTGCTTAACTTAAACTATAGACACCGAATTAAAAAAATATTTTGATTAGGTTTTGAGAAAATCACTTCAAACTGCATACATTTTGTCTAATGTGAATGGAATGAAATTTGGTGGCATGATAGCTGGTCACTCAACTTAAACTATAGGAGCCGAATTAAAAAAAAAATTGATTAGATTTTGAAATTTTGCAAAAATCCTTTCAAACTATGTAAATTTTTGTTCGCTTATCATGTAATAACGACTAAAGCAAAATTTGGTTACATGATAAGCAGTCACTCAACTAAAACTACATATGATGAACTGTTTAACAATTTTCATTAGACTGAGATTTTGCAAAAAATATTCAAAATATGAAAATATATATCGATTGCATATAAACATCTGAAGCGAATTAAATAAAATTTAGTATCATCACAGGTGGTCACTTAAACTATAGACGTTAAAGTACTTAAAATTTTTGTTATAGATTTTCAGATTTTGTGAAAATTCAGTACGTTTGCAATTTTCCAGAAAAATGGGAATGGAATAGAATTAAATTTAGAATTATGTTAGATGCAAGTTAATTTAAACTCTAGATGCCTAAACAACAATGAAGTTTAACATCACGATCAGCAACGTTTGAAACAATAAATGTTGAAACTTCGTTGAAAAAATTTAGAGCTTTTAAAAATGTTTATTTGATTTTTTAGATTTTGTGAAAATTGAGCAAAAATTTTGAGGTGCAATGTTAAAATATTTACAATGAAAAAAAAAATTAGTTACAGGTTAGGAATTACCTCTTGATTTGAAAAGCTCATTCAACCAGAATGAAACTTAATTTTTAAAATAAAATGAAATTCTCTAATGTCAATTTTACTCATCACATGTCAAATGTGCAATTTCTAACATAGAGTCGTGGATATTTGAGAGCTAAGCATTGTTGAAGACAACTCTTTAGATCTATTCTTCTTTTTTAATGTACAATTTTATTTTTATTTTGAAAATTTGTATTGCATATTCTCACTTTACAATTATTTGAAAACTTTTAACTATAACTTTTAGCTATAATACAGATTTTTCCAAAGACTAGATAATTTTCTGATCATAATAAAATAGTTATCTAAATCTAATAATAATATAATGGTATAAACTAAATTATTTTAAAAAAATAAAAATCTTTGATCCATGTCAAATTATGAGTTTCAGTGCAATTGATCCTTTTTAAAAATTAGATAAAACATTACGTAAGAAAAGGGAGGGGAAGTCCAAAAAAATCTTATGTGCTCTCACACAGGGGTGGGGTGGGGTGTGGGATAAAAATGGCCAAAATTGTCCTTATGTATTTAATGAATGCCCCCCCCCACTAAAATATTCATAAAAATGCTAAATGCAACCATACTAGGTGAATAGAGTATACATTGAAAAGCACGAAATAATTGAATTAACTTCCCTCTTTTTTTCTTTTCTTTTTTTTTCTTTTTTTTTTTTTTTTGCGTTCACTTCAAAGTGTCTCATATTTAGAATCAGTATTTAATTTCATATTCCCAACACTTCATATAACTAAAACTTATCTGAGGGCAGTTTCTTGCTGTTTTATTTGATGATAAAAAGCATTTTGGGTACTATTACTTTCTTAATGTTGACTTAAAAAACTAATAGTGGCTTCCTAGAATAAAATATTACTGCATACATGTTATAAAATAGTGACAGTAAACACACATTATACATGCTTAAAAAAATTATAATTCCAGTTGTTTAAACTTGGAAAGATAATAGTTGACTAAGGCATTCAATTCTATGTAATCTATAATTCATCATTAAATAATTCCACTGTAAGTTATGAGCTTTTTGCCAGTCTCAATATACAGTGAGCAAAGTAAGTGCCTGTAACATGCTATCAAATGTCATACCCTCCAACATTGGCCTTCACCTCATCAGTAGCACTTATCGCCAGGGCATAGCCAAGGGGGGGGGGGGGGGGAGTATGGCGGTCATTTTTTTACAGACTGATTTTGTGCCAAGCAGTGTCTGTTCTTTCACAGGTCAGAATTTCTTCAGAAAAAGCATCATTTTGATAGAAGGCAAACTCAAGTTCCAGCTGATCACTATCTGTGCAAACTTGCAATAAATCAGCAAAATATTTCGCTGACTGAAAACTAGATGTATGTCGAGTTTGAATATTTGAGACAGTTGCATGTTTTAAAAATTCATCATTTAATGGAAATCTTTTTAATATGTACTCACATGCAACACACAAAAAGTTTCGTACACATGAATAAAACTCTTCACTTTCAGCTGGAGATAGATTACTGTCCTTTAAATACATCCAAGTAGAGGACCCAATTTATAAGATCTTCATCTTCTTTTTGATTTTTTCTTTTTCTTATGTCAATAGTGAAAACAGATTTACATTTTGAAATTACTGCTGGTGTAATAAAGCGAACTAGAAGCTCAAAATACAAATTATATATTTGTTCTTGCAAAAAATGAATGCATGGCTGTTCCTTTTGTAGTGCAACATTTGGTTTGGTAAATGCTGGCAGCACAGCTAAAACAAATAAAAATTATAACTTAGTTTTATCTGACAGGAGAAAACCCTGAATCCTCATGAATTGATCAGTTTTATTTTCCCTTTCATTGGTCAAGAACATTTTCAAAGGCTCCCATTGTTCAACAATTCTTTTTAATGAGGTTTCTAGAGATAACCAACAGGTATTGACATGCTTAAGAGTTTTGTGGTGTTTTTCACCACAAATATCTTGACACTCCTCAAGCATTGTTTTTCTCTTGTTACTTTTTTCCAAGTAATAAAATATCTGAATCACCAAAGATTCAACATCTACAGGAAGAGTGTTAGTCCCTTTTTGAGCAGCAAGGTGGATTAGGTGGCATGGACACCCAATAATTTTAATGTTAGGCTGATTTTTTGTAACAAAAGCTGCAACTCCTTTGAATTGACCAAGCATAGTATTGGCATTATCTGAACAGAAAGACACAGTTTTTCCATTTTATTCTCAATTTTGAAAATTCTGAGTCAATTAATTTATAAATTCCTTCTCCAGTGTTATCAACAGACTCCAACAAGGATAGTAAATTTGTTAAAATATGACCCTTTTCCTCATCATAAAAATTGACAACTAAGGGATACAGCTTCTTAGCTCTAATATCATTGCTGCCATCAGTAGAGAGTGAGAATGAACTGCTACAGAGTTTGTTAACTATCCTTTCTTTATTCATATCGGCTATAGAAATATCAATAGCATTTGCTTTTGTGTGACCACATGAAAAATTTTTGGCGATGTTTGAATCCGGGAACATTTTGGCGAATAGTGGGCCAGCATGATCAGCAGTTGAAATGGATATATTGTGCTCTATTAAAAATCGCACAAATAAAGTTTCCGATTTAATAATGCTCTGTTCTTCTTCCGGTTTTCCGAAAAACGATTCAACACATTGTTGCTTTGATAGAGCTTCCAAATTATTCACATGTTTCTTACAAGATATATGCCGCCGGCAGTCATCCCTGCCACCATGCTCAATTGAAAACTCATTTGCACATACCGTACACCGAGCAAATCCTTCTTTTCCAGGTAAAAGGCAAGGCCATTGTTTGGTGTATTCTTCTTTAAATTTTTGAGTATTTTTCCGCTTTTTAGAAGTTTTCTCAACATCATTATTAGAGGCTTTTTCAATATCAGTAGTACTATCACGTTTTAAAAAAACGATCCAAGAAAACAACGTGCCCGTGCGCTGCAGTTTCCTTTCACAAAATAGCTAAGCTAACATCCAAATCCAAACACACGACGGAGCAAGATAGGGTGGCGGGAAATGCGAGAGGAGACGTGACGTAATCAGAGGAGGAGCAGCTAACGGCAAACCCCCCCCACCACACACAAAATTCCCTCTCTTACTTCTATGCTACCACACACACCACACTTTCGCCGACGCAAGTACGCTCACGGCCGCCGGCGCCAAAGATTATCCACCGGCGCTGAGGGAGAATGTTCAATTCCCTTCCTTTCATGATCGGCACCGACACACAGGAGTGTTGACTCACAACAAAGCAGCTAGGGTTGCAAACTACACCTCCGTGCAGGCATAATGCGCTAAAAAAGTGAACATTTGCTCAATTCCGTAGTTTTTTAGTACCCTCTGTAGTTTATGCTACTTATCCGTATAAACTACGGATAATCCGTAGCAGTTGGAGGGTATGAAATGTAAAATGTGCTTTTTGACTTTTAAACAGTTATTGTAAATGCATTTTCTGGAAGGAAAAAAAGTTAACATCAATGTGTGACTGAAAAAATAAGTAAATTTAATTGTTTGAAATGCAGGTACATAATGAAATCAACCAAATTTTGTCACAACTTTTTCCATTCTGTATCTTTCCAGCAGCTGCATGACACAAACTAGTGTCAGAATGTAAAATTAATACCAAAATTGGATAACAACACGCATAATATATTTTTATAAATAAAATTTGTTGATAAGTACCATTTAATATGTTATTAAACAAAGTTTTTATTAACTTAACTGGAGATAGGTGAAACAAACTCAAGCACAAGCTCGTCTACATGATGGTTCGATTTCTGATTTGGAAGTTCTTTGCTTTGCCAATGCCAGTTGATTAAATTTATGTTGGTTTTTGCCAGTTTAATTATTTGATTTTATTAACCTGTGGTGCTGATTTCATTAAGCTTCCAGTGTTTTTGTAATGATTTATTTCTGTTCTTTTTGATTTGATCATATTGAACAGCATTTACAGTATAACTATTTTTCTACTTCCATATTAAATTATTTAATTCATGAAATGAAATATATTTTAATTTTAACATACTAAAAATAGACAGTGATATTTATAAATTGTAACATGGCCTGAACTGAGTATTAATATTTTAATAATAAAGCAACACCATCACTTCAGGAATGGGAAGTTAAATTACTTCCCATTCCTGAATTGTTTCTTTTTCACAACACATCCAAAAAGACAGCTATAAAAACGTGTTTTTTAAAACAATTATTTATTATAAATTTTATACACATTAGTGTCCATTATCCACATTTTCGATATGATAAACCTGAAATAAAAAAAGACAAAAGGTAACAAAATGATACCAATTAAACATTACATGCGTGACACAGCTAAATGTACAATATTAGTTGTTAAAGGCATACTTGGAATAACACATAAAAGCTTAAAGCATTTGTTAACATAGTGCCTAATCTGATGGATTCATTTGCGATATCTAAAGCTGCACAATAAACTTTATATGATTAACAACTTAGCATTAAATTTTTCATTCAGTAAATTACTGAGAAAAAAAAGAACAGAAGCAAAACAAACAAGGGATACCAGGTTTTTAATTACACAAGGTTGATATTTGTATTGATATTGTGCAACATAAACTTTCAATAACTTTTTATGATCAATTTTAGAGGTTCCCCCCCATACTGCAATAAAAAGTAAACTTATACTACCGTAGTTTGATGTTATTAAACTTTAGAAAGAAGGAAAAAAAAAAAAAGAAAAAACCACTTACATAAATCACAGTCCAGTCATGAGCAATAAAACAACTTCGTACTTCAAAGATTTTTATCTAGAAAAATTGAGAAAAGAAAATTAAAGCAGAAGTTAGCAACAATATAGCATAATCAAGCAATAATATAGCATATCAACAATACTGTGCAAATAAAAAAGTTTGCTTTTAGAGAACAGGGTGGGAGGACTTACAGCTAAAACTGAAATTTATAAAACTTCATAATTTTGTTGGAAAAAAAGAAAAACATCACATAAAAAAATAATTTTGTGATAATGTTATGCATACTATTAAAATTCTTCTTTCTGAGCAACATTAAAATTCATTCAGCTTATTTACACAGAGGCTGTTTAAGACTTTTTGACTGGGAACTCATGCAAAAGTAAGCCCCAAAGTAAGAAAATTTGGAATACATGCATGTAAAAGTCAACAAAAGTTACTCATAATAAAAGAGTTAATTAACCTTTTGAATTCACAAAATCTTTGTGTTTAAAAACATTCTGTTAACCTACTTCAAAGAACTGTTAACAATATTTCATTTCAAATATTTACAAGCTTAAATTAATGAGTATCACTACCTGGTGATTATTGTAAAAGGGGTGGGGCGAAAAAGATGATGTGTCTCAGACTGTGGTGCCCATACTAAATCATATGATTTCTCAATTCATTTTTGAACAATTAGTTTTGAAAATGAATACTCACCACTCACATTAGTAATCATCATCAGCAAGAAACTACTTATTACTATTTCATTATTTGGAAACACTGTGAATAGGCTTAGCACAAAATAGAATGGGCTCAGGCAAAGGAGCAGATGGGATTCATTAGTGTTGTAGGTTTAGGCCCAGAGCTAAATATGCCATAATAATGCATGTCTTGCCACTGCTACTAGTTGGTATGCAGTTAAAAATTCTCAGTTTTTCAGAGAATAACATCTGATTACTAAATTCATTTGGACAATGATTTATTTGAGGCTGAGGCCCTGAGCCACAAAATGTCCCTGTATTTACATATTATACTGAGAAGTTTTAGGATCTTTGTATTCATTTTATAATTTTAAAAAAAAAAGGAACAGTATATAAATGATGTATTACCATTAAAAATAAGAGATATCACCTATCATCTATTAGTCTGTTGTTCAGCAATATTATATGTTCCCTTAAGCAGTCTTGAGGTATTTACTAGAACAGGTTCCCTTGGAGGTAGGAAAGGACCTTGTTCACTTTCATAAACAAAACTTAGGAAAAGTTAAGGAAAGGTGTGTGTCACATAAAAAGTAAATGTAATATAGAAAAATGGCATAATAATTCAATGTCTCTATAACATATCAAAACTATAAGTTATTTTGTAAATAGTCTGGATAAGCCATTTCTGAGAGCAGTTCTTTTGTTCACTGCTACTGCATGTAATAAAAAAACACTATTCAATGAATATTTGTAACATATAAATAAATTTTGTTTAAAACACCTAGTTATAATTCAATTTTTATTACTCGCAACAGTTTTGTAAAAGTTTATTACTAATTGCTGTTAATATAGAAAGTAATGTCTTTTTTAAAAAATCAAAAGAAAGAATTTTAATCCAAACTTACTTTTTTTTTTTCAATAACACAGAAACCCCATACAAAAAAAACTCTGGCAGTACGGATATCTTAAAACACTTCATGCATTTCACAGAAATATTCAAAGCCAGTAAAGAAAGCATTAGTTTTTTTTTGCCAAACTTGAAAGTAATTCCAAACATAAAAAAAATAAGATTATGTATTACAACAAGCAATTTATATAAGTAACTACAAAACAGATTGTTTTATTCAAGCAATTTTTTACACAAAAGTAATTATTATATTTATTCCTCCAATCTAAATCTGCACAAAATTATTTCCAAATCATCATACCATAGAATAAGATAATCTAATTATTTCTTTGTACAAAGTAAAGGAAATATTCTAATTGTGAAGAATTTTAGTAAAGATTTTAATGGAAAAATCTATTTTATCCCGAATTTCTTCATGACATCTCAATGTAGATACGTACTTATGGACGCACTTATGCATATATGATCCATTTTGACTAGTTTTACAGTGACATCTGTATGCATCTTGCATGCTAGTTTCTAAAATAAGTTTCCCAAACTGAGACTGCCTTGATGATACCTTTTCTATTTGGATAGAAATTGCCAAACCCCTTAATATCATACGTAAATTTCAAACAAAATAAATTTAAATGAAGCACACAAAAAATTTAATAGATGTAGTAGAAAGTCTTGGTGTCTAATTGTAGTAAGGTAAAAAAGTACACTATCTGCAAATTCATAACAGCCAATGCTAACAGAATATGTAATGCAAATATGAACACCTGAATATGTATACGTACATATGAACATATAATATGTTTTATGTACATATAGTGACTTAAAAAAATTTCTCCTAGGTAACTATCTAAAAAAACCTCCACAAAACTTTGGGATCACGGCAAAACTAGTTGCAAGACTTTAGAATTCTCTATGCATGTATTCTCCATCCTACGTGTCCCCTGTGTAATTTAAATATTTAGTAAAACTTTCAATAAAATTATACAGTCAAAATAAAATTTCATCAATTAATCTGCACAGTCTTAATCTTTTTTAATGTAAAATAAATAAATAAAAAAATTGGACAGAGGAAAGTATAAAATATATGGGGAAAAAAAGAATGGAGAAAGTAAATTGTTTAAGCTAAACAACTATGTAAATAAAAAAACATTAGGACAAAGACAAAAGAAACAAATATAAAACACACAAAATGGATACGGTAATCTCAGAACCCAATATGCTGACTGAGATAACTTCAGAGGTTCATTGAGAGTAGGGAAAAATAATGGACATGGTTCAGAAGCTGGCTGGACTTTGGGATGCAACGTTACATGAACTGGAGCTTTAGGTGTTACGACATGAATCCGCATCAGCTGAGCCATTTGAGGTTTAGAAGATCTAAAAAAAAAAAAATAAATAAATAAAATATTGGTATATAAATTAGCAAAAGAATATTTTAGAATACCAAATTAAAGCACAAAAAAATTATATTTTCTTTTTAAAAGAGATTTGTAATAGGCGAAACTTTTTCCAAAATCAAAGGATAGGGATGTGAAAATATATTTGTAACACACTTTAATTTAAAATTTGAGTGGGAGGGAGGGGGATAAGCTTTTATTTAAATATATATATATATTATAATATAGACCAGTTTTAAGAATTTTAATTTTCATAAAGTGAACTAGAAAATTAAAATTGTATTATTGTGCATACAACACAAATGACAGATAAGTGAATAACATATCTGTCATTTGTGTACCACTGAATACGTTTTTAATATTCAATAATAAAATAAGTGCAGTAATATTTCAAATAAAAATCAGCACTGCCAATTAAGATACATAAGTACTTACTAAATTGAGCTGATAAAGCAGTCAAGTATGACTTGGATTAGAATAATGAATGTATAATTGCAAGTTTTATTTTATTTTAAATTACTTTTCTTTATATATATTTTTAGAAAGTGATTGTATCAACCTTTCAAGTATTGTTGTCAAGAGTTGTCACAAATTAATTGTTTCATCTGTTCCATCTGTGGTTTGCAGAGGAAGATGATAAATGCCAACGGTTCTAAGGCGAGAAATTTCATCTGGGAATCGTTCCAGAGTAGCTCAGTGGTAGAGCACCCGCACATTAAGCGGTAGTCCTGGGTTCGAGCCCCAGCTCTGGAATTTTTCGCATAGTTGGTAAAATAATCAGCCTATACACTCCAACTTGCCTAATATACTTTTCTTTATTTTTAAGATACATAAAAGGTGAGGAATACTGTTCTTTGTAATTTATACAATGTATATAATGACTCTTAAAAAGAAACTAAAATGCATACACATGTGAATAATAATTTATGTACTAATCTGAGCATTTGCCTAAGAAAAGTGAACTGAATATACATAAAATTGTTTACCTGCATGGACAAGGAAAATGCAATGGCATATCAGAGCCTGTAACCTTTGAAGCATTATCCTGTAAAAAGGGCACAAAATTAATTAATAAAATAAAATATAATATAACAATAAAATAAATAACTATATATATAATGTTTTGTACTTTACTTATTAGTTTTATATATATATATATATAAAACTAATAAGTAAAGTATCGATCTATATATATATATATATATATATATATATATATATATATATATATATAGATCGATACATTGGATTGGATAATGTACATAAGAAAACTACCTAAATTCATGTTTTAAAGATCAATCATCTGCTTTTGGCAAAAAGTGAACCACTGCCACTTGAAACCATGCTCTCTGTCGAGAAATAAGAGCTTAAATCTGCTGCCTTAGAATACTTGGCCAGGTTTGCTACAAATTCAATTTTCCATGTTGTGCTTGTGATGTCAGTACCATCTTACAGTGTTATAGAGTCAGTCAAAGCCAGTGATGAGTGTAAATCTATATACTTATTAGTATGCTGAAAATTTCACATTTTGTTTTTTGAATTTCCATTTAAGTTAAAAAAATATGTTTTCAGGCATACTTAAATGAAAAAACTACTTTAATCCTAATTTAAGAAACAACATTTCAATACATGCATCACATTGAATACAGAATTTTGAATTAAAAACATTTATTATTATTATTATTATTATTATTATTATTTGTAAGAAATGTTTTATTTTTGCAACTGAAAATTTTCAATAATGTATACAAGAATACCCAAAAACTAAATGTTTCCGATGTTTGTATCTGAGACATAAGATGTTCACATACCTTTACATGGCCTGAAGTTGTTATTCTGAGAACACGATCAGGAGCTGAACACATAAAGCGATGACCTCGATAACATTCATATTCCACTCCAATAAAAATTTTTACATTGAATTGAGGTCCATCTATAAAATTAAAAAAGTAACAGAATTACATGCTAATGGAGGGTATGACTGAACAACATATAACTGAACTAAAGTTGAAAGGGCACAAAATATTTTCAAACCTGACATATTCTGCTTTTAGTTGTAACAAAGCTGCTACAAACTGCAACATTTAAAATCATCTGTTAAAGATTTTTATTTAAATATTTCAAATGCTTAAAAATAAGCAAAAAAGATAAATAATTTATTCCTATAATGCCTATTTTTAAAATAAAAAATTCTTTTTATTTCATAAAACTTACATTCAAAATTGAAGCTTTGTGTTCACTACAAACAAAGCTTTTTTTAAAATTGATGAGAATATCATCCCCCCCCCCTCCACAAACACACATACACTCACACAAAATATTTTTATAGATTTTGTGAATAAGTAAACAACATTTAGCCAAATTAAAAACAGTTTTAAAATATTAAATAAAATTCAAAATGAGTAACCTCTTATTGCTTTTTTGGCCTTTAAACTCAGAGGTCTCTTTCCTTCCCATAAAGCAGGCCATCTTTCTTTTTGTTCTAACTTTACAGTAACATCCCATGGCAGGAGGTAATTTGTACCAGGAATAAACCCAGGCTGATCTTGTAAACCTTGGGGGAAAAAGTATAAATATTAACCTGATCACAAAATTAAAATAAACTTTGCTTTCCAAACTATAAATTTTACAGTTACATTATTAAACTATTACAACTACAAATTACAGAATAACGCAAATGAATTACACATCGTTAATTCCAAAACATAGTTCAAATATAATCAGCACTTTTCTATACACAAAAGACTACATACTTTTAATATTATGCGGTTAAAGTGACTCACTTTTTTAGGGGGTAGGGGGGAGACAAGGAGCAAAAGCCACACATAAATATTATTTTACAATCACAAAGAAAACAGACAATTCTTTGATAATTTTAACTTACCAATATTGTGTGAATATAAGCTTGAAGGACCTAGGCAAACTAAAGACCATGAAGAAAACATAGGAAGCAAACCTGGTCTGCTTTCTGAGTGAAGCATGCCTGGCAAATATTCAGTTGTTGATGGTTGTCTTGTCAGGCCTTTTTCTGTAATACACACTGCTGTATTAATTTCATATAAACCCGACATTCATACTGTTCAAATTTTTTTCTAAATAAAGCAATCCACTATATATATATATATATATACTATATCACATTTCTTGAAAGTTTAATTATCAGATCAAACCTCAGATCAGATCAAGTTTGGTGATCAGATCACATTTTTATAAAATCTCAAATGATTTCTAAATATTCACTAAAATGATGTTATATTAGCTAAACCTAGTTTTTAAAAACATTACTTGAAGTCAAAGATGTCATCATGAGAATTCAGATAAAAATTTTTTTTTTTTTTTTTTTTTTCCATCATCTGCTCAAGAAAATATTCAATGATATAAGCCAAGTCTGGTAAACATCTAATCAGCAAAGGCCATTAAGGAAAGGAATTAATGGGATAAGCTTTGTGGGTTTAAGCGATTTAATCTCACATATGCACAGAATTTATAGAAACATTGTATTATGACTTGTTAAGTCTTTCATACGCGACTGAATGAAAAACAAACTATCACCTTTGGTAGAAGCTGTATCATCCTGAATTCTTATCACAATTTCATCTCTCTCATCTTCAGCTTGGCTTTGTGATTGCTCTTCAGTTGTTAGCTGTTCCATTTCATTTATAAGAGAATTTTCATCAGAATTGCCTACCAAAAAAAGAAAGAATTTAAGGTTTAAAATAAAAAAGTGAATATTGAGTTTAGATGTTCATAATAAAAATAAAAAACAAAGGAAGAAAGTGATTTGCTTAAAAACAAAGTAATCAACCTACTCAAAATATTCCGGTGCCATGAGAAATTATATTATGAAAAGATTTATTATATTGACACGCAAAAGGCATTTTACATAATTGTATGCAAAGAGCATTTGGTGATCAATACTCATTGGCGTAACTGGCCTGATTTTCTAGGGTGGGTTACAGCCCTCTTTGTGGTAGTCATTATATGTAAGTTAGCATTAGTACATTATCATTAATTAGAATTAGTTTATTATACATCCAATAGTAGCAGCCTGTACTCAAGGGGGTGCATTGCTGCCCCCCTCCAGAAATGCCTTTGGATCCTCCCCTTTGGAAAGATTTTACTCTACTCCCAAATTTCTAAAGTAGACAGAAAAGAGATTTGAAAAAATAAAAAAAGTTGAACTTAAAATCAATTTCAAAAGTTTAAACATTTTTTAAGAGTTCTTAAATCCTGCTTTATAACCAGTGAAGTATATATGACAGGTCTATTTTCAACACAAAACTAAGTTTTAAAACCCCAATGATTATTGATATTGCATGACTAAAAAGAACATTTGTCTTACTTGCATTTAACCAAGATATTGTTAAAAATCTCAGACTATATAAATTTGTTGACCGGTTTGCCAACATGGGCAAGTGAATGGTCTACATTGTTACTTTGGTATATCATATTTGCATGTATCTAGCATTAACCCTTTAAGCGGTCAATTTTTTTACTGAAATGCTTCCAAAGAAGGCATATTTTGAAAGGCATATGATGAAATATTCCCGCTCTCTCGCTAGGAAGAAAAACCCAGATGAAAAGCATTTCAGTTACATTGACAACACACGCCATCTATTTAAAAATATTAATACTAAATAGTCTCTTCACAATAATGAAATATACGGGCAAATCAGAAAAGGAAAGGAGAAAATATCGATGGCCGTACGCTATACGGGCAAACCAGTTGAGGCCAATTTTGGGCAGCACATACACTGTACGGGCAAACCACTTAAGGGGTTAAATAAATATAGAATTGCTATAAAGCGAGTGTTTAATGCTTTTTCCCTTGTGAAATATCAAATTTAGGTTTTAGAGCAATTGGAATATTTTCTGGAGCATACTTAAAAAAAAAAAAAAAAAAAAAATTAAAAAAAAAAATAAATAAATAAAAAAAGAAAGAGGAAAAATAATGTGCTGCATTACTGCACATTACTTTTACCGCAGCAGTAACTAAAAGTTTTAATTTTTGAACAAAACTGAATAGCTATAAAATAAATATGAATCAAATGAAAAACAAAATTTAACTAAAATATATGGTGGTAGCAAAAAGTCCCGAACACAATTTTGTTTGCCTAATTTTTATGGTTGACTGAATTTTTCATTATGGAATTAGCATAATTTCTTAAATATTGTAAGTTATTCTAATTTACTTTTAATATTTCCAACAAGGCTGAAGTGTTTATGATAGAAGTTTGTCTGTCTGTTCGTCCATGTCTAACTGCAGTAAAAACAGAGGGTGTTTACATGCTAGTAGAATGATTCCGAGGCCAAATAATTGATGTTTAAAATTTTTAAATATGTATAAGCATGTTTAAAATAATATCAGGCATAAAGCAGAGGTTGATTCAAGGATTATTTGCAATGTTCCATTTTTGTGAGTTTTCATAATTTTTGTAAAATTCACTTTTTTTCTTGAAATAATTACAATAAATAAATAAATAAATAAAAAATAAGGTAATTTATTTAACATCATGTCTGTACATTTACTTAATGTTTAGATGATAAGTTGCTCAATTTTCTTATAATAAAATTAAAGCCAGTAAAATTGTGATTAACAAAATTTGACCATACAGGAAGAAAAATCATAAGTCGAATTACTTTTTATTAAATAAAATGTTTTTAAGGGGACAGTTCACTGAAATATGGCAAAAAATAGATTTTTGTTTTTTAATCCTAAATTAGTTTATTTCATTGTGGACAGTTTAATACCAACATTTTATTTCATATGATATAGCAAAAGTATTTCATGAGATACAACAGAAACAAATACCAAATTTTATCTTTAAATGCTTATTTCTCAAAATAGCAAATTTTAACATTCTGCTTAACATAGCTTTGGAATGTGTCAACATAATACCTTAAAATTTTCCAGATTTGTTTATAGTACTGATATGCATAAAATGAACTATAATTCAGTCAGTACCTAACAGGCATGTGATGACAGGCTGAATAAAACTTCAAAGTTTCTAATAATTTCTCTCAAGTCCTTCAGTACTAACTTCTAAAACATTATATATCAGCAGAATATATAAGCAATGGAAGCAGTTTAAAAAGCTTGTTCAATGTATAAGACAGTGTAAAAATTGTAATAATTGACTAAAATTATTTAATAAGATAAAAACAGTTTTATTTAAATCATCTTGATACGGTAAAAGTCATTCATTTGGCTACAGACTGGGAAAAACAACAGAGTAAGCAAAACCAAAACTTACAATAACATTCCTTGTTACAAGTCAAAGTATCCCTTAAGTGCTCTGTTGAGCTGATGGTTATATTACTATTATCTTAACATCGTCAAACTAATATGCTAAAATGAAAGAGCTAAGCAAAAGCAAGCCAGCCAGGCATCAAAGCTATGGTATTTAAATCTCAACTGCGACACACGAAGTACGCTATTACAAGAACACCCGTACAGAGAGAAATACGGCACGTGCAAAGCGCATCGTGTCATAGGAAAGACAACTTTTATCTGCATAAAGCAAAAAGTAAATTTGCATAATGCAAAATGGAAGTGCATCCGCAATTGTTCACATTTGAAAAACCAATGCGGTTAAAAGTTTTAAAGCATTACAGACTAAATTAACATTATGAATTAATTGGCAGATATTGAATTATGACAAATAAAAGATTTTTAAAGGTAATTTTTAGAATCAAATAAATGTGAACTGAAACTTGTTTTCGGTTTGTATTTAAACTTAAAAGAAGTATTTAAGGGCAAAGTATGGTAACAAGACCGAAATAAAGCTTTAATGCTTGATAGGACTACAAAGTTCCCCTTCCCTCTTGTTACTGTGCTAAAACAAACCAAAACGGTTTCTAGCTAAATATTAATTTAAAAAAAAAATAAATACACATTTTTATTACATCTTTTAAAGCATATTTCATAATAGAATATTTACATAATACTTTCATTTTCTATTTCAGTTCATGATACATATGAAAAGTTAACATGCATTAAATACCTTTAAACTATTATGAACACCAATTCAATGCAGATACTATATCAATAAATATACATATGCACAATACAAACATCCATCACCATGCAGGGGCCCCTGACTACACTCATTTGCACAATATTTATTAACACAATGCAATATCAAATTAAGAATATATATAATCTAATCACATTTGCCAACACTGAAAAAGATTTAAACAGTTTAGAACAATGTGTAAACAGATATTTGTATAACCATCGTATTTAACACAAGATATGAGCTCAAATTTTTAAATGTATGAATGCAAAAAAGAAGAACATTTCTAATACGTAGCACTATCATGAAATACTTCAAAAAGTACATAGAAACATTTGTAAATATGCATTCAGTATAACAATGAATAAACACTTAAAAAAAAGGCACTGAATATTTTAAATTTTTGAAGAGTAAGAGGGCCTAGTGGCATTTCCACATTTATCAAAAACGAGGGACGACTTACAAAATTAAAAAATAACATGCCCATGACAAGGACTTTCTGAACTACAACACAATGAAGACTGCTATCTCCTGTGGATTCTCTGGCTGATTACATTTCCAATGCGCAAGACACTTTTCCGGCCGCTCGAATTTCGGGGAAGTAAGAACATTCAGATGGACTATTAAATTGCTTATCCGACAGAAGAAATTATAACACACCCCAATCCTTATTAAGTGGAAAAAGACTATATACATGTCACTTTGAGAAAAAACACTCTCTCCTCTATACAAAAATTTCATTCTAAAAAAAAAATAAGATAGAGGGGGGGGGGGGGGAAATCACATTGCATCACTTTCCTTATAAAATCTGTCTGTTCATTTTTGGTAAGAGGTTTAGTGGACATGTCTGCAAGACTTTCTTTACTTCTTACATATTTAACTAGCTGGAGGCCCCGTTCTTCGCACGTGAATGAATGAATTTTTTTTATATTAGGGTTTGTTGTAATTACTATTTATTATAATAAATAGCTATAGCAAAATGGATATCGCATAAATATTATCTGTGTTCAATAATCATGCATAGAATTTCATGGCAATCGTTTGAATGGTGAAATAGATGATTCGGCGCAGCACAGTCTACTGCCAAAGTTATTGCAAAATGGATAGCATCAAAATATTCTCATATTCAAATGTCTATGTGTACCAATTTTCATAGCAAACAATTTAACGGTCAAGATAGGCTGCAGTGCCATCTAGTGCTGAATCAAAATAATAATACACTACAGCACCATCAATGGGCGAGTTATAGCAAAATGGATAATGCGAAAGTATTCTCAGTGTTCAAATATGTATGTATATCAATTTTCAGAGCAGTCAGTTGACCGATCAAGAAGTTGATTGCTGCAGTGCCATCTAGTGGTGAGCTACAGCCAAATGAATACAACAAAAAAAAAAATATTCTCTCTGCTCATATGTGTATGTATATCAATTTTTAAGGTAGAACGGTTTTGAAGTTGCTGCACAGCATCACCATGTAGTGGCAAGTCATAGTACAATGGATTGCATAAAAGTATTCTCCATGCTCAAATATCTGTGTATACCAATTTCCATCGAAATCAGTTAAACGGTATTTTCATAGCAAGTGGTTGAATGGTAGAGATCGCGAGTTATAGCTAAACGGATGTGGCGAAAATATTCTTCCCGTTCAAACATCTATGTATACGACTTTCCATGGCGATCAGTTGAATGGTACTGAAGTTATTGGTTTGAAGTAACATCTAATGGCAGCAAAATGGAGAATGCCAAAATATTCTCCGTGTTCAAGTATCTATCTATACCAGTTTTCATGGCGATCGGTTGAACAGTCTTTATATGCTGCAAGTTATAGCAAAATGGATAACACAAAAATATTCTCCATGTTCAAGTACTGTATATCAATTTTCATAGAGATCAATTCTGCGGTCAAGAAGTTGGTGTGCTGTATTGCCATATAATGACGAATTAAAGAAATAATGCACTGCAGTGCCATCTAGTAGTGAGTAACAACTAAATGAATAGTAGAGAATTATATTCTCCATGCTCAAATGTGTAAGTATACAATTTTTATAGCGATCGGTAGAACGGTATAGAAGTTGATGCGCATCTAGCACGCCACAGAGCCATCTAGCGGCAAGTCATAACAAAATGGATAGTGTAAAATATTCTCCATGTTCCAATATCCATTTGAACCAATTTTCATCAAAATTGCTTGAATGGTATTTTCATAGCATGCAGTTAAACGGAATATAATTCGACGTTCTGCAGCAACACCTAGCGGCACATTAGAGCTAAACGGATAACGTAAAAGTATTCTATGTCCTCAAATATCCGTGTGTACTAATTTTCATCAAAAACGGTTGAACGGTATTTTCATAGCAAGCAGTCCAACGGAATCTAGAATTCGATGCTCTGTAGCTTCACCTAGTGGTAAGTTATGGAAAAATGGGTTGTGTAAAATTATTCTCAGTGTTCAAATACATATACGTGCCAATTTTCGTCAAGATAGGTGAAACGGTATTTTCGTAGCAAGCGATTAAATAGAATTCGACATTCTTCAGCACCACCTAGCGGCAAGCTAGACGAAAATGGATAGCATAAAAACCTTCTCCGTGACAAAGTATAGTATACCAAGATTAGGTGTACCAAATTTCATGGTGATCGGTGAAACGGTTTTGGAGTTTTTCAACGTCATACACACCCACAAACATTCATTTATATATATATAGACTAGCTGGAGGCCCCGTTCTTCGCATGGGAATGAATAGATTTTTTTATATTAGGGTTTCTTGTAATTACTATTTATCATATGATAAATTGGTTTAATAAATAGATATAGCAAAATGGATATCTTATAAATATTATCTGTGTTCAATAATCATGCATATAGAATTTCATGGCGATTGTTTGAACCGTAAAGAAAATGATTCCACATAGCGCCATCTACTGTCAAGTTATTGCAAAATGGATAGCATCAAAATATTCTCATGTTCAAATGTCTATGTGTACCAGTTTTCATAGCAAACAATTTAACGGTCAAGACAAGCTGCAGTGCCATCTAGTGCCGAATTAAAATAATAATACCCTACAGCACCGCCAAAAGGCGAGTTATAGCAAAATGGATAGCGCTAAGATATTCTCCATGTTCAAATATGTATGTATACCAATTTTCATAGCGGTGAATTGAATGATCAAGAGGCTGATTGCTGCAGTACTATCTAGTGGTGAGTTAAAGTAATAATGTGCTGCTGTGCCATCTAGTGGTGATCTACAGCCAAATGAACACTTAAAAAATGTTCTCTCTGCTCATATGTGTAAGTATACCAATTTTTAAGGTCAAACGGTTTTAAAATTGTTGTGCTGCATCACCATGTAGCGGTAAATCATAGCAAAATGGAAGCATAAAAGTATTCTCTGTGCTCAAATATCCGTGTGTACCAATTTTTACCGAAATCAGTTAAACTGCATTTTCTTAGAAAGCGGTTGAACGGTACAGAATGCGAGTTATAGCAAAACGGATGCGGTGGAAATGTTCCCGTTCAAACATCTATGTATAGGAATTTACATGCCGATCAGTTGAAAGGTCCTGAAGTTATTGGTTTGAATAACATCTAATGGCAAGAAAGTGGAGAACTCCAAAATATTCTCCGTGTTCAAATATCTATATCAGTTGTCATGGTGATTAGTTGAACAGTCTTTAGATGCTGCAACTCCATCTCGCAGCGAGTTAAAGTAAGAAGGTAATACGTTGCAGCACCATCTAATTGAGATTTTAAGTGATGATGTGTTACAGCAAAATGAAGTGGCGAGTTATAGCAAATTGGGTAACACGCAGGGGCGTAGCCAGAAACTTTTCATGGAGGGGGGGGATTACGACTACCACAACTCATATATATGTATGTGCGATAATGTAGTGAAGAATATGCATTTTGTATGGCAAAAAATTCCTCATGGAGGGGGTTATGACCCCCCTAACCGCCCCCTTGGCTACGCCCCTGGTAACACGAAAATATTCGCCATGTTCAAGTATCTATGCATATCAATTTTCAAAGAGATCGATCAATTGTGCGGTCAAGAAATTGGCGCGCTGCAGTGCCATCTAGTAGTGAGTAACAACTAAATGAACAGTTAGAATATATACTCCATGCTCAAATGTGTAAGTATAAAATTTTTTTATGGCGATTGGCCAAACGGTATAGAAGTTGATGCACTGTAGCGTCATCTAGCAGCAAGTTATAGCAAAACGACTAGCGTAAATACATTCTCCATGTTCAAATATCCATGTGTACCAAACCAATTTTCATCAAAATCGGTTGAACGTTATTTTCATAGAAAGAGGGTTGAACGGAATGTAATTTGACGTTCTGCAGCTCCATCCAATGGCAAGTTATAGCAAAAGGGATAACGTAAAAATATTCTATGTCTTCAAATATATATGAGTACTAATTTTCATGAAAATCAGTTGAATGGTATTTTTATAGCAAGAGGTCCAACAAAACAGAATTTGACACACTGCAAAACGGATAGTGTAAAAATATTCCGCATGTTCAAATATCCATACGTACCAATTTTCGTCAAAATAGGTTGAACAGTATCTTCATAGCAAACGGTTGAATAGAATTCGACATTCTGCAGCGCCATCTAGCGGCGAGCTAGAGGAAAATGGATAGCATAAAATCCCTCTCCGTGACAAAAGACTTAGGCGTACCAAATTTCATGGTGATCGGTCAAACGGTTTCATAGTTTTTCAATGTTATACATACACACCCACAAACATTCATTTTTATATATATAGACTAACTGAATGCTCTGTTCTTCACATGGAAATGAATGGATTCTTTTTTTATATTACGTTTTATTGTAATTACTATTTATCATACTGAATAGATATAGCAAAATTGATATCTCATAAATATTATCTGCATTCAATAATTATGCATAAAGAAATTCATGGCGATCGTTTGAACGGTGAAGAGAATGATTCGATGCAGCCCCATGACCTGTCAAAGTTTTTGCAAAATGGATAGTATCAAAATATTTTCATGTTCAAATATCTATGTGGACGAATTTTCATAGCAAACAGTTTAACGGTCAAGATACACTGCAGCGCGATCTAGTGATGAATTAAAGTAATAATACGCTACAGTGCCATCAAAGGGCGAGTTAAGCAAAATGTATAATGCGAAAATATTCTCCGTATTCAAAGTATACCTATTTTCAGAGTGGTTAGTTGAACGATCAAGAAATTGATTGCTTAAGTGCTATCTAATGGTGAGTTAAAATAATAAACTCTAGGGCTGCAGTCAGGGGCAGATTTGACGAGTTGGGGGGGGGGGGGTCCTGGACAAAAGCTTCATTAGGGGACTCTCTTTTGAAAACTTTTTCAAAATTTACAAATTTTTAAACTTAAAGAACAATTTGGGGGCCCGGGCACTTGCCCTGAATGCCCTCTCGGAAATCAGGCTCTGGCTGCAGTGCCATCAAGTTGTCAGTACAGCCAAATGAATACTAAAAAAATGTTCTCTCTGCTCACATGTGTATGTATACAATTTTTAACGTGATCGGTTGAACGGTTTAGAAGTTGGTGCGCTGCATCGGCATCTAGAGGCAAGTCCTAGCAAAATAGATAGTGTAAAGGTATTCTATGTGCTCAAATATCTGTGTGTACCAATTTTCATAAATCAGCTGAACAGCATTTTCATAGCAAAACGGCTGAACAGTACAAAAGGCGAGTTATAGCTGAACGGATGTGGCAAAAATCATCTTTTCGTTCAAAGATCTATGTTTATGAATTTTCATGGCAATTAGTTGAACAGTGCTGAAGTTATTGGTTTGAAGTGACATCTAGTGGCAAGTTATAGCAAAATGGATAACACCAAAATATTCTCCGTGTTCGAATATCTATCTATACCAGTTTTCATAGCAAGCACTTGAACAGTCTTTATATGCTGCAGCATCATCAATTGACAAATTAAAGTAAGAAGTTGATACATTGCAGTGCTATTTATTGGCGAGTTAAAGTAATGATGTGCTACAGCACAATGAAGTAGCTATTTATAGCAAAATGGATAACAGAAAAATATTCTCCGTGCTCAAATATCTATCTATATCAATTTTCATAGAAATCAATTGTCTGGTCATGAAGTTGGTGTGCTGCATTGCCATCTAATGGCGAATTAAAGTTATAATGCACTGCAGTGCCATCTAGTAGTGAGTAACAGCTAAATGAATAGTTAGAATATATTCTGCGTGATCAATTTTTTTTTCCAATGGCCGGCTGCTGCCTTGGAGGCTTTGGCTTAAATCATTGGCCTCTTTATTATGGGGGCACCTAATAGGTGACCAACGTCTCCCCCTGTGAAGGGACGGACAATGACAAACACGCCTAGTCAGGTGTCAAACCGGGAGTTGAACTGCTGTGCTTCATATGGAGATTCACTCAGCAAGTCAGAATCTCTGAGCTTGAGGTGAAGCTGGGGGCAAGCCTTTTTATTTTTTTGCACTACACTGTGTTTGAGCAAAGCTTCTTTATCCTCTGCCCATAACCAATGATAGTCAGTAGCATACAGGCATGTGAAGACAGGCTGGATACAAATTAAAAGTTTCTAATAATTTCTCTCAAGTCCTTCAGTACTAACTTCTAAAACATTATATATCAGCAGAATATATATGCAATGGAAGCAGTTTAAAAAGCTTGCTCAATGTATAAGACAGTGCAAAAATTGTAAAAAATGACTAAAATTATTTAATAAGATAAAAACAGTTTTATTTAAATCCTCTTAATACTGGAAAAGTCATTCACCTGGCTACAGAATGGGAAAAACTAGAGTAAGCAAAAACAAAACTTCCAATAACATTCCTTGTTACAAGTGAAAGTATCCCCTTTAAAAACAGCTAAGTGCTTGGATGAGCCAAAGATTATATTACTATTATCTTTACATCGTCAAACTAATATGCTAAAATGAAAGAGCTAAGCAAAAGCAAGTCAGCCAGGCATCAAAGCGACGGTATTTAAATCTCAGTCTCGATGCACAAAGTATGCTATTACAAGGACACCCGTACTGGGAGAAATACAGCACGTGCGAAGCATGTGGTGTCATTGGAAGAGAGCAGCTTTATTCTGCATAATGTAATAAGTGAAGTTAATTTGCATAATGCAAAAGGGAAGAACATTAGCAATTGTTCACATTTGAAAAACCAATGAGATAAGAAAATTTTAAGAGATGTTTTAAAGCATTACAGACTAAATAAACACTATGAATTAATTGGCTGATATTGAATAATGGCAAATAAGATTATCAAAGATAAGTTTTAGAACCAAATAAATTTGAACTGAAACTTGTTTTCTACTTGCATTTAACTTAAGTACTTAAGGGTAAAATACGGTAAATAGAATGAAAATAGAGCTTTAATGCCAGACAGAACTAACACTTCCATCATTCCAATGAAGTCAGTTCACTTATCACCTAGCCCCCGGTCAGCCAGAGAGAAAAAAGTAAAAAGATGGTCCTAAGAAGGGATTTTCCTTGGCCCTTATCACTTAGTCTCAGGTCAAGAGAGGGGGATCTCATTAACTCGCTTCCTCGAAAAAATTGCTAGAAGTGGAACAGCTAATTACAATATGATCTTTGACAATTTTTTTTTTTTCAACTTTTCACATTAATGAATTTTTTTATGTAACTAGTTCATTCTTACCACTTATGGGAAAAGTTTAAAATTTCTCTAGGGTTAGCTAATTGTGGTCCTAAGGTGGCCTTATTCCCCCCCCCCCCTGTTATGCCAATGCCAATACTACACATTTTAGTCAGAATGCAAAGTTACACATTGCAGCCTTAGTTTGGATTACATTTGACTCAGGCAATAAACAACAGTTACTCTACAGAATAAGTATTGAATTCTAATGTGGCCGCCTTGAGATCTAATTTTATGGGACCGGTTGTTATTAGAATGGGAACTTAAGTATTAATTGGCACATTATCACTGAAGCTTGGTTATTGCATAAGTACCTTACATTAAAGCATAAACAATTTTGCAATTTTAACAGTGTTTCCAACAAACAAGGGTTTAAATTATTTTCCAGGTTTTAGAACAAAGTTTGAATTTTTAATGACTTTTTTTTTGGTCAAAGTGAAATTCCCTGACAATTCGAGGTTTTCTTTGACCCTCAGGAAATTTGCATTATGAACAAGTGAACAAGAAGAATTCCCATTTTAAATTGAAATCTTAAACTTTTATTTTAGACTCAGTTTCATCATGCAAGAAAACTACCTTGAGACATCTCTGGCTTGGAAAGGTTATTTCCATAACTGGAGCTGCTGGTAAAATTACTGTCCTTTATTTTTTCATCCACATCAGGAGCAACAGGAGTAGGAATAGGAGAAATTCGAGCTGGATGCGAGTCAACGGTGCTGGCTTGAAATACAGGAAAATCAACACGTTCTAAATCTCGGCAACATAGATTCCTCTGAGTAACATAGAAATCATAGTTGGCAGCCTAAAAGTTTTCAGAATATAAGATTATGTATATTTGCTGCTGTTAAAATCCTAAATCTAGAGAATAATGACTTGTTAATGTCAACATTCACATCATCGCTTGGTGAACACCTGAAATATTTGCTGAATATCCTTATTTCTCACTTATACTAGCAAATGTTGACAATCACCATGCATTAATGGTGACTGCTGAATATGCCGAAGATTTGTATTTTCATTTCAGTATTTCATGTGCGATAAAACATCTCAAGGTAAACATAACAATTACATCTCTCTTCATGAGAGAAGTGACCAATCATAGTGAGGAGAGGTATTGTCACACTGAAGTGGAGTTTTCATTGCGGGACTAACCCTGAAGAATTAAAATGCCCTGGTAGATTTAAAGGGCAGACAGAGATTTTTTTTCTTTTGGATATGCAGTGTTAGATTGAGAGAAGAAGAAAGTATATTCAATATTACTTGTCTTATTAAAAATGGTAGAAGTGGTACTTGGATAAATGTTAAGCATTAAGATTTTGTTTTACATTTAACCAATAAAGAACTTGGCATTTATACTGTAGTGGGCTTTTCTATAGCTATACCATGGATAGGGAACCATGAATTCATGGGGAAATGACCTTTCCCAACAGAATAAAAATATTTTTGCCTGTCTGTTGATCTCAACTTCACTCACCAGTGATAGTCCAAATATGCTAGAATATAATCAAATATTTCGTCTTTCACCGACATAATTAGCATGTGTTGAAATTCACCAGTGAAAGTCAACATTCTCCAATTTTGGTCCTTCACAGTAACATATTCATCTAGATGACTAATAAAATGTGAAAACCCATGAAACTCTTTATTTAGGAAATACATTATTTATAAAAAGTGATCAAATTAAAAAAATCTCATTTTATAAAAATATAAAATAATTAACTTCTTGAAAACCATATGAATGGGTATGTCATGATATTTTCATGACCAAATCCATCATGTACATATAAACATCATTATTCTAGTTTAGTACATTCTCTTGTAATTGTTGTTGGTTTATTGCACTATGTATGAAAATTGTGGTTTTGTAATATTAATTTAATAAGTTATTGAATTTTTAATCTTTATGCTAAAGTCAATGTGGTATGCAAGGAGTAAAGAATGCAATGTATGATTGAAAATTCAAATAGCTTGGGAAGAGTTCCATATAAAATTATTATTTGGACATGATTCATCTTTTTTCAAAATATAAACAAGAATACAGTTTCAGTGCTTAAAAAAAAAAAAAAAAAAAAAAAAAGGGTAAATTTAGGTTAGAAGATAAGAAATGTGACATAAAATAAGAAAAAGAAGATTATATATTTTGAGAAATGCGTAAGAAAAATAACAAGTACGATTGAAAAAGGAACCGATTTCAAATTACTCTACCAAAACGTAAAATTATGCCTTTAGTAAAATAATATGATTTGGAAATTTCTTGTCAAATATAGAGAAGATATTGTAAAGCTGGATTTAATTTTTGGAATTTCTTTTTTGATGACAAATCATTGAAAGTGGCCAACCTTGGCAGCTTTCAACATATTACTATGAATGCTGCTACTGACAACCCTTTAAGCAATGATTTAAAAACATCATTTTTCCCCCTCCGGTTCCTAATACTATTCCCATAGTAAAATAGTATGATTTGGCAATTTTCTCCTAAACTTAGAAGATATTCTCAAGCTGGATTCAGTTTTGGGAACATGTTTTTTTGGCATCAAACTTGGCAGTTAATTAAAAAAAAAAATTGCTAACCATGGTGACATTTAACTTACTGCATCTTGTTACTGGCAACCCTTTAAGCAATGGTTTGAAAACGATTTTTTTCAATTTTCTGAATGAAAATATCATCAGAACTTGAAAAGATTAATATGGAGTCACACACGCCCTTTTGAATAGAACAAGAGTTATCAAAATCAACTAATGTGGTAAAAAATTACTGCTGAACATAGAAGATTCTGTAGAATTGATAACTTCTTCCTTTTTGAAGTCAGTTTAAAAAAAAAAGATACATAGTTCTCATGCTTGTGGTAACAAAATATTTTCACAATAATTAGTTGTTGTTTTGTGTTATGGCAAGCCTACACGAGGGGCATCTGCTTACAAGGAGGGGGCACCTTGTGCAGTAGACTTTTTATGGGGTTCTAATGCGTATTCACCCTCAATGATTAGAGCCTTTAAGTTATTTGCCGAGAACTAAAGTGGGAGGCTGTAAATGACTGCTTCCCCACTTACACTAAGCATATTTCACAGCCAAAGTTAGACTGCAAAACATAAATAATTATAATGCAAGCTGATCTCTTACATCTACTTATGTTCTATTGGATTTATGCCAAAGAATATCGAAAACACTTCATTTCCTGGATTCCTTTAATCAGTTGAACATACTATTGCTCATCAAAAGGAAATTATTATTGATTGCATCCCATTAAAACACTTGAAATCTGAATACTTTAGCATTTATATTCATGTTATTAACCCCTTTGCATCTTTAGTATATATGCATACGTGCTCTTTTTTTCTAGTTACCATCACTGGAGTGTATATATGTGCTCAAATTTCCTGATCACTGTCACCAGAGCTATATGCAGAGTTGCCAACTTTTACAGAATATAACAAACTGCTTTATGCGAACAGTTCTACATTCTAACCTTTAGCTTAGAAGGTTAGCTAAACTCAAAATATTTAAGTTGGTTATTATTTTGAAAAATATTTAAAAAACAAAAAGTACAGTTTCCAAAAAGTGGTTAGTTATGCTCTGCAAAGATTGGCAACTCTGAGTAAGCTTATCAGTTTTGCAGGTCCAGTTCCAGACCAAATACTGATAAAATTTGGTGATAAAGGCCTTCTTTTCATTTTCCCTTATGATACAAATGGTTTAAAAATGAATAGTTTAGTTAAGTCATTCAAATAGTGTTACTCACTCTAAACTGTAACATGCTACAGTTTGGAGCAGTAAGTCACATTTTTGCTTGGAAAGTATTTTCCAAGCAAAAATGTGATTCACACAGTCATAGTTTATGTATGGAATGTATAAACAACATATAAGCTATACTACAGAAAAACCTTAATAAGAAGTTTAATATTATAAAAAAAATTTATTAAACAAGAGAAATTACTATAAAAAAGTTAAGTATAAAGAAATACTTAAAAAATGATTTATCAACTATCTAAATAAGTACTGTTACTTTAACTAAATTACAAGATTGTTTGGTATACTAATTTCAGATTACATTAAAATTGCATCAAGTACTGACTTTTACATCAAATGGATCATCTCTTGTAGCTTGCTTTCTACCACAGTCACATGTAGAAACAATTTTTACTTGACTACAATGTTGCATAATGGGAAGCGACTTGTCTTCTTCATCATCCCCATCAGTTCGATGCAACTAAAAGTACCACAAAAGTAAATTGTAGGAATTGAACAGAGGTGAATGACACTGCTACATAAAACAAATTGTGAAGCATATGAAAATTATAATTGAAATATGATGAGCACATTGACATATCAATTTTTAAATAACTGTAGCCAAATGCAACTTTTGACTAACTCTAGTTAAACAAGAACTTTTGATACTAAGACACTATGAACTATTAAAATACTGATTTAAAAGTATCATTTAATTTTTCTAGCCTACAAGCACTTCTTTTTGGTATTAAACATGAACATTTGAAATTTTGGGTCAATAATTTGCCACAAAATTTCAGATTTTTTAACCAGAAAAAAGTGATTTAGATTTCCAAATGCATAAAAATAAGCAAATGACTATATTTCTGTTCTCTGAAAAGACCTCAAACATTATATATATTTGGACTCTTAAAAGGGCAATAACATCAATATTTTTGGATCCTTTGCCAATAATAATATGCTTCTACGATCAAAAATCCACAAGCATTAGTATTGTTGATAAACAGAAAGGACTTCCACAAATATTCAGATTTTTGCCACTGCCTATCAGAATTTGAAGATTTTGTGAGATGACAGGGAAAAAACATCAATATATGTAAAAGTACAGTGATATGTTTTATTCCTATATCTAGTAACAACAACTTGAATAACGCATATTTCAACTATTTCCAGAAAAAGGTCAAACTTTCCATACATTTTACCAAATATGGGATGTAACAGAAAAATGCAAACACACTTTGAACAGTCTTACAAAATTTATTTTCCAACCTTTTAAGTTAAATTTTTGGGAGAAGTTGACTATAGTCAGCCCAATATGAAAAATAAGTCTACTTTCTGGTAAACTAAATGCTTCAAATGGTGGTTAAAATAAATATACAAAATGGTGGCCTACCAGCATTGATTGATTTCTGAGCATGAGTCACAGCTGATTCCATTCCATACTTCACACCAAAGTGTCTAATTGAATTTCTGTAAACACTGTTTCAATCTCAGCTCAAAGAGTGCAGGTTATTAATTAACACTTAATAGCCTGCTTCTGCCCTTGAAAGCTCAAACACACATTCACTGTGTTGTAATATTTTAGTAGTAACTGGGTCATGCAGCTAGACCAATGACTCTGCAGCAGCCTGATTTAGGACATTACTTTTCCCATGAAATTCAATTTTGTAGATTTAAAAAAAAAAAAAAAAAAAAAAAAAAAAATTCTAGGACAGTTTATAGTGTGTATGTATTTTTTCTGATGCACCCTGTAGATTGGCATTGAGCTCTCACTTTTTTTTAAAATTATCGCTTCATGTTGAAAGAAGGATAACAGTCAAATTTTAATCATTTTTTTTTTTTCAAGTGCTTGAAATAGTGATATAATTATACAGTATAAACTCAATACAACAATATTTAAGAGATTCAATAACATTATCGTTTCAGAGGGACGTATTGTTATATTAAGGTGAAATTATATTGTATTTGGATTCTGAGGGACAGCAAAATTTTATCATTACAGAAGGATTTATCGTTGCATCTAATATCATTACAGTGAGGTTTTACTGTAGTACATACTGACATATTCATAATTTTACACTACCTTCCTTATTCCCAGTAATAAAACAAATATTTAAAATTTAACTATAGGCAAAAGACAGTGAATTTTTAACATTGGAAAGAAATCATTATTTCCTAGACTTTAGGCACTGTAAAATATGCTACTCATCTGAACTTTTGGAGCCATAGAATGCAATTCTCCAGATTTTCAGACTTGCAAAAGATCATAAATAGATGTCTTTTCAGAACCGAAAAACAAATCCTAATCATTTACCTTTTTAGCTCGGCAAGAAATCATAATCATTTATACTTTTAAAATACGCAAGAATGTACTTCGTGACAGTTTTAGCACTAAAAAGATCATAATTGCCATGCTTCTAGCAACTGTAGCGTAACCGGGGGAGGGGGGGGGGTAAAAAAGGGTAACAGACTATTGCAATTTATTTTTTAATTTAATTTATTGTTTGAGACAACTTTTGAGACATTCAATCCACTTGTTAAGAAAGGAATTATGACTCAAAGGATGATCACTAGATTCTGGATTACATAGCTTTAATGTAACAATAGATGATATTTTCAGAATATACAACAGAAATTAATAACTATGAATATTCTCTTCAAAATGGGAATCATACATTTACATCAATACATATATTGACTAAGGAAAAATCAATACAGAGCAGAGGTTTTGCCTTGTCTCTTTTGGTCTTGTACATTCCGATTCTTTTTTATCCCAGAAGAAACTCCCAGCAGAAGTGGGGATTAATCTCATTACCAGGGGACAATCCAAGAATATTTTCCAGAAGCCTGTTTTTGAGAAAACTGCTCATTTTTGCAAATTTCAGTACTTAATTTTGTGAATTTTAACGCTTATTTTTGTGAATTTTTATATCAATTTTTAATCAGTCACATTTCATTTTTTGAAAAAATAATGAATTAGATTAAAAAGTAGGGTAAAATGCCAATGAAGGGCTGTTTAAAACCAATTATGTTTTTATGAAGGGGCTGTTTTAATTGATTATATTTTTGTGAAGGGTAGCTTTAATTGACTGAAATTTTGTGAAGGGGCTGCAAAACGGACCCAATTTTCATCATCGACCCCTGAATACAGACTCATGGTCAACATCGACCTCCTCTATTGAGAACACATGTTGATGTTTCAGATAAGGGTGTTACAATACTATGTGCTTTTGAAGCCATAAAAAAGATCATAATTGCATTTTCAGCATTGCAAAAAATTGCCAATACTTCACATTTTCTAAACACAGGGAATCCGAATTGACTAAGGAAAAATCAATGGAGAGAGGGGGGAAAAAAAAAGTTTGTGATCACTGGAAATTTGTAGGAATTTTAGAATCTGACTATTGATGGAAGATTTTTTAATCCTTGAAGATTATGACACATTGGTATGTGTTCGGATTTTTCTAACAATGCTGATTTTAGTTTTTATTTATATGAGCCAAACAACTCTCGAGCTTTCATAAACAAAATTATTCTGATATTTGTCTCATGCAGTAAAAAAAAAAAAAAAAAAGTTTGAGATACAGAAAATACATGCTTATATTAATACTCACTGGATTCATACAGTGATTTCCAGTTAGACTCAAGACTTCACACATCTGATGACCACTTTTCCATAATCTTTCACAGTCCCACTTAAGCTGCTTGGCAAACCTCTGAACTTGAGGCCCTCTTGCATTCAAGTTGAAAATATGCAAAGCATGTGCTAGCTGAGAAGAGTAAAAACTCATTATAATGAAAGTACAGTGGATATTACATAACACATATTTGAAGAGACAGAAAGAAGATTAGAATACATTAAAATTTCAGAAAAGAGTCTTGTTGAGCACTAATACTTTTCTTACAAATTTGATTGATTTGTATATTACATTTTACATTATGCAAGAATATTTCTGGAGTTAAAATTTAAAAATCTTTTTGCTTTTATGGACAGGAATGGGGAAGTCGGCACCAGCTGTACCAATGATTCGAAATTGCATAAATTAGCATTAAGGACCATGTTTGGGTCCCCGTACTGAGCGGCTGTGGGGGGCCTTCAAAAATTTTTAACATTGGATTCACTTTATATGATGATGTATAACTACACTGTACAAAAAGGTTTTCTGTTTCATATCAGAACTAATATTGAAAACATTCTTAAAAACTGTATTTTTTATGAAATTGGGGTATATAGGGGGCTCTGATTATTTCCGAATGAATTTTCAATTTGAGATGTTAATATTCAAGTTATATTATGAGATAGAAAGAAAAAATTCTCTGAAGCACCTCAAAGCTAGTCACAGTCGAGGCAATAAAATGGTACTAAAATATTTCTACGTGACTCTGGGATACTTTGACCCCCCATTAACTCCAAAACTAAAAGAGGTAAGTGAAAAATATTTCAGATTTGTTCTTTCCTTAGGTAAGGCAACAACAACAACAAAAAAAAAAAAAATCATGAAATTCTGAGATGGTGATGGAAACTTTTCCCTTTTTTTGCCTGATTTACTCTTGCAATGCCTCTTAAATATAAACATAACTGAATGTTGGAAAAAAATTACATACGTTTAAAAATAAATATGCTTAACTATAAATCGAAAGAAAATAACACTCAATTCTAGAGTAACAGTATTGAACACCTGAAGAAAACAGCATTTAACATTTAAAAATGAAAAGTAAGGATACTGAATATTTATTCTTAACTGAATATTTATTCTTAAATTAAGAAAAAAACAAAATGATTTTTTTACTCTTTTTCAGTTAAATAGTTACTCTTCTGTAAGTTAGGATTTCTTTCACGCTTTAGTAGTGGCTTCCTTTTTTTCACTTCTCAGATTTTAAGATAGAACCTTTTCAGTAAATACTAAATATTACAAAGTATATTTTAGATGTGTAGTACATAATAAGTTATGCATGCTAATGCATACACATACATTATAGTGACATTGTTTAAATGGGACCCTTTTTATTAGTGATCCCCATAGTTCCAAAAAAGTGACAATATTCAGATTCAGCATATAACTTAGAATACACCATTTAATTGAATTGTGGATTATTTTTGCAAAGAGTTATGGATTGATGTACTGAAAAAATATATACCCTTGTTTGGTGATAATCTTCAGTATAATGAGTGGGCAAATTATCTTGATATGCTGCAGATGCAAGTGGCAAAACTTTGGCACATCGTCTGAAAATAAATGTTTAAATATTTTTACTTTTATAAATAAACTACACATTAATATAGGTCAAAACAGGTTTGAGACTATTTTTAAAGTTTCATTTTTAATGATGAATTTTCAATTTAAAGCTAGCATGTTTCTGGCTATATTATTCATTTTTTAGATTCAGTCAAATATGTTTAAATAGAAATTTTATTTATTGGTACTGTCCTAATTTTGCACATAATTTGGTATCATTAAAAAAAAAAAAAAGTTTACAGTTCAACTGTACCAAGATAATTCAGTCTATAAAAAAGCTGATGATACAGGAGCACCGACTTATATTAACATAAGGAAACTAGCTTTTAGAGATTAACACGAGAGTTCCAGCATAAAATAGTACATATCTGTTTTCATACACAAAAGTGCTAATATTCTTCAAAACACAAGACCTTACTGTTTTTAAATTCCTATAAAGGCAACATGGTAACAATAAGTATCTTTTCATTTTTAGTTCATTCTGCATAAAAGTAATATACTGGAAAATCTGATTGGCATACAACTGCGGCAGAATTAAATCTTAGAAATTATTAGCCAGTAAAAATACATCTTTGAATGATTAATTTCTCAGGCTATGAAAATTCATTTTTAGGATCTTTTTGAATTCTTAATATAAAGTATAATGATTGTCCACTATAGTTTATTTAAATTTACCCATAGAAATATAAACAGCATACATAAAAAACATTAAATTTTTAGTATAATTATTTATCAAAATTTATGGCCAAGTACACATTTTACAGCTTTGTGAAAGAATTTTTAAAAAACATTACTAATAAAAAAATTAATAGATATTATAAAAAAGCACTCAATTCCATGTACAAAATTGGAAGGGGAAATGGGCATTTAAGAATGAAATATTTTGGTCTTTAAATCAGAGTCTCAATACCACCTCCATTTCTCTTGAAACTGACTGAAATAACATATGTTCAATCCCGAATACAACACTCAAAATTAGAAACACACTTTGATATATATAAACTAAATAATTTATTGGGGAGGAGGGGGGGGGATTCACCAAAAGTCAACATTTTATTCAGTGAAAATAGATAACTGCCAGTATAAGTATTGGCCTTGAGATATTATGAGTACAACAATACCAATTCCATTTTTCTTATAATTCATAGTTTGTTTGTAATGTAAAATTTCCTTTGAAGCAGCATGCAAATAATGCAAACAAATAAACACACATAGTACAAAATGAACTCACCCTTCAGAAAATTTTACATCAGTATCCGTTGATGCCTTTACGCTCTGAGCAAATGCCTTGCTCTTGGTATCTTTAGGCTCACTGAAGATAGCAGTGCATAAGTTATGCATAACTTCAAACCATGCATGTGTAGATGTCAGCTATTTAATAAAGGCATTTATAAATACAAATTTGCAATGTTGACAATAAATGAAAAATAGGAAAGTTTAGTATCCAGCTTTCATTAATAAGAAAATGCTTCTTCAGTTTAAACAAATCCCCTGCTTTCAAAATGAAGAAATTTATTATACTCATTTAATTTCAAAATGCAGTGAACTTCTGAAATTTTACATTTCAGCTGAACGATAGAAAGTTTGGAAAAATAAATAATCAGAGCTGGGCAAAATATTCCGAAAATGTATTTACGATAAAAAATACAAAACAAATTGATTCAACACTAAAATACAAAATACTTCTTGCATATAAAAAAAAAAAAAAAATTACATGTAAAATTTTTAAAGGATTTGAATTGAGAAGAAGCTAAATTTTCTACCGAAGATCCCAGTTTATTTCATTTAAATACATTTTAACAAGAATAACAAAAGCAATCTTAATAGTTGTGTTGAAGAAAAAGTGCTATTTGTTTTCTTAAAATGTTGCCTTTCAAAATTTTATCTGTATAGCAATAAGATCCGAAACAAGACCATTTCTGAGAAATTGCATTAACACTCAAAACGCAATGAAAACTATATAATTTCAGCATGTGAACAATGAATACTAGTTTGTTTCAAAATCGTTTATAAAAACTTAAATTTCCAAAAGTCACAGTGCTCAAAATAAACCTCAACATATATTTATTATTTATTGATTTTATTTGAACATAAACACTCAATCACAGCCTATTATAAAAATTCAAGTTTTGTCTTTCAATGAATTTAAAAATTTATCATAGGTTTAAATGTTTTGCATATTATCTAAGTTTTCAGCTTCCAAAGCTGGCATTGTTCCTTAACTTTTCCATTTCCAACAGACAAAATTTGGAAACAATTTTAATAAAGAATTGCACAAAAGCTCTCAAAATAATCTAGAATAGAAATTTGATTCACCTCATCCTATTATGGGTAGCTGTCGGAGTTGCTCCATGTGTAACGCGAATGTGCCTTATAACCCCTTAAAAAGTTCTTCACCCAAGGCATCTCCCCCTTAGGTAGATACCCGACATGTAGCTTTGCCTCTTAACCGCACTACTGAATAACCCATTACACTACTACAGAAATACTGGCAGTCTTATTTTTCTAGAACTTAGCAATTCATCTCAAATTTTTCATAAATTCCTTTAAAGAATCCAATAAATACTACTCAAAAATGTTATTACTACTTTTGGCTTCATTTACAGTGCAAATCTTTAAATATTACTGGACCAAACATACTGTTTGTGTTTTAAATAGGAGTATGAAACGTTTTTCTTTCGCTTTCCTGTTTAGTTAAATTTAAAGATCACAAGCGATCCTAACACTTCTTCAGTTACAACATCACATGTTATTCTGGTGCAACTCATACAATACAACATGAGAGGGGTGAAAAGTGAAAATCAGAATTTCATTTGCACATGCTATCTGAGCAATCTGTGGTGTTAGATTCCATATTTTGACATTGAACTAATTATATTTTTTGTATTTTCAAAATACAAAATACATTGAAAAGTAAAATTTTAAAATACATTCGCAATTTTAATATACATTCTCAAAATGTTTTGTTTTTAAGTGTGAAAATACAGAATACAAGATGCAAATGTATTTTGAAAATACATGTATTAGCAATACTGCCCAACTCTGTAAATAATCTATCTCAGATGGAAAATAATAACATAGCTGCCAACCTTCCAAGAAAAAAATAAGGAACACAGCACTTGGTCATAAAATCAGAAATAAGGAACACAGTGAGTGGTCATGAAATGTACCATTAAATGTACAATTAAAAATTTTACATTAACAAAATTAAATTATCATGTGTATAGAGATGATTTGCATATATAATCATTAATTTAGAAAAATTAAATGTACTTAACTTTGCTTGTTTTCTACAATAGACTTAAATGATTAATGTAATAAATTCCTGAAAGAATAAGATAAATATCATTCAATTAAATTTATTGACTTATTTGAAATATTTTGACAACTAAGCATAAATGCTTTGCAAAAAGCTGAAAATGTACACGATTTTCCTTTTTTTTCTATTAATTTTTAAGAATCCTTACACAGAAGCTGGAAAACGGAACATTTTGGCTTAAATACGTATTTACGGAACTAAGTTCAAAAAATGGAACGAATCCGTATAATACGGAACACTTGGCAGCTATGTAATAATAAAGATTTTTACTAAAAGTTTTGGATCTTTATATCTATTATCTTACTAGGAATAGTCATATTTAAAATAAATAAATCTTCAAATACCTGATTTACTTGCTTATTTTTGATGAATATATTTATTAACCATTGCATTTAAAATAACACTCTTTGAAAAGATCTGTAAACTTGCAAAATTTCTTTAATATATTCTATCTATTTATAAAGCATTAATCAAAAATACTTATCTTAATTTTACATAATAGTACCTCAAAGAAAGCAGGCACAGGATATCGCCCTACATTATCATCAAAACCTTTTGTCAAAGCTAAATTAATGTGGTCAAACAAAAATTTAGAAAAGCTATGCTCTGATATATCATGGCCAGATGAGGAACCATCAAACAGCGATCCACTGTCATGAATACTACCATACAAGTCTATAGGATGCTTTGGCTTTGATTCAGTAATATCTAGAAAAAAGAAAAAGCATTCTTAGAATGTATGATATGCTGATGATAACATACATTCATAAAATATGAATGTATTAGAATGCATGCTACGATAAATAAAAATTGCACTGTATTGATCTTGACACAACAATAACAATAAATAAAATTTTAATTGAATAATTTTTCTCAAAGGAAAAAAGAAATGCATATTTTAGCAAACATATAATTAAATATTATTTATACTCATAGTGATATAAGCAAAGATAATTTTTAAAATCTTCAGTTAGACAAACTATGTATAGCGTGCTATACATCTTGTGGTATGGATCAACTATATATACTTTTCTTCAGGAGAAAAAAAAATCTTAACAATACATATTACTTTAATGTAATATTATCTTTACTTATTGACAATTCTTTTTTAATTTACTACAATTTTAGAGTGAAATAGCAAATACATCACAAAATTTAAATATATTGATCAGGCTTAAAAAGTAATTATGACAACTGAGAGTCGGGGAAGAGTCAAGTTGATCCACTATAATGAGTAGAAATCTTTTAGTGTGAAATTCTTATAGCACAAAAAAAATGTTTTGCTTCCCTCAGTTTCATGTTAAACATTTTCCACTGTATCTGTTTATTGTTCCAGAAATTTCTAAATTTTAATATTCATTATCCTTGTCATTTTTTATTATTTATTCACTTATTAAATGTGTCAACATTCAACAGAAGCAAATTTTGTATAATATACAAAATGTAACATTTAACTATGTTATTAATGTAACATTTAACTATGAGCCCCTTTGCAAAGCCAATATTACACCTGTAATACACTGGTGTGCAAAACTTAAAAAAGAGGTGTTCACTGTTGTGAGTCTTAATGCCTTAACTGCCCTAGTAGTATATAGAGTGAGTGGCCAAATTATTGTACTCAAATGATATTTTATCAATAAATTTACTTAATTTAAACTTTTAGAAAAATCTAGTAGTCTTAAACCATGTTTCTGAACTTTTTTTTTAATCCCAAGATTTAAAAAAAAATATTTTGCAAGTTGGTAACACGTAAACAAATAAATATAATTTGAAAATGGCAACACCCCTTGGAAACACCCATACCATTTGGAAAGTGTATCATAATCTATGAGCATATTTGTTTTCTCTGTTCCATAAAACACTTCTTCGGAATTGAAATATATATTAAAATTGCCTATTAAAACTATTTTACAATCTTTGCCAGGCATTTTCTAGCTATACTCCTCTTTCATTATAAATTGTAGCATTTTAGCACCAAATTGAGCAATCCATTATAAAAAAAATAGCAAACCTTGAGCGACTTTCAACATTTTATTAATTTGAAAAGTTAATATCTACAAAACCTGTTGATAAGATCGTATAGACAAAAATCTGGGATTGAGCAAAATAGCACCATAGTGCTAAAAAAATAACCCTTTTGAGCTGGCCTGGCAACTCTCCAGATCTTAACCAGATAGAAAACATATGGGCTGCCTTAAAAAGAGAGATTTGCAAAGATAAAATAATTACTATAAGAAGGACTTATTAAAAAATATTATTACAGTATGGGAAAATTCACCTGTACTTCGAAGAACAACCATAAAATGCATTGCCAGCATGCTACAGTGGATAAAAATATCATTACTCAAAAAGGAGGATTTATTAAATATTAAAATTGTGTTATGAACTGCATTTAAATTATTTAATTTGTATTGTTTTAAGCTGAAGAACCTGTAAATAAAAGAACTAAAACAATATTATCAGTTTAACAGTAAACTAAACCCTTAAAAAGGTACAAAATCTATATTTTTCAAGTGAGTACAATAATTTCGACAAGCGTTGTATATATAGGCTTTGCAATCACTGTTTTGACTGCCCTAGGGGCATGCATATTGCCCTTTTTCAAATAACTTCTTCAGTAATTTGTAGCTAGTATAAACACTCATTTCTTTCTTGTTATGCAATAACTTCAATTTGAGCAGCAGTTCACCCAAGATATGCTCATTTTTTTGAATCAGAGAAGGGGATTTCCTGAAATGTCAGTTAAAAAATAACTACAACAGAGATATAAATTGGCTGTTACTGCATGAATATGTGGATATTTATATGATGAATATTGATAGATGCTTTTGTGAAAGTTCTTTCCTTTATAAATTTTAACAACAAAACACCTAGATTGATATTGCATTCATTAAATATAGCAACTTTACATATATAAGGCTGTAGAATATATACTGTTACATATATAAGGTGTATAACACATAAAATTATCTTTGTAATTTATAATTTTATAGAAATTAATTTACAAAGAAACTTTTCTTAAATATGCTTACTAACATGATTCTTAATCCAAATAATAATTAACATGACTTAATTTTAAAAAAAATAACTTCTGAAAATTATAAGTTAAAAAACAATATAGAGTAAGTTACAATAAAATGACACACCTTTGCACATTACATAAAGTAAAGAAAAAAGAAGAAGAAGAAGAAGAAGCACACACAAAATAAATTTATTCATAACAAACTATAACAAAATCTTTCATAACATTTAAACATATATTTTTTGCAATGCTAAATAAATTTAGTTGAATATCACTTTTATATAGGCAATGAATATTTTCACACAAGTCAAAATTACCTAGTTCTTTGGCCATTTGACAATGAATCCTTATCTGGTTCAAAACAAATCCAACAAAATCAGTAATATAGGGCTTTGAAGAAAATATATACACAAACTCTTGATTTGCAGGCACAGCAAACAAGGAGTTTCCACTAAAAAATTGTAAAATTTTATTAGTTTTTCTAATCAAACAGGGTTTGTACTCAATTTTTTAAAAAACTAAATCCTAAGAGCTTTCCCGATATTTCTTCAAGAATTCCAGGCTATTGTAAAAGTAATAAGTAACTACTTTTTACATTTATATTATGTACGTGGCCTACTCCAAGCTAATTACATTACTATAGCATGTTAGTAAAGCAAAGTTATGCTACCCCCTTCTTGCATTAATAATGAATTACATCAAACATGGTTCCATGGAATAATGCAATAGCTTTACAGGTGTGAAAATGTTTTTCAGGACCACATGACTGAATTATCAAAATTAATTTCTGACAATGTCAGCACACAAAGTTACAGGTAAATAACTCAATATTCTACAGTATTAATACAAGTAAAACACAGGAATCCTACACATACACAATGAAATATTTTACATTTTAAGAGGATTAAATAAAAAAAATCTAAACTTATAATAAAATGCAAAACTTTTTAAAGATGTTTTTTCTTAAATGGTGTTTTTAATTTGGTGAAGAATGCAAGACAACATTAAAGAAAGAAAAAATAGGAAAAGGGTAGAACTTTTAATATTCCAGAGTTAACAAGCTGGATTTTCCAAGTTTTTAAAGAAAAAATAAATTCTCCACGATATTTTTCTGTATTTTGAGAGCTAATTTTTAATCCCCTCAGTCTTCCAATTTTTCTTGGGGTATTAAAAACTCTGTTAAAATGTTTTCATCTAAATCTGCATAAGTACCATTAAACTTATACACAAAGTTATTTGATTTATACAAGTGAAAAATGAAGCACGAAAACTGTGATAAAAATCTAGTATTTTCAAATCTGAACATAAGTGAAGCCTGTTCTAGAGAATAAGTACTTTTGTTGCAGGCAAACAATAAATAAGAAACATTTAAAAGCCCCCCCCCCCAATAAATGTTTGAGCTCCCCCCCCTCCTTCATAATGAAAGGAAAAAAGGATTTTTTTTTTTTTTTTTTAAATCAATTAAAGTAACTGAATAACTGTTGAAAAAATTATAAACTGATAACTGAATAAAAAATTGAAATTATACTTCTAAAATAAACAGATGAACAAATTTCAGAAAACTATATATCCACAGTTATCATCTAACAAATTTAGCCATGCAAATTGTCATCAATAATATGTCTATTTTTTGTATGAATCACATATGCTGGACATTTATTATTTTCTTTTCTTCATACTCAAGTTAATCCTTTCCAGAGGAGCAATAAGTATACATGTTCAACAGAAATCTCCTGCAAAGGAAGACTAACATGCATACTTGGTTTCATCATGCAGAAAATAACTAATATGGAACGCAATACGAATTAAAATCTTTCATGTAAATTAGGCTTAGCATCAAAACTCTGATGTCCTCCAGGATATTTTGCACAGTGGTACTTTTTGTTCCCACAGTAACTTATGCAAAACTCGACAGCCACCTGGAAAGGATTAATGGAAATCTGGACTTTTCACAAAGATTCTTGGCTCAAAGTACAGTTAGAATAATATAAACATAAATTACATCAGTGTATATTCACCTAACATTTGTAATGACACGACTTTTTCTTAGAATACGATATATTTGATCTTCTAGAGAATGTTCCAATTTTTTCAAAGGTGACTGCTTCTGAAATAACATAAAATGCAAGAGAGATAGAGAAACAATTTTAGGCAGTAAAAAAAGGTACTTTTAGTACAAAATATTTCAACAAAGACATTTTTGACACAAACATAAAAAATAAAAAATTTTAATTAAATCCCCAAGTATATTATACAAATTGAAAAGCTCATAAATTGAAATAAACCTGTGCTATATTTTAAAGCATACGAATTTCATTAAATATTTTTAAGTCTAATCTTAAAAAAATCTGCCAACTTTGTAAAATCTGTCATGGTTTCAAATATTTTCTCAAGAAAATAAGCAACCAATTTTACAACAATGAAAAGCATTTAAAACTTTTTAAAGGAAATCCTTTTGAAAAGGTTACGCAAGGGTTTTCAGAATAAAACTAGCATTAGATGCATGTTTCAATTAGACTGAAGATAATTTCCATTTAAAAATTAACTTTGCTGATATTTCATTTTATTTAATTAAAGACATCCTAATTTTGTAAATGTATTTACTTAATACAATTCTTTGTTTAATAAAACAGCAATGTGAAAGAATTTTCAACATTTTTAGAATTGATTATGAATGTTATGAAATGATTATTTATGTAGAATATTTCTATCTCTATTAGAATAAACTCCACTACAGCAAATTTAAAACATAAAATAGGCTTCATTTTATTTAATAATTAAAGAAATAATTTTAAGTGAATTAGAAGAAAAAATTTGTATTTTTATGTTCAAATGTGTTTGGAGGAGGAAGAAGAAATGATTTCAAGAGAACAGTTCTAAAAATCGACACAAATTACATCTATCTAATTATAAATGCAGTCCCACAGTGGTCTGGCCACTAAACTCCGTTCCCATAAGAACACGGCAAGTGAAGCAGCATCCAGCTTGGCCAGTGCTTGGGAGGGTCATCTCCCTCTCGGCTCGTCAGCTGTAGAACCGTGTACGCTAATGGGAGCTGCATAAAATCCGCCGTGGCTCCAATGTCCTCCAAGCTGTTAAACTATACCTCTGGGGGTGCCGATTTCAGGTGGTGGTTGGTAGCTCATCTGGAATTGGTTCAAAATTAGAGTCCAACCCACCCCTCTTTCCATGGATAGTGTTGTCTATCATGGACACGGCAACAACAATAACATGAAGCATACCTTTAAAACAGTGATCCTCAACAGTTTTTTTTTTTTTTTTTGAGGGGGGGGGGAGGCACAGTACACTTTTAATACTTATTACTAGCTGCGTACCCGTTCTCCACACAGTGGGAAACGCATGTTTTCCTAACACATATATAATTCGAATTAAAGCCAGTAATTCGGAATCTCAAAACGTGAAAAAATACTTGAATCGTGACTAAAAGTGTAAGTCATGAGTGCAAATTTTAGACGATTGCAACATGACACAAAAACTACGTCAATGTGACTGGCGATCAAAAAAGAAAGAACTTTATGGTATGCAGATAAAACTTTTCTCTTTCGAAAAATGCCCGATTTCTACATCATATAATTTTCTTTGTGAGGTTTAATTTATAGCATTAATATATAATATATACCACATAAATAACATTACATGATGTTGACAATAATTTTATCTTGCATTTTTCAAAGCGTGGACAATGCATTAGGGCAGTTATGTTACACACGACTTTATTAAATTTTACCTAAATTAAAACCTACATGAAACAATGGATGCATCATTTACGTTTAAAAGCTAAAAATGTACCCTGCTCCGGTGAAAATCATGTCGCTTTTGTAAATGAAAACGTTCGTGATGTAACTTCTGAGAAAAAACTTATTACCCTTACTGAACTCTTAATGCAGTATCACACTTGTTACATAAAAGTGACGTTTATCTCACTGTCAATTCGCTCTAAATAAATAAATAATTTCTTTTTTCATTTTTTACAGATTACAGTTGACCCCTTTTTAACATGGGTCTACAACACGAATTCCTAGAACACTACAAAAACATTACGATCGTTTTCATGTAACACGTTAAAAGAGGAGTACAGCACGGTGAAATGAGACATATGTTCTGATATTATGATGCCTTAGCTCCTGTAATTAACATTCCTTTTGAATGGCAACACCAAACATCATTGCATTTTTACGGAGCACGAATAAGTTTTGCCGCGATTATACCACGCAGTTCGCACTCCAGGTGGAGTATAGCGCAGGACCCGTACAACATGGCATACCTGCCAACCTGGGAAAATTAACATGAGTAAAATCTTGTGCTCATTTCAGTAAATTCCCATCTCACATCAGTAAAACTAAGTTCATTTTTTGTTAATAACTAGTGCTCTTGTTACCACTTGTTAAACTAAGTTTATTTATTGTCAAAATGCTCTTTAATTTAATTTTTAATATCATTTTCATTCACAACTGAACCTGCTCTACTTAATGAAGTTTTTTTTCCTTCCTGACTGATTTCCGGTGGGGGGAGGGGGTTAAAAATTTAAATTTAAAATAGGAATAACTTTTTATTCTTACGGAATTGGAGCTTTAAATGAAAGAGTACTAAAGGAAAAATATTTACTCTCAAGAGGGATGGAAAAAGATCCTGCCCTATTCAATGCTGCTTTTTCCCCCCTTTATTGGTTTCTTCGAGAGATGAGGGGGAGGGGAGGTAAAAAATTACATTTAAAATCAAAATAGGAATCAATTTTTATTCTTACGGTATTGGACATTTAAATAAATGAGTGTTGAAGGGAAAGTATATATTCTCTGGACGGATGGAAAAAGATTGCACTGAAAAAAATTGAGAACTTCGAAAATCGCCAAACAATCCGTAAAATGACTCGTCATATCCGTACATCAGTAAATTAACACTAAAATCCGTATATTTTACGGATAATCCGTAAAAGTTGGCAGGTATGACATGGATTCCTATAACACGGAACGTATCTACCATGTTAGGGAATCTACTGTAGTTGCATAGTGTCAAGTTCAATAGTTAAGAAAATTCTGGGTTGCCGTATTTAGTAATATTTCATCTCACCTTGGTGGCCGAAATGTATTAAAACCAAATATCCGAACTGTATCAAAAGTAAAATTTACTAAAAGAAAACTTTTTAATTTTGTATAACCCTCAGAACAACTTCGGAGTTTGCCATCTATGACGGTTTTTCATGACGTGACAACTTATGCTTGCGTACAGTGGCGTAGCCAAGGAGGAGATAGGGGGTCACAACCCCCCAAGCGGAGTTTTTTGTCATACAAAATGCATGTTCTTCACTCCCTTATCGCACACACATGTACATATATGTGAGTTGCAGTAGTCATAACATACTCATGAAAAATTTCTGGCTACTCCTGCTTAATCAATATACTTCAGGATCGGAATCTCCGTGGTAAAAAAATGGTCTAAAAAATGTGACACCAGAAAATTCTAATTAACACAATGGGGTTACACAAATACGCGCCGGACATACGCTCTTGCTTACGGAGGAGCAAATACATTAGAGGGTATGTGCTGCTCCGGATAATCTGCCAGCAAAACAGCAAAAATGACGTAAAAAATGACATCCACACTCGAAGGAAATAAAATTAAAGGTATGTAGAATTGCATAAAAACTTCGATTATTTTTAAGGTGCAAGTCTGTAACAGTTCTATTTGTTTCACAATTGATGCTTTTTCACTTTTTCGATTCTTAAAAGCTGTAGAAATGAGTGGTTTCACTTAATTGTAAAATTTAACAACTTAAGTGGCAACAATGGATTCCGTTGTTACGGAAACTATAGCAACGTTAAAAATAGAACATGAAATGAGTTACAGTCGACTCTCTGAAATCCACACATCTATAATCCACAACTCTCTATAATCCGCGATAATTTTTAGATGTAAACAGTGAAATTTGCAGTTAACAGTTAAGTAACACTAGGAAATTACGGGTGAGTTGAGTTGTAGAATTAAAAGAAATTTTATGCTATTTTTCATATTTTTGCATATATCTAATTAAAATTGTTCTTTTAACCCATTTAACAAAGACTGAACAGTAAAATGAAAGCATGATTAGCTGACAGAAAAGATTCAGAGAGACCATCTCGCACACTTAGTTAACGAAACGTGTATTACTTTGATTTTCATTTTTTATTGAAAGAAAGAGAAATTTTCAAAAAATTTCTCTTGAAGAAGGCTTATCTTTAGGCTATAAATATTTAGAATTCATCCAAAATTATTCATTGGCATCACCACAAGAAATAATGACAATAAACGGACTCCAGGAAAAATATTTAAACACAAATCAAAAGCCCTAAAACAAACAACAATTGATTCCATGTTTGCAAAATTAAAAAAATAGTAATATAAAATTAAAGTATGAAAGTTTAAGCCTTGTTCAAGAAAAATTTCAGTCTGCAAAAGTTTTGTAAAATAAAATTAATTTTTTTTTCATATATTTTAATAAATTCTTTAATAATTAAACTAAGTGTGACAGTATAATTAATTTCAGCCATTAAAAATGTTCTGTTGTTCATAACTATAGTAAGAAAAAATGTAAACAAAACAATGATCTGTAATCTGCAAAATTCTATAATCCGCAAACCCCTTGGTCCCAAGGTGTGCAGATTTCAGAGAGTCTACTGTATTCATGTTTACTTTGCTAGAACTGCCATATTGGCGAAATTAACACCGCCAGTCGATGGCAAATAGCTCAAACCACAAATTAAACTTGAGACTAAAGGCAATACGCAATAGTCTGTTTGGCGGAATAAAAAAAAAAAAAAAAATATCTATGCATACGCTAGTGACATCGGCTCATCTCAATTGTGGAATGGAATTAATAATATGTACAGAGTTGCACTACATTTGAATAGTTTTCGCCAACTTTGCTAAGAAATGTACTAAAGTAGGAATCAACAAACATTTCAATTCGTAAAACAAAAAATATATTAGACAGTATTAATTACGCCTTTCTAACAGCTTCTAGTAAAAGAAACTTACGTAGCACTGCTTTAACAAATAAGAATCAATTATTTATTACGCAGTACGTCGATCGACAAAATGCCAATATACACCATTTTGCGAGATTATTTTGTTTTCAGGAATCATTCGGAGCATTGATTTAACAGCAATCAAAATGGGAAATAGTTATCTATCATTTATATGGTTCGATCGCCAAAATTTAATGCAGGCATATTATTGATAAGCAGCAGTTATTTAAATTATTAACTACAGCGGGTTTTAATCACCATTAACTACCATGTACAAAATGCGAGAATTTCAATTTTCTGAAATTTGGCGGAATTCCTCTAACTTAAATCAGTATACTTAATTTGGTGAAAATTCTATAGATTGTTTAAAATCGCCTTAATAACTGCATTATTTCTGTATGAAAAATCGAAGCATAGAGCCGTAAAATTTATACTTGTTATTAAAAATACTATTTTGTTACGCTCTCAGTAATTTGCACCAAGCCCAAAACTGTACAAATCGGTAGAACCTACTACTTTCTCAAAAACGCCATATTCCAGCTCTGATTTAACATGAACGCAATATTTTAATTAAAAAATAACTTTGTAAATAATCTAAACAGAAAAAAAATCATTATTCTTTTTTTTTTTACTGCAGGAGTCTAAATAATTTAATAAAATGGCCAAACATGGCAACCTCGATGCTTATTTCTCACTTTTTTGACTACAGGGGTTACAATTACGGAATTGCGGAGAGCAAAAATTAGCATTTTTGATGGGGTTTTTTATCAATATCTCTTAAACTAATTCGATTTTCGAAATTTAAATTAGCGGAGGTTCTTTCTCGAAATTTTCCGAATTTGTGGATACCTCGTTCGAAACTCAACTCCCAGCCGTTTAGGAGGAGATGAAGGTACACACACACAGACGCGCACAGATTTTAATAGTATAGATTATTATTATTACAGGCACTCCAGCACACACACACACAAAAAAAGAGGATCCAAACTGTCATACTATATTTAAGTACATACAAAATAATTCTTATTTTATGATTTGTAAATATTTGGTGGCACAGACATTTCAAGATTCTTGTAGAATGGTTGAGAATCGCTACTTTTATAGAATAAATTTAACTAATCAATATCATTAAAGAATAAAATTTCTTACGATAGATAAAAAAAGAAAAATGAAATTACTCTATGCTTGTGTTTTATAGATATGTCAGCAGCAGAACTGTTTTCATTATAAGAAAACAACTGACAGGATTCAAATACAAATAAAACTCTAGGTGAACAAGGACGGCCATTTTGGATCCATTCAGGTGACACATCAATTTCACCTAGTAACTCTCTGAACCAGGATAATGACTTTGTCCTGAAATAAGCAAAATTTAGTATCAAAATAAAGAGCAATATTTAAGCTTGCACACATGATTCATGTATAAGATCTCTTACAAAGAACAATTATGACTGTGTTGACAGGAAAAGTACAGTACTTACACTACAATAATTGTAACAGAGAATTAGAAAAGGTGTATTTATTTTTAATAAAATCTGGGTTAAAAAAGACAGCTAGTTATAATCAACTTGAACTTTCCATATTAAAAAAAAAAAAAAAAAGTATTCTTTTGCATTCTAGTATTCACATTCAGATTTTCTAGGCTAAGAGAATTTGAAGATATACTCAACAAGATTTCATGTTTTAAAAGTACTACTTCACTTGATTTAGAGAAGACTGAAAACATATTCTATAAATAAATTGGCATATAGTGCATGCATAATAAATATATTTTCCTGACATTTTAAGCAAGGCACATCTATTTTGGAAAGTTTATTCAGCAATTGAATGGAAGTAAAGAGGTATTCCATCAGTCTACGGTTGCCTTCAAGAGCATGCACTTTATCCATAGAACTTTGAACAATATTAGATCTTGGTCCACACCAGTGCGGTTACTTTGTAAGGCAAAGTTGGGCTATCTGCCTAGGGATGATGTCTTGAGGGGAGGACTTTTTAAGGGGTTCTAATGCATATTCACATTATATCTAGAGAATAATTCCAAAACTTTGGACCATTAGACTGACAGCACAGTATATCTATTTAATAACAACATCTATTTATTTTATAGGAATAATGAGGAAAATCTATAGTGGATATGTAAATTACTAATTCTTTAGTGAGTAATAAAAAATGGGGTAAACAATAAATGACAACTTAAAAATAAATTTTGAAATTATAAAAAAAATTCATATTTATGTTGGAAAAGAATTCAGAAATCTATCCACATGAATACTTTTTATTGAAGCTTTCTCTGACAGTTTTCTTTAGTTTATTATTTCTTTAAATAGGCTCTAAGCACAGCATTATAGTTTATAATCACAATCTGTTATTATTAATAACTAGCCCACTAGTAAACAGATCCCAATCACAGTGAAGCAAGGATAACAAGATGTCCTAGCTTTACACATACCTTATTGTATCAAGTGCTCTAAACAAATAAACGTAACTGATGTCAAATGTTGATACAGGATGAGCAACCTATAAAATAAAGCTTGTAAATATGTACTGTACCAAAGAAAAAATGCAAAAAAATTAAGAAAGAAAGATAAATTAACTTACTATTACAATGTGAGAAATGCAAAACAGCAATAATAATGTTTTAACATAGTCAAAATGTATGTCGCTCCATACTTCTAAAAAACTCTAAAAACAAATATCTAGATTAATAAGTTTATATTTAAAAACACTATGTATTAATTACATTATGATAAAGCCTTTTCAGTTATTTAAGTTTTATTAGCAAATTAAGCACAAATATACACGTCTTTTATTCACCAAACCTTACTGGCACTTCCTACCTTTACTTTTAATTCATCTTCCATTTCTTTACATGTCCTAACGAAGTAACTAGTGTCAGATATTCCAGACATTTGAAGAAATATTGATCGACTAGTGGCATCATAAAAGCCTTTAACATCACATTTCTAAAAGAAAAGATAAACATAGAAATTTATATTTAAGAAAAGAAAAATAAAATAAAATCAACTATCAATTATCTTAGGCAGATTTCCCACTTAGTGGATTATTTGAGATTCATTTTAGATATTAGTCAATATCTCATAAGCAAGACAATGTATAATTTTGTGACAAAATAATGCTGAAAAGAATTTAATTGCAAATAAAAAAGAGGTGTTTGAACAAGAAAAAGTAAAAACAGTCAATTGATTTCTTGTGAATCAGTAAATAAGCAATAATAATTACTTAAATAAAAGGTTTTTTTGAGGGTGGGAGACAAAAAACACCAGATGTATGAAGTGAGTATCATTAAATATAGATCATAACTAGCCTAATTAAAATAGTTTTCAAACAAAACAAACCAGGAAAGCAGATTAAAACGGGCTCATTTGCTTAGGATGTTACAGTTTTTCATCTTCATGAGTGGAGTGTTTTAATCCTATATTAAGTGATTGAACAGTTGCCAAACACACACAGCTAAAACTATGTCACTTAAAAAAACCCACTGAAAATGGCTGATAGGAAGCTACAAAAGGTATCAAACTTATAACACCTTGCAATTTGCATTGGGAGGTGAAATTAATTTTAACTTTCTCAGCAAAGTCAAAATTAAGTCAAAGTCAGCAAAGTTTTAATTGCTAAAAATTTAAGTAAAATTATTAGTCATATCTAATTCTTGTATTACATAAATTATTCATACTCTTATTATATAACAACTTATAATGATTCATTCATGTAAAACATAAAATTACTTAAAAGCCCCATGAAAAGTTTTTGCTCAGAACCCAGCTGTGGCTAGGGACAGAACTGTATGGCATCTCAATATAGTTTTTTTCCTAATTTGGTCAGGTGCGGATCCAAGGGGAGGGGCCCAAGGGGAGGGCGATCGCCCCCTCCTGGGCGAAGTCCAAAAATCTGTTAAAATATATTATGAAAGTATAATGAAAATTATGTAGCCTTTTTCTAAGGGGTGTATTGCGGGTACTATTCCCTGTCCTTTTTAATCATCGCTCATATATAGATTTTATCAATAAAGTAATTAATTACATTATAATTAATTAATATAATCAATTATACCAATTAAAGTGATTTTGCGCATTCTACTCCCCTGTTTCAGGTACAAAATCGCCCCCTCCTTGAGTCATTTCTGGATCCGCCGCTGAATTTGGTGTACTTTCTACTGGTCATTTTACAGATTACCGATAGCAGCTGTGCTATCTAATTTGATAGATAATTGGGAAAATACAGTAACTATAAAATAGGTATAAAAATTTAAAAATAAAATAAATATTAAAACATTATTTTAATTATGAATCTAATTATTTAACATAAAACATTTTAGGAATATTAGTAACTTTTAAAGCTGTTTTTTAAAACTGCATTCTTACAAATGGCAAACTTTTAAAATAAAAAATATCTCTCAAAACTATTAAACAGTTTTTCTTTTATCATGTCACTAATATATGTGACATATTGATCCTCATTAAAATTAATATACAGTAAAATCTTAATGCAAGAAATTTCAAGGGACCAAAGATCAAATTTCAAGTATTGAAATTTCATTAAAACTGAATTTGAACTAAATATTTTATTCGATAATCTGAAGTATTTGTTATAGTGAAGTTCATGATAATGAGACTTTACTATAAGACTGTCATGTTACTTTCATAACATTTTCTGTTTAAAAACCAGCATTTTTTTTCCCCCCCCAATTACAAAATTGCTAATGATTCAAAATTTATTTTTCTCTGTCCATTAATTATTAAATACTTTAAAAAGTAATTTAATTATTTTTATCCTTTGCTTAGCATTTTGTTCCTAAAATTCAATTTCTTTTCCCTGCAGTTTTATCTCAATCAAAAGTTGTCATAAATTTTATTACTCTCCCTGTAGCTACACCTGCAGCTTTTTAAAAATTTTATTTGCTTTCCTCTTGAAATCACACGTATCATGATGTAACTTATATTTTCAAATGTTCCAAATGTACCTTCTTTTTGCTGCATAATTCCTGTTTGAAAGGAGTAGATGGTTATTTTTTTAAATCGTAGGAAGTTGACCATTAAGTTTAGCGCAGGTAAGAGTTCTCTCTCTTGGCCTAGCTCTGAAATACGATGGTTTTCTTTAGTTTTCTTAACCAAGTGCTTTGCATAGTACCACATAACCTATTCAACTTTGTGTGACAAAAATGTCTATTGGATTTTTTCTGTGTCATAAATTAAAGAAGAGTTATCATCAAGCCCCCCCCTTTTTTTAACGTATGTCACATGGGATGTTGTCTTCCTGTGTTTTATATGCTATTTTTTATGAAAAAAATGAAAGCGCAAAAATTTTGCTCCAGTTATTGAGAACCTGCTGCTCTAAAAGTTTGTGTGATCATCTTGAGAGTTTCATTAAAATGTTACTATGCATGAAAAATGATGCTGTAGTGCAATTTTCTAGTGATCCAGCTATGCAGTGTGCTTTCTCCCGAATCCTTTTAATTACTGATGTACCAGTCAACTGTTTCTTTTGTATAGTGCTGTGCAGGCGCATAGCCAGGAAAATTTTTCGGGGGGGGGGGGGGATATGAACTTATATGTGTATAAATAGACAGAATTTCATCACTAATCCAAAAATTTGGGGGGGGGATATCCCCCCCCCCTGGGTATGCCCCTGGTGCTGTGTTCTCTGCATGTTTTCTTTTTAAATAAAAAAGTGAAATTTTGTCTCATCTTTAGCCAGTGCTTTGTGCAAGGCATTATAAAATTTCTATTGATAAGAAAAATTTACAATGATAAGAATTTAAAAACTGAAAACTTACCAAATCACTCTTCTCTTTCTTTTCTTCATTCTGCACAAGAAATTTATAATTATTAAAAGGTATACTTATGAATATAGAAAGCTTAAAAAGAAAACTTAGAATAGCTATACCTCAAATATATGTTTACTCAAAGATTCAGCAATTATATGCTGTTTGAAATTGGGGGAATTCAAAGACGTTTTTCCAATGACAGATATAACACACACCTTCTCCAAATTCTCAATACTTTCTAAGAATGACCTGTAAAAGATAACAATGTGTAGTACATCAGGTGGCAACGATAGTACAATTGAAGATAAAAATTGCATGATTTTAAAGACCTTTCTACAGATAGTTTAACAATGTTTTAGAAGCAGGTGCCAAATCTATGTAAGAATGGCAAAATCACTGTGTCCCAGTGATTATTGCCAACCATAATTTCAGCGATAAATTAAAACAGCACATAAATTATACTAATAAAAAACAGAAGAAAAAATAAAACTCAATCACAAAACTCTCAAAAACCTTCAATTAGTGGTTCATTTTAAACATAAAAGAACTTCAGGGAATTTAGCAGCTCACTGTATAGCTACTGAAAAATCCTCTACCAGTGCCTTATTCACAAAATTAAACACCCACTATATTTAGAAACAAAAAGCACATACCCCCCCCCCCATTATAAAATCATCTTAAGTAACATTTTATGTGTGTGTTTTTTTTTTTTTTTTTTTTGCATTTTATTTATTTTATCAAAAAGCACATTGCTCAACCTTTTCATGTTATCCTTTCTTTTTGCATGACTTTCATACGCATCTTTATTTAATATCCTATTCTAGCACCTAGATGACTTTCTGTTGGTCAATAACAACCAGTAACACAATAATCTTCATCTTTCTTCAAAAAATATAAAACAGTAGTTTATAGACAGGGTCACAAAAAACACTTTAAATATATGGGCATCTTTAGGGACTCCTCTTAAAGCATTTCAGAGGGGTGGCCCAACCTGATGCTCTTTTCTCAGTAAAATTCCACCCTCTTCACCTTTTTTCCTATAAAATTTTGCCCCTACAGATACCAACTATAACGTATTTTCTATAATTATTAAGGATTTTGGGTCCGTATTACTGAGCTATGGACCACACTTAAAAAATCTGAAGTGCTCCATTCGTCTTTCCGAATACTTAATCGTTACCAAGCATCTAAATTGAATCAGCGAATAACTCAGCAAAATCCTAAAGTGAAAATTATAAACTAGCGTTTGAATATTTTTCCTAAGTTCAGTACTTATATAATTATCTATACGGTTCGCCAAAATGATCAATTTTTTGCCAAGATAAATGGCGGGCACATGAAATTACATTAAAATTGACTTTTCGCAAAAATGCAATTGATTAAAATGGCCCATTCGCAAAAATCAAATTGATTAAAACAACATTTTACCCTATATTTCAATTTATAGTGAAAATTTTTAACAAAGAAAAGGGACTATATTCCGTATAGGGTGCTTGTTTACATATCAATGTTTTTGTTTACAAATCATTGGCGAACAATCTGACGCTAGAGTGAGCGATGCACCACCAAAGTGTAGTTACCTGCCGGTGGTAGTTGTGACTGGCAACCATAAAGAATACGTGTTTCGTCAGGTTTGGGAATTTGAAATTGTTTCTGTTATTGAGGGAAGGGAATGAAATGTGTTATGTTAATATATGAAACGAATTTGTGCGTGTTTGTTAGAAATATAGTGTGATATAAAGCTAAATAAAAATGCAAAATGCTTGGTGACAGTCACTTGAGCTTGGCGGTTGCCAAGCTCCAGCGGCTGTCGCCATGTTTACATGGGGTGCGCACCAGCTTGTATGATTTTACCAAGAAAAGTGACTTTTACAAAATTTGGTATGAGAATTCACAACAATAGATGTTGAAATTCAACAGTGGATAATGAAATCACAAAGATAAACAGTTTTTTACAAAAGATGGGGGGGGGGGGCATGGAAAAAATTCTTGAATTGACTCTTGCAATTATGTCATTGTCTGGAGGATTTTTGAGGTACAAATACCTCAATCACCTATAAAGTTCATAAAAAAAAACACGTTAAAATTTTATCTTTCATCTAAGGCTAATGTGAGCTTAAAAGTTCTTCAGATGCATTTGACTAGCAAATTTCAGCTAAATCAAATGCAGTGTTTAGATGCTAGTACATTTCAAATAATTTGCTTTTACAAGCGACAATACATAAGAATTATTTTTAATAACCTTGTACAAAAACTATGTCCTATATGCAGTAAAATCTATATTGCACTAATAATCAGCATGAACATAAAAAATAAAATCTATGATTTTAAAAGTCAATCTAAGACAACACCAGATTATTAAAGGCCAAACATTTTATAAGCAGAAGATATTAAAGCCGTTTTATAATGAAACAAAAAAAATCATTTACTTAATGTCGTCATTTAATAGGTCCTTCAAACTGAACTTTACACAAATTTCGTCTTCTGCCATTTTTATTATTACGTAAACATATATTTCAAAGAATTAATAGCTTCAACTTCGCCAAGCAAAAGTTTACATTTTTAACACGGAGGACACTTTTAAAAATACAACATAGGAATAGAATTTATTTCGTCGAGAAGCCGGCAAAATTACTTTTTTTGATAGACCCACATGTAAATAAAATTGTCATTTGCAGCGTCCTCTAGTGTGTAAAACAAAGTTCTCCTATGAAATTTTGCGTACGAGCAAAGTTTCACTTGTTCGCCGATTTGGCGCTGTTACCCAACCCTATCGCTGTTGCCTGCCAACTCTGCCGGAGGAAAAGATCTTGGCAAACTGGCAATAGCGAAATATTTTGTAAATCGGAAAAGAAAGTCCAAATGACTCAAAGATAAGGCGACCATATTTCTAAACAGTAATTTGGGGACTTTGTCCTCGAATCTAAACAAAACTTGGGGACACTCGAAAATATTTTCGAGGACACAACGTTTTACCATGTACACCCTCCAAAAAAAATATTCGAATAAGAGATAAATTTCCTATTTTAGAATTGCGAATAATAATTGAGTTTTTGAAAAACGTAAAACGTGACAGAAATATGGAAAGTCATATTTATACATAGCTTAATTCATATTCTATGATAAATATTTTTAGTATACGAAACCAACGAAGGAAATTTTTACTCGAATGCTTTTTTTGGAGGGTGTATACCAGTATACCCATACTTTAAATCTTGACTGACTTTGATACTTAAAAACGAACTCTAATAGCTATTTATATCAATTGTGTATTCTTATTTCTAATAAATTAATGGAAGTTTTCCATTCATTTATAAATATTTATTTAAACTAGAAGTATGAATGGGACATCATGTTGAAATATTGCAATTTATTCAAAATTTAACTCTTGGAATAGTATTTGTATTTTTCAGAAGACATTTACATTGGATCATTTTGTGATAATTTTTCATGAAACTTTGTTCACCCTCTAAAAAAAGTATTCGAGTGACTGAAAATTTTCGTACGTCAATTTCAAGCATGGTTCTTCATGAAAAGGGATTACCGTAGTAGCAATGAATGCTTGTTTTCTGCTCGGTCGTTCATCGATTCATCGTTAACTCATCGACTTGTCGAATTCAGTCATCGGCAAGTGCACTTTTGTTTATCTGCAATAGATGAATTTTTATTCATGGATAGAAGTGATCTAGACGAACAGTTTCGCCGATGGGAAACCGAAAAACAATATCTTATCCGAAACTGCAGTTCTATAGTCATCGGGCCTTGCAGGTGTCCCCAGTGGTTTACACTTTACCCAAATTCCTACAAATATTTGCGTAATTTAGATGTGCCTTTGCATAATCTAAGGGAAATTTTGAACAATTCTTGAATTAATCGAATAATTTACTTCAAATTTCTTGTATTGGGGTTGGGAGGGGGCAGGGGGTGGTATCCCCCCTCCTTGCCCCCTCCCAAAAATTTAAATTTGAAAAGAAATATTTACAAAAAAATGTAAGTGTTTATTATATAAAAATCGTTTGTAATATTTAAATAATTTTTAAAAAAATGTGTTTAAAAAAAAGAAAAGAAAATCTATTTGAGCGTCAGCTGCATTATAAGAAAAACGGAAACTTCATTACAATGAGCTACTTTTTTGAAACCTCTTTAATGTAAACAGCAAGAAGAGAAATCAGTTAATTTTTAAGTTATCCAAGAAATATAGAAGTTAAAATCACACTAAAATTCCTATACAATTGGCAATATTGTTTTTTAATTATTAATTATGAATGTTGTTGCTACTTACATACATTGGTAAAAAGTGAAATTAATTTCTTACCAATCGAATAATTTGACTATTATTAATAATAGCTGAACAACACTTTGTCAAAATTTCACCCTAAGTCCCAATCTGAGACTAAAATAACGCGTACTTCACACTTTGCCTTAAACATGACAAGATTCGATGGTCTAGGGGTAACGCGCTTATCTCGGAATCAGTACGCTCAGGGTTTGGGCCCGGGGGAGGAAGAATTTCTTTTCTTTTTTTTTTTTTTCTTCAGAAAAACGGAAATTTAGCATACAAAAAACGAAAACATAATAAACAGAACGGACATATTTTGAATATTTTGCTGCCAGTCGTTTATTTTTTACTAACAAATATATTTTAAACAGTTTATCGGTTTCTTTTCGTTATTTCATCGGAGTCATCTGTAAACGATGATCGGCTTTATGGTCCCCCGAGCGGACATTTTGTGCCAGTTGCCGATGAAATTTCCCCTTTTTTGGATGAAAAGCTGTGATCGGCCATTCCTCCTTCTCCTCGGATTTAACTCACCCGCCTCTCATCGACCGATGGGTTATTGCTACTAGGGTTAATCATTAACAAAACTGAAATGGGAAATTTGGCTCATAGTCGGATACTTTATTGAATGTCTGTACACGCTACACACACAATGACAACAAACGCTTTCAGAGATCGAATTTCATTGTTTCTATGAGTAGATGGTTCTTTTAGTTGGTTTATTTTTCTTATTTCTTCAGTTTTTTCTGAAAGAAATAAACTAAACGGAAACTTTCAGGGAAAAAAGTACAAATCTTTAAATTTGGGGACATTTGAGGACAAAGTAGTTTTGGGGACAAAATGAAAAAAAGTCTACATTTGGGGACTGTCCTCGAATTCCGAGGACGTATGGTCACCTTACTCCAAGAGCATTAGCCGATAATCATATTTCAGCCGCACAATCACGTATACGTCAAATTTTTTCTCAGCTTGAAAACATTTTTAGCCATTTTTGGATACTTTTAACTTTGATCTTAGCGAGCCACATAGAGTATTTTCACGTGACGTCATTGAAATTTTTTTAGGTCAACTCGGATATTTAGGGATACAAAGCCACGTTTTCAGCCAATGAGCATTCTCAAATGAACGAATGTTTGACCAAAAAAGTTGGTTGCTAAGGTGTGACGTAGTCATAATGACGTAGGTGAAACAGCTCTATTTCCTCCAACAGAGTTGGCAACAGTGATAGGGTCGGGTAACAGCACCAAGTTGGCGAAGAAACGAAACTTTGCTCGTACACAAAAACGGAGCTTTTCGGACAACCTGTACTTACCTCAGTGAGCCATGACTTAGTAGCTACTAAGCCTATTGTTTACTTGCTAAATTTAGTAAAGTCGATTATGATAGAATTTGGAGGCTGAGATACTAAACGCGTGACCAAAACAAGCTGCTAAAATCACATGACCAAACAATCTGCTAAATCACCGACTAAACAAATGCAAGCCTGGAACAAGCGCTCTGATTGGTGTACTAACTTACCTGTTAACTTTTCCCTCATTTTTCAGTTTGTGTTTAGTACTAAATGTATCTGAATTCCTATTTACTAACTTTTAGTATCCCCGGCCACTACTAACTTAGTAACTGAACAATAGGTTTAGTAGCTATTAAATCTATCTGAATAGTAGTCGTAGTCTGCTACCAATACAAGTTGGTAAGCAAAAAGACAAAATTTGTAGATCACTTTTGAGTTAAACCAGGTAGGAGCCACCTTTGGAAAGTTGCAGGCCAAACTTTAGGAAGTTAACGAAATCGCAGCCCGTATGATTGAGATTTATATGGGATTTTGAATGGTTTATATGGGGGGGTTGTCAGACCAGTGGGCAAACACATATGCTCTCTCAACTGGGAGACGGAAGGGGTCTGGTTCAAACCTAGGTCGCGTCCGCCGACCTGGCGGTTCGGAGTTTTTCGTGGTTTTCTCCGAAACGGCGTAAATACGGGTTAGGAGCCCTTAGAAAGTCTCCCACGGAGGAACCATGCCCTTCAGCCTAGATCTCTCGCGCAGATAATTGGCCGTAATCCTCAATTTCATGTACCGCGGGTTGGATCAAAAGCAGAGACGGACCACATTCGGTCAGCAGGCAGGAGGTTGCCGGTATATGAGTTAAACTTCTAAGAGTGATTACGTATTTGGCATAACTGTAAAACTTTTAACTATACAAAGCTGAGATTTTGTATTTAGAACTATGCTAAGTGCATCTTTACTTTTTAATCCGTAAAATCGTGCATCTTTCACTGTTATTTAAAAAGAAACCAACAACATGTTCCGCCATACTTAAACCAACAAAGTTACTTCATTTCGTCAAATGCTGAAGATAGCTAATGCCATTTTCTTGTATTCATATCTCTATGGTTCTTGCCATATATTCCGATAACCCTCTGCGATCTTCGGGCGTAATCCGTTTTGTATGGCTAAGTGACTCGGCGGTGTGATACGGAACGGCCAGTATGAATGCAGCTTACGACCGTATTCACCAAGTTTCTGATACACGTGTTAACCCCTTCAGATATTACATAAATAGACATCAAATAAATATCCATTCGACATCTGACTCTCATTTTGGTGGGTTAACACGGGTGTCAAGTACTCGTGAATATGACCGTTAATAGTCCGACCCATGGACGCCGGCAGAATATTTCCCAGGGGAGGAAAGACTACTCAAAGGGGGGGGGCAAAAAGTGTTTCAACGTATGGTTACCATGTTGAAAAGAGTAAAAAAGCAAGGGAAAACACTGCATACAAAAATCCAGGCGGGGGCATTGCCCCCCTTTGCCCTATGCTGCCGGCGCCCATGGTCCGACCCGACGACGACGTCGATTCGAATGCTTCCCTCGAAAATTGACCACATTTGGCGATCAGAAATGAGTCCCCAAAACTGAAGCCAGCTTGGCGATATTTTCAGTACTTGGTCAGAAATCGAGAAACCCCAAAGAGATGATATTAAGGATTGGTAATTTCAATGAAAATTTTAAGATTCGTAACTCGGGATGCATGCAATCGATTTAGATGCTAGAAAATTGCAAACTTTCATATTTTAAAATGTGGAACATTCATTTTAGACTGCAAAACCCTAGAAGGGAAAATACCTTCCTTTCTGTATCCGTTCAAACGGGTACATCTGTAAGCGGTTTAGAATCTTTAAAAATTTTGTCCCCGCCCCCAACAAAGGGTAACTTATGATAGCGCCTCTCCACTCACATTCCGTAGCATACATACAGCTTTTTTTTTTCAACAATGAACATTGTCTCCTTTTCTACAAAATAATGTTATAGGTAAAGTTTGAATAAACATTTTAAGAGAAAATAGATCTGTTTTGGAATAAAAATAAGAAGATTTTTTAAAGCAAGCATTATCACTTATTCTTTGTCGGTTTTTCTCGTGACTTTTTGTATATGTTTTGAGCACCACAAGGAGGGCGCGCCCCACTGTTTGGGAACAGCTTCGTTATATAAAAGGAAGATTTTATATTTTTATGATTAATTTGATAGTGTACGAAACACTGAAGCATACTTTTAAAATACTGGCTGAGATTGTCATTAATTATGAAGGCAAAATTATAGAATTCCTTTGTGGAAAAACCATTGTTTTTATTAGTATTGCTTTGGCTTTAACGTACAGCATTAAGATTCCTGAAACAGTAAATTAGCGATTATACACTGACGAGCCTAAACATTATGACCACCTTCACATTTTTCAATGAACTCGTCTGGATGACATGGAGAGCACATAATTAAGTGGAAATGGTATTTAACTGTTGCTGGAGAAGGTAAGGAATCATTCGTACAATGTTTGTGAGTGTTGGAAAAGGCTGTTGATGTCAATGAATTTGATATGGGGCAGATTGTAATCGCTCGAAGACTCGGAATGAGTATCTCCGAAACTGCACGACCGGTCGGTTGTTCACGATCTGCCGTTGCATTTATAAAAATTGTTAGTATTTACAAAAATTGGATTAATGACGGTGAAACCAGCAGTAGACGCCAAGATGTTGGGCTTTCAGGCATCATCAAAGGACGTCGGAGACTGTCCCGCCTAGTACAGCACAATCGGTGGCAGACAGTGGCTCAGGTGACAGCCCAATACAATTCAGGTCCAAGTACAAGTATTTCGGAACACAAAGTTCAGCGGACACTGTCGGATTTCTGACTACCGAGCAGATGCTTCACCCGTATGTCTCTTCTTACCAAGCGCCATTATCAACTATGCATACAGTGGGCACGGCAAACTCTAGACTGGACCATGGACATGTAGAAGAGATTTGCCTGGTCGGATGAATTCCAGTTTCTCCTTCATCATGTCGATGGTCGAGTCAGGGCGGGGCCATCGTGATTCTAGCGGGCCTGCTTGTGCACTCCGAAAGAGGCCAACGGAAGTTTTCTCATTGGTTAGATTCGGCTGTTAGATGACGTATCTAAGTGCTGGAACCAATAAGTGAGCATCCGTAGGCCTCTTTGGATGACTCATCGGAGTGCAGAAGCAGGTCCGGTAGAATCACGATGGCCCCGGTCAGGGTAGGCCGTCTTCCAGGCCTACTGCTCCCCTCTTGCTCAGAGCTCTAACACCACCATTTTCTAATATCTCGACTTTGTGTGGCCGCTGCTTAAATATTTGGTACAACCTGTCTCCAGTATCTACCAAGAACTGGTGGCTTCCATGCCCAGGCGAGTTTCAGGGGCGGGTTGCCCCGAAAATTCGTAACAGTAATAACTTTTGATGTTCTTTAGAGTTGTGTACTAGTCGAAAAGCTAGTTATTCGAAAAATTAAAATAGAAAACTTCACTCAAATCAATGCACTCAAATCAATGGGACGTTTGGTGGAGAATCTAAGCACATAAGACACGAAAATATAATATCAATAGTGCGAAAAGAATTAATTTTTTTTTCCATTGGGATAAAAGAGTTAAAAATTTTTCACAACCGTGGAAAAAATATTGTTTCTTTGTTTCTTGCACTGGCAAGTAACTTTTGGATACTTCATCTTTTTTCGCATTTTAAAACTACATAAGTTAATTGCGATTTATTTTTACAGTGTTTCACTGTGTGAGTATGAGACTATATCTGCTAAATACGTGATTTATTTCAATAGTTTACGTTTCGAAGGCTATGCCTCTCATTTTTAGAAAAAAAAGTATTATGAGGCCAGGGACAAGTTAGTTCGGTGCGCCAACTAATAGTGTTGCATTGTTTCAGAATATTTCCTGATATTTTATACGTTTTATGAATTAAGTGGTGAGTAATAACTATCAAACTGCAGGGTAGGTGTTCCGCTATCTAAGATTAAATGTAAAAAAAAAGACTATCCGACGTTTTAAAATGCTTTAGACATACTTTTTGCCGGTCCATTTGTATCGGTAATTTGGAGCTGTAAAAAATCTGATCGAAGGTCTGGTAAAAACCGGCGTGCCTCTGGCATAAAGGCTAATAATTATCAAAGCCCTGCAAACACAGAGTAGGTTCAAAAATTTAGACACATAAGCCAGCACAACGAAGACATGATTTGTGATAACTGAAATTCTTGGTGATTTCGAATGGGACAAAAGGTACTTGTCAATGTTTCATTCATTACTTTTGTAACTGTTTAAAGTTTACATTGTGCGGAAATGGGTAATTCCTTTGCTTAAACTTTCTGGTAAAAATTCTTTTGATTTCTCTTAAGTGTGTGTCTTATTTGAGTTTCATTTAACATTATATAGAGCACATGTCAAGGTATCGGAAACTTGTCCTTGGCAGGTATCTTTTCTCTTACTTTAGGCTTCAGTTAAACAATATACACTCATGTCCATAAATTAAGGATAATGAAGTTCAGGCAAAGAAAGAGAAAGAAGCAAAACAAATTTGACTTATTTGTAAAGTCTATTTATTAAACAAAACGTAAAGAGCAAAAAAGATGCTATATGTTTGACATAATTAATAAAAATTGCAAGTTTTACTCCCTTGACCAAATTTCAAAACAGAACCTATTTACAAAAAACAGTATAACATGGTTAGTAGGATGGTTAATACGAAGTATGTCTCCCGGACGATGCAATACAGGCCTGACAACGCCTAGGCATGCTGAGTATCAAATGATCAATCTGATCTTGGGGAATATTACACCACTCATCAAGCAATGCACTCCGAAGTTCCGGAAGACAGGTGGGAGGGGGTTGACGGGCTGCAATTCGTCGGCCAAGCATATCTCACACATGCTCTATTGGATTCATGTCCGGTGAGTATGCTGGCCAATGCATACGGGTGATATCCTCCGATTGAAGGCATTCGTCTACAATGTTTGCACGGTGAGGACGGGCGTTGTCATCCATAAACACAAATTCAGCACCCATGGCGCCCCGAAACAAACGTACATGTTGTTCCAGAATGACATTCCGACAGATGTGGCCTGTCATCGTTACACTCTGAACATGCAGGTCAGTTCTGGAACCAAGAATAATTCCTCCCCAAACGAGCCATCCTGCACCACCGTAACGGTGTCTTTCAATGGTGTTCTCTTGGTGGTAACGGGTACCTGGCGCTCTCCAGATGAATGTCCGGCGAGAATCAGACTCCAAACTAAACCTGGACTCGTCGGAAAACATCACACAAGACCACTGTTGCGGTGTCCACAATGCATGCTCTCTACTCCAGGTTAATCGCAGGCGACAGTGAGTTGCGGTAAGTGGAACACATCTGACAGGCCCACGAGCATATAGACCAATGTGCCCTAAGCGTCTGTACACGGTCTGCCTTGAAACTGTCGTGCCGGTAGCTGAAGAGAGCTGACGAGACAGGTCTGATGCTGTACTCCGTCTATTTCTTTTGGCAGTAACTGCCAAATAGCGGTCCTCATTCGGCGTTGTAACTCGGGGGCGACCTGTGCTGTAACGTCTACTCGCATTACCATCATCTTGGAATCGTTGCCAAAGCCTGGAGATGACACTCTAGGCGATTCCAAGTTCCTCGGATACTTCCAGCTGGGTACGTCCACATTCCAGTCGTCCGATAATTCTGCCACGTAAAACATCATCCAAATGCCTCCTTTGTGCCATAACTATGTGGTTTTTGCACTGAAAGGCTTTAACAGCGCTTGTGAACAATTTTACTTCTTTGCCACCATTCCTTATATACCCCTCTCTTACACTCTCGTCATTGTGACGTACCATCCACGCCATCTGGTGGTTTCCTGTAATTTGCATATTCTTCTTCAAGATGTGTGTGATCATTCCACAGGTGAAATTTTTATTTTAGAGATCAATTTCTGCGGATTCTGAATTATCCTTAATTTATGGACATGAGTGTATTACACCCATCATAAACACAACTCCTGGGTATTTATAGCCAAATACCTGTGCTTTAAAGGTGCAGTTCAATATTGTCAAGAACATAACCCAAAAATTAATAAAAATCGATAACTGATAACTGCGTCTACTAGTCCCGGCCTCTTCTAATTTCTTGAGCTTCATAGAGATGATCATCCAATTTAAAGTATGATGAATCATCACATTACTAACTCATATGCAGTGACGCAAAGAAAGGTAGTAGGTAGCTTAATTTTTAAGATACCATCTATACTGGGATATACAAACAAAAAGAGCTCCCCTCTCCCGTCGAAAAAAAAAAGTTGTGTGAATAATTGTGAGAAATTTCACGCTCTACAAAGAATTTCCAGAGTTAACACCCTTATTCGCCAAACACTTGACACACGAATTAATCCAAACACGCGTATTTAAGCTATCGTTAAGATATCTTACCCACGACTTCAACATGCGTGTTCGAGTTAATTTGCTTGTGATATGTTTGCTAAATAAGGCTGTAAGAATTGAAGACTGTATTATCACTGAGACCGGATATTATGATGCTTAATATGGCAATTCGAATAGCTGTAAAGTGCAACCAATCATCATGTCAGCAGAATTGACACAGTAGCGCTTTGTGGGCTCTGGTCTTCAACAACACTTTTTCCCATTCTACCCTCTTTCCAGAAAGCGACCTCCAGTTTTTAATCTTAACGGCCCTGTTCACCAAACACTTGACACATGAATTAATTTAAACACATGTTTTCAAAGTCAAAGGTAAGATACCTTACTGATCACTTTAACACGAGTGCTTGTGCTTGGACTTATCCGCGTATCAAAGTTTTGGTGAATAAGTCTGTTAAGGCCTGTAGAGTTATTTTTAGGGTATAAAGCGCTGTTCGTCATGAAAAGGGGATGAATATCTCATATAACGGTAACTTATCCCATTTATCAAGAGTTATGTACACCCTCCAAAAAAAGTATTCGAGCAAGAGAGAAATTTCGTACGTTGGTTTCGTATAGTAAAAATTATTTATCATAGAATATGAATTAGGCTATGTATAAATATGACTTTCCATATTTCTATCAAGTTATGCGTTTTTCAAAAACTCAATTATTATTCGCAAATCTAAAATAGGAAATTTCTCTCTTGCTCGAATACTTTTTTTGGAGGGTGTACATTTCGCAAAGCTAGATGAGGAAACTAGAACAGGGAATTCGTCTTAACTCTTTAACGCGCAGTGTTCCCGCTCTGGGAACACCAAACTCTGAAGTTTTGACTGTTGCCAATCACGAAGAATAGATTTGATTTCTATAAAAATAATTGCGGGTGACATAGCTCCACGAGAATCTTTTACTTTTTAGCGCGTCATTTCCCGTAAAAAAATTGTCACGATTATTTTTATATGACATCTGCTGAAAAATGGAAGAATGCGAGAACGGCTAGATAGATTGCCCAATGCTGAAAAAAGGGCAGCCGCTGCCATCTCTCGACTTAACTACCAGCAAGATGACGGACGATCGAAACGTTCAACGCGTGCCACAGATCTAGAGACCCTTTTTTGACGACAGCTGGCTGAGTCGGGCAACGGCTGTCCTTTTTTCAGCATTGGGAAAGGGTTGCGCCTCAAACGGTGCCCCTCAAAGGATTAAACTCAAGTAGTTTTCTGAATGAGTGTATACTTCAGCAACACATTTTTTGTTTTTCTTTTTTCCAATGGCTGTTACTTTTGCGTTTCAAGCAAGTGGCACTACGAAGGCTGGAAGTGTTAGTCACTTTACAGTAGAAGCACCTTCAGAAGGCGCCGGAAAGAGTTTGTTTACTTTTACAACCCTTAACGATAGCTTCGCCTTAAAGTTTGGCGGAAAAGATATTCAAGCAGAAAGTTGCTCGGATTTTGCGAAAGTGTGATAACCCCATTAGTAACACAGTAACTTAAAAAAAATTTTTGCAGCAAGCTAGCAAGAATATAGCATTTCCTTTCACACGAAAGCAATGTATGGAAAACGTATATGGGAGATTGCACAGAACTAATCTATTGTAATTTCTCTAATGATAACCCAGCAAACACACACAGGTTCTCTGAACGTCTACTAACGTCCAGAAAACGTCGTCTGAACGTTAATAGACGTTCAGAGAACCTGTGTGTGTTTGCTGGGAATTATTTTTTAAAGCGTTGTAAAGATGTACACCCTCTCAAAAAAGTATTCGAGTACAAGTGAAATTTCCTACTTTAGCTTTGCGAATGATTATTGAGTTTTTGAAAAATGCACAACTGGAAAGAAATATGGAGCGTTATAATTATACATAGCATTCCATTATAAATAATTTTTAATATACGAAGCCAACGTAGGAAGTTTATCTCTTATTCAATCACTTTTTATGTAATAATGTTCTTTAAATGTTGGAGACAAGCTCGCACGCTTTAACAAAATAGTAAAGTTTATTCACACTTAATTAAGCAAACGTATTTTTCGTTTTTTAAATCCTTTCTAAATTCACGGTGACGTTCACAAATGACGTGATAGGAATAAAAGCTCAATGTCCGGCGCACTTAATGCACGCAACTGTTATTCTTAGGGAAAATTAGCTGTTGCTAAAACGTGCTTGCAGCAGGTCAGTCAACCACTTGATGACGCAGGCATTCGATTTGCCCTTTCAGAAATGAATCGAAGTCTGGATAGAATGAAGGAAAAATATAATTTTTTCTATGTTTATTAATTTCCGAATATGTACCATGTAAGGAAAGCATTGTATTCATGAAAAAATTCGACCTTGACATTTTGGTGTATTTACACGTTTTGAGGCCTTCTGAATTGATTTAAGCTCTTTTGTTTGTTTGTTTGTGGAATTACGTCCGATTAGCTACGCGTGGGCTCTGGGCTAACGGGTGGGGATGTCCTCCTTTTAGGGATGGACGCTAGAGGAATTTTTGGCGAGATGAGACAGAGATTTACAGATTTTTTGCGAGACGAGACATGCATTTTTAACATTACAACATAGAGATTGTGAGAGTCGAGAAAAAGCTTTTAGACTGTTTTGCAAGACGCGAGAAGCCTATTTTTCGTCTCGCGTCCCTCACTACCACCGCTAGGGGTCTCTCTAAGGGGTCCTAACCCGTATTTAAGCTAAGTTTCAGAGGAAACCACGGAAAACTCCGAACGGTTAGGTCGGCGGAAGCGGACTGGTTTCGAACCAGGCACCTTCCGACTCCCACTCCACAGAGCTATGCGCTATGCCTCTGGTAAGACTTATGCTATTTTTACGAGATGTATGTGTGTGTGTGTGTTGTATGTGAGTGAACACGATAGCTCCTAGACGGTGCATTAGATCGAGCTCAAGTTTGGTTGGGTAAACCAGAGAGCAATTGCCCACTTAAAAAAAAAACACCGCTGTTTAAAGGCTATTTTTGAATGGTTTTTAATTTGATATTCAACTGGTGTTGCCTGACTATGATAAAATAAGAATTTTTTTCGCTGTTTTAATGGAAATCTGTGATAAATTTCGTTTCTTAACGATGATTTTAGCTGCGGGTATAGGTTTAAAATATATATGTTATAAGCCACCGCCGCTAGACCGCTATTGATTTTGGTGCGTATAGGACTTTTACTTATTTTTTTACAGGGCTACGAAAAAGATTTCTTTTACATTATGGCCTATGGACGGAAATTCTTAAAAGCCTAAATGGTGCATTCAATTGAGCACAATTTGATTATGTATATTACAAGTCACGGTCTCATGACCTGTATAGATTTTGGTGTGTGTAGAGATGATAGTTTGTTTATAGGCTTCCATAAAGTAATTCTTATATATTACAGCTTAAGGACACTAATAATTTAAATTGAGCTAGTGCCTAAATGGGGCATTTAATTGACATAAAATTAAATATGCATATTATAGGCCACTTTCTCACATACTGCATAAATTGTTGCGAGTCTACGTCCTATAGTTTTTTTTATAGGGCTACAAAAATTTATTCTTATACATTGTGGCCAATACACTCAAATCATTTTAAGTGCATTAGTTTCTGAACACTATAGCCAATTGAGTTGAATGTTAAATTTATTTAAACGCTTGGTGAACATCAAGAGTTTGAAAAGTCGATCGAAGTCACTCCAGATTTTTTATAAAGCTAAAGTACATGAAACTCTAAGCAAACACAAATAGAGACATGTATGGATTAGTAATACTGCTTGATTAGTAATACTGCTGAGTAATTAAAAAAGAAAATGTAATAAAAATCTGAAACACTTTCAAAGTTTAAATACGCATTAAAGTACTATATATTAAAAGCGAATCATAATCCATGCGTCGCCCATGCTATTTCATGCTTCGGCCTTATTTGTTTTCCTTGTACTATTATGTTGGAAAGTGTGCCGTGATCTGTGTCTGCTCTATCTGTGTCTGCTCTATTCCATTTTGTTGGAAAGTGTATCATTATTCATGAGTTGTTCCTAGTTTCGCAAATGATTGTGTTTGGAAAAGCATAAAAAAATCCAAGAGGTTGGTGAGATCGGCTTGATATCTCTGTATATAAACGAAGATGTCTTGACTGACTGATTGACGATCATCGCCCAGCCAAATCTACTGCAGGTACAGACATGAAATTTTAGGAGCTTATTTGTTTTGGGCACAAGGCGTCATTTAAGAAGCAATTTTTAAAAATTCGAACCCAGACGGGGTAGCGGTCCAAGACGTTCTTTTCACGTTTTCCTTCCTATCTCAGGGGAAAAAGAGATAGCCGTAAAATTCTTGCTTTAAAATATAACTAATACAAATACCTAAAAGTAATTTTCAGGTTCTTTTAGAATTCGCACCCAAACGGGCATAAGGGTCCAAAACGTTCTTTAACATTCTTTTCACATTTCCTTCATATCTCGGAGGAAAAAAAGGGAAAACCGTAAAACTCTTCCTTTAAAATATAACTAACACAAATAGCTAGTGCAAATGTAAGTCATCTTTTCAGGATTTTTTAGAATTTGCACTCAAGCGGGCGTAAAGGGTCGAAACGTTCTTTAAACATTTCTCTTCATATCGCAGAAGAAAAAAGAGATAAACGTAAAATTCTTTCATTAAAATATAACTAACACAAATACCTAAAAGTAATTTTCGAGGCTTTTTAGAAATCGCACCTAAACGGGCGTAAGGGGCCAAAACGTTCTTTTCACATTTCCTTTCATATAGCACAGGGGGATAAAGAGACAGCTATAAAATTCTTGCTTTAAAATGCTTTAAAATGTTTTAAAATGCTTTAAAATGCAACTAACAAAGCAATACCTAAAAATCATTTTCAGGGTTTTTTTTGAAATTGATACCCAAACGGGGGTAAGGGTCCGAAACGTTCTTTTCTCGGACCCTTTATATATCGGAGGAAAAAAGAGATAGCCGGGAAATTCTTGCTTGAAAGTACAGTGAACACAAATGCTTAAAATTCATTTTCAGGGTTCTTTAGATTTCGCATCTTAAGGTGCTAAAACATTGTTTTCGTATTTTCTATTCTACCTGAAAAGGAAATGGAGAAAGACATAAAATACTTGCTTTAAAATGTAGCGAACACGAATGGCTAATAGATATTTTCAGGGTTTTTTAGAGTTCATGTCCAAACTAGTGTGAGGGGCGAAAACGTTTTTTTCATTTTGTCTTCCTATATCGAAGGAAAATGAAGATGGCCAAAAATATAATGCATTAAAATGTAACAAACGTAAATTCATAAAAGTCTTTTTCAAGGTTTTTAAAAATCGACCTCAATTGTGGGGGGGGGGGGAGTTGACGAAAAAAGGTTTTTTTCATGAATTTTTTAGTTCTTGAGTGCTGTTAATTTCATGCAAAAATTTTTTTATACCTGGTGAAAGGGCTCATCACTTTTCAAGGGTTGCTAGATTAAATGTGGAAAGTATCCAAGATTTGCCCCTTTTTAGTGATTTATCCAGAAGTTTGTCATAAAAGTAAGTCCACGAAATTGGAGCCAGCTTGGCGCTATCTTCCATATTCGTCGAGAAATTGCACCCTACTGTTTATTTAATTGGAATATTAGTGTCTATATTCGTGTAAGTAAAGTTAATTATAGTTAGAATATGCCCGGCGAATATTTAAAACACTTTTTAGTAGGCGATTTTAATATAGATTTCAATTTTGAAGAAGTGTTTTATGGAACAAGAAAGACAAAAACGGCACTTTCTCGGAATATGGTGCACATTGGAAACGTGTTAAAAAAAACAAAACAAAAAAACAAAAACAAAACAAGTATAGTTAGAATATGCCTGACGAATAATTTAAAGCCGTTTTTGTAGGTGATTAAATATGTAACCAAAATATGTTTAATATTTATTTACTTATTTTCCATTTGTATTTGTTGGTTTACAATATCTATTCCGCGCGAAGAACGGGTACTTCAGCGAGTTTTTCATAAAGTGCGACATTGAAAATAAAAGAATCCACCCGTTTCTCTATTTTTAGGACCCACCATGGTGATTTCATGTCTTATGAGCTACATTTCTACAAAATTTGATTAAAATCGGCGATTCCGAGGCCGCGACCTCTCCTTGACTCTGTATAGTCTATAATGCTTTAGTATTACTGTATGTGCTTCTATAAAAAATTATTTTCGCTATATGTACTAATTTTAATATATATATAGTTTATATGGGGTACTACATAGTACATATGTATATTTCATAGCAGTAGATACCTACTTATGGCATTAGGACACGTACGGACAGACATACAATTTTCAGTTTATACAACCAACGGAAGCTGCTTACCGATAAGATTTAGAGGATATGGAAGTCTTTCGCATAAGTCCGCTAAACAGCCCACCTCCCAGCATCAGGAGTGAGCCAAGCGGACTAGTTGATTTTATTCTTTATGTATCTTTTAATATTGTTGAAATACTTTACGGTAATTTCGCTACTTTAGGAAACATAGTAAGAATCTTAATAGTTTGAACTGGGCAGACATACAAACAGAAATCATAAAGCTTCTGAATATGTGAAATATTCATAAAATGCTGACCCGATCGAGATCGAGTTTCAGTCCCGTGGTTCCAGATCTCGCCCCTTAAAGAACAAGCAGCAGACCAGTTTCGACCATGCCATTGTCGGTACTCTTTTAGCACTAGGCTAGCTAGATACATCACTTTAATAGGTATGTACTACATAATCTTTATCTTTACTTTTGTTACCAAACGAATTTCATTTATCGATAATTTTTGTCCTTTTCAAAAATTCACCACCCACCATAAGGCGAAATATTCAAAATTAGCAAAAATAATTAGACGTTCTATTTACTTTTGTTATGCCTGTGTTTTTATTTATTTTTATCTTTTGTTTGTTTCGGATATTCGTCATCCTTTAAAAGACGAAATTTTTGAAATTAGCAATCACAATTAAACGTTCTGTTCACTTTTGTTAATTTAATGCACTTATTTGTTTTTTCATTTGTTTCTTCCAAAAAGTCACTACTCCTCATAAGACGAAATTTTCGAAACTAGCAAGAACGACAGATCTGTTTGTTCTCTTCTATTGTCACACTACATTTATTGCTTTTTACCTTTTGTTTGTTTAGAAAAATCACTTCCCCACTTTCAAAATTAGCAAGAATAAGACCACCGTGAAAGCATCTCAATTAAATAACCCGCCTCACATATATGTTTCAAGCGTCACAGTGCCACATTTATGAAATATCAAAAGTATTCGTGCACCTACATTTAAGATCAATATCTGTTCCTTGCATCCCCCTTATACCACACCTGTAATCACTTGCTAAAGAACACCGATATCTGGAGCGAAAATCTCCACTTCCGAACCCTCCAGAGAGGACAAAGATGTGCATACGACGGCAGGTTCTGAAGCTACAAAGCGGCGCGAAGCCCCACCAGTGCCCCGGCCGTAGCAACAAACGCCCCGGGATACGTTAGGACAAATTCCATTTGTGAGGCGGGGAAAAAGATGAACGCATACCGGGTTGTCAAGTTCACTTCTGCTCCTTCGTTTACTGAAGACACGGAAAACAACAACAGGTATGTAATGTGCATTCGATTCTTCGTATTTGTTTTTGAGAGTTCTTTAAAAAAAATTGGTAGCCATTTTGGATGCCGGAGCAGCCGATATCGAACGGTTTGGAGCGTGTGATACTGACCTGGTTTCTTCGCCGTGCGAGAATGTTGATGTGCTCAATGTTTTGCTGACGCCTGGGATGAAATGTGATTACGGAAGCCCTTTAACAGCTCTGGTCCTGAAGAATTTATTGTTCAGACCATTTTAAAACAAAACCATGCGTTATTTTCCAGTTACATTTATTCACAAAACAGTGATCGATAAAAACACATATATTGTTTACTTGAAATATGTTAGCTTTTTAAACGACTATTTGATTCAAAGAATTAATACTAGTATTTTTGATATCTTGTTTTTTTTAAAGGCTATTTATTTATCATACTGTTTTTTTTTGGGGGGGGGGGACGATTTTCTGTAAATAAATAGACTAAAGTGGATTAGCGTATTTATATCCTCTTTTTTTAAATTATAAAATTTTTCAATAGTTATTATTAAATCTAAATCAATAAATAACAAATATTTTTGTGATAAGATTGAAAATTAATATTAACATTTTAATTGGCGCATAATTTTTAACAATAGTACAAATTGTCTTATTGAAGGATTATTGTTCTTCAAATAATTTTTTGCCAGAGTAAAAAAGATGATAAGAAGCATAAATTCACTTTTTAAAATTTGTTATTGTTAAATGTCAAAGTAATAACCAACAAATAAATTCATAATATGAGGAGAATGAATATTAATGGTAATTTGATTAGCGAATAAAACCTTTAATATTGTGAAAATTGTCTCATTGCGGTACCACTTTCCTTTTATTTGAATCAGTCATACTTTCAGTAATTTTCTTCCACAGTAATATTAATATACTATCAAATGGTTACAGAATACTAATTTGAAATAGAACACCTACATTTTCTTTTACGATTAAAAATTGGAAGATATATGTCCTCACACACTGAAACTAGCTTCTTGTGTATATAAGTTAGCTTGCTGTAAAACTTATTTTACAGGCAAAGTAACACCGCTAGTTACTGACAAAATTGCAAAACAATTCACAAGACGGTTTAAAACAAGCTGATACACGCATTCAGATAAATTATTTTTATTTATTCTATGAGTTAGAAATTCACAATTACCTGATCATTAAAAGCAGTTAAAAAAACGCTAAATTACTGCGTATTCTAATATTTATAGCTTTTTAATTTATGACTATTACCATAATTCATTTTTCGAATCTTTATTATTAACTTTTTGCTATCTCCATTTGCTATCTTCATCAAGATTAATCTATAAGCTTAATGAAGATTTATCTATAAATCGGACCATTTTAATCTATATTCTAAAAATGTTAATAAATTAAGTGATAAATATATAACTTTTTCAAATCACGAGATACCTGAGATATTATTAGTTTTAGAAACCAATAATAAATCTGAACTAATTTACATTACTCAAAAAATAAATAAATAAATAAACGCAGAAAAAACGATTTTTCTGAATGTCAAGATAACTCAATAATTTAAATTCTAGTTTCACAATTTTACAACATATTCTATCAGAAACAGCTGTTAATTTTATTTTTATTATTTATATTTTTAGCTTTGAAATATTTGGAATTAGGTTGGTTTTGGAATTAGTATTCTTAGTTGTATTTTATTGGAAAATGTACTTCAAAAATAAAACATTATTAAAAATATCTCTTTGGGTAAAAATAGTTTTCTGATTAATATATATATATATATATATATATATATATATATATATATATATATATATATATATATTGTCAACTAGTAACATTAAGCCGTTTCCAGAAGAAAAAAACAACCACACAAAGACACACACTATTATTTTTGTTCAAAAAATTAACCTATCACAAGACACATTGTATCGTACCAGTAATAAATTATGTTAGATATTCCGTTTTATTTCTGAAGCTGAAAATATTTTAGAATCTAATATTATTTTCGAAAAATATTTTAAAGTCACTTTCTTTATTGCTATACGGAATATTCTAGAATTTTTAGAATTTTGTTTAATTAAATCAAACAGGGCAAATTTCTGTCATATGTGGCAGAACCGAAGTAACAACTCACTGAAACCATATTTACAAAAATAGGTTTTTGTCATTGGCAAACACATTGGCATTCATAGAATGAACTGTTTGTTTTAAAAAATAATATTGTTTTAAAATAGAAAGAAAAGAAAATAATATTTAATATTTCAATCTTAGTTAAAAATTAAATACACACATGCGCATTTTTATATTATGGATACTTAATTAATAAAATACATATTGTATTATGAAGGAAATAATTTGATAAATTAAATTTAGTACTCAAGTGAAAGGTTTTCTTAAAAGTAAATAACTGAAATATCTTAAACAATTACACAAGTAATTTTATTAATTATTAATAAATATTCAAATTTGAAATAAATAAAACCACATCCATATTAATAGAAAAACACCTTACAGAGACTCAAATAAGAAATAACTCTCAAAGTAGATTACTTAAAATTAAATGGGCACAGCAGTTTTAAATTGAAGTTTTTATCACATTAAAAAGAGAATAGATCTAAATATATGATAAATTTAAATATTTTTTCTATCATAATGGAATTTTTGCTGTTTCGCAATAGAATAATTTTGAATGAAAACGTCTAGATAGTAGTTTGTTTTAAATTGTAAGGTGAGGATTTGCATTAGTTAATAGTTAGCAAAAGCGTTTGCTTTTTAAAAGAATATTAATGATTGAGAAATATCGAACTTAAAATTATGTAAATAAATTTTAATATAATTCTTCATAAGTATCTGCTGATGAAACAGGTTGAAACTTGTTTAAATATTTAAAATCTGCAAAATAGTTTTATTCGTGTTTAACTAGCTTGTCAAAATAAGAATATAGAGCTTCTATTTTAGCATTTATACAACTGTATAAGTATGCGTTATGTTTATATAGTTAAAAACACTTAGGTTTTTCTTCTTTCAGTAGCTTTTTAACCATCTTTACAAAAGTATGTTTTTAAAAAGTAAAACTGTCGGACTGTAATGAGTATATATAATCAGGTGATTCTCTTAAAACTGCTCTAAAAAGTAGGCATCTTCGGGTTACTCAATGTCCGAAATGATATAGTGATGTGGTATTGCAAACGCCGTCTTTACATTGTAATGTTTGAAAAAGTCTTGAAGTTCTTGTTCAAATTTATGAACTATACGTTTTTTAAACAACTAGCTGAGCGCCCGTTCTTTGCACGAGGAGAATAGGTATTATTTCTTAAAATTATGAGACATTTAGAAGAATTAGATGGTTTCCGAACTCTAAATCGCTAAATGCCTGAAGCATAGAGATGTTCTTAATTCAGTTTTAGGAATTTTAGACAGATCTGCTCTTCGAAGGTTTAATTTAGTCTAAAATTAATGTTCTATGTGTTAAGTCAGCAAAAGTTTGCGTTTGTTGCATGTAAATCAAGTAAATAAAACGCTAGTTATAAATCTTCAGAATTTCCATTGGATAGTATTAAATTTTGTCGACTTTTCACACAAAATACGAGATGAATTTGAAAATTTTCCTGAAACTGCATAAGACATAAAATCAATTTTCTTAATTATTAATGGCATGAATTAAAAAAATGAATTCGAAGTGTGTCAGGATCTGTTCTAGAGAGGCCCCCATAAAATTTTGATAGGTCTAGTACCACGTCTCCATGCTTAACGGCGAACAGACACTCACATACACACGCACGCGCACGTATTTTCCTGTTTTATTTCTATTCATAGGCATGTGTTCAGATTATTATAACACCCAAATAAAAAAAAATTATAAAGCGTAATTTTAGTTAAAAGCTTTTTGTAAAAGATCAAAGTGTATTTATCGAACCACAGTTGGAGTGTTGACTACTACTTGAATATAATGATAATAGTTATTATTAATTTGTGCATGCAGAAAATATCTGAGATCTGCAACTCGACATTGCAATTCTGAGTAATTTCTGAGTACTCTACTTAAAGACTATATACGCTTAAGCGAATCGTCTTTTAGTTAATTAACCCTATGTTACATAGTAGTTCCTAGTGGACATAGTACCTTTAAACTTCCAAAAAATCAATTTTTCAAAAATTTTTTTAAAAATAATTCAGATAGTTAGGAATATATTAAAACAAGCCGCATAAAAATCGAACGAAAATTACGCCTGCAACAATTAAAAGCAATAAAACGCTAACATGGATTTTTACTATAAAAGCAGTGTAAAGAAACTTGATTTTCTCAGTTTCTGATTTTTGCACTTTCCCACAAGATTTAAAAAAAAGTTATAAATTGAAAGTTATGAAATTTTGCATATAGGTTGTATGTATATATATTTATTCTCTGAACCCTCAGATTTGATAATGGGACCAATATATTTTATTTTATAACAGAATAAATCATAAAAAGACATCAAAAACTGAGAAAATCAAGTTTCTTTACAGTGCGTTTAAAGGGAAAGCCCATGTTAGCCTTTTTGCTTTTAATTCTCCGGGCATAATTTTCGTTCGATTTTTGGTGTGGTTTGTTTTAAAATATTCCTGACAACCTGAATTATTTTTAAAAATTATTTTTGAAAAATCTATTTTTTGGACGTTTAAAAGGTACTAAGTCGCCTTAATTGTTAAGAAAATAACATTAAGCGAATTTAATAAAAGTTTGAGGGAAAAAAAGCCTGAAAAACTGCAGGTTTTAGCTTGCACTAGAGTGCTATTTCTATTTTTAAGAAAACTGAAAACTGTAAAACATGTGTTTATATCCCTTCAGAAATTTAGCATCTGTACTTCGATATAAGTTATATATTCAAGACTGTTTAGTACGGTGTCTCACACAAAACAGTGAGAGAAAAACGTGAACTTTGATTACTTAAGACATAGAACATTAATTTAGACTAAATTAAGCCTTCGGAAAGTAGATCTTTCTAAAATTCGTAAGACTGAATTAAGAACATTTCTATGCTTTGGGCACTTAGTGATTTAGAGAGAGCACGGAAACCTTCCGATTCTTCTAAATGTCTCATAAATTTAAGAAAGAAAGCTATTCGCCTAGTGCAAAGAACAGGCACTCAGCTAGCTATTTAAAAAGTTGTTCACGAACTTTTTGTAGGTTTTTTATCTAGATATATTGATTTTAGTCTTCCGTTAGTTTCCTTCTAGGCAGGACATACCCCTTTATTTTTAAATTTGAAACAAACTGACATTGTCGACGCATTTTTAAATCTTGACATGAAGAGAAAATACCAGAAAGCTGAAAATAGAACCCTGAAATTGAGGATATCTTCTGTAGCATTGAAAAGCATAAAGAATTTTAAAAAATGTTTTGAAATTTGATGAAACTGTCAGAAAAACCTGAGAATAGAAACCTGAAATTTAAGGATATATTCTACAGAATCAATATCATAAAACATTTAAAAAATATGTTTTGAAAGTTGAGAAGTGAAAAAAGTGATACATTTCCGAGGCTTGAAATTAATAGCGCTCTTGTGCTTAGAAAAATGAATAAATGAAAATATAAAAAAACTTTAACTTTTACTGTAGTTTTAAATAAGAGATTTAGTTTCCTTCTAGGCACGATATACCCCTTTATTTTTAAATGTGAAACAAACTGACACTGTCGACACATTTTTTAAATCTTGACATGAAGAGAAAACACCAGAAAGCTGAAAATAGAACCCTGAAAAACTGGAGTGTATACTGTGTAAAACTGGAGTGTATACTTAAAAAGCAATCCTGAACTTCCGAAAGAGTTGCTTAGCAATGCTTCCTAAGTTGACTTTTAGTTTATCAGACAAAGTCTGTAGAGGGAGTCTGTCAAAGATGAAATCCCGATAGACAGTTTCGATTAAAAGCAACTGACATAAACGCCAAACAAAAGCTGGGATAATATCGTTTTCCTCCAACGGCACGGAATACAGCTGATTTCTTTTTTTTTATGAGACTGAATGAAACCGTTTAGAAGATTTTCCCCACCTTCTTGCGCAATCTTATAAAAGTGCCTTCACAAATAAACTCCCCCAGGAATGCAAAAGGGAGTCTCTATTCAACGCCCCCAAATGTCATTTTCCGTTTGAAAGGGTTTGTTCTTTTTTTGTTGTTGTTGTTCCATCATATCATACAGGATCAGCGTTTGAGACCAGGAACTGTGTAATCGAATCGACAGAGCATTCCTGCGAATGCATTTTCTTTAAAAAATCTTCTTATTGTCGAAGGTGATTTGCATATTTGCAATAAAATTGATTGTGATGAATTATTTCTTCCTATTTTCTTTCTCTTCTTAGAAAGGAAAAATGTCTATTATTAAAGATAAAATTAGATTTTTAAAATTTCGTTTTTATGTCACAGCCAAATTATTAGAAATAATCCCCGCATCCATTTTAATAGATACATGGTATACGTTAGAGTACACACGCACAATAAATAAATAAATTAGTTAATTAATACAGTACTTAGTTTAGTGTAATTTCTTTGTGTACACCTGAAAACAACAATAATTAATACGCAATAGGAAAGATTAGTACGTTCTGTTATAAACCAGTCCTCAAAGTTTTATCTGTAAATTGTAGGGATGGTGACAAGACGGCATTCAATTTACTGTTACTATGTGAGTCCCCCCCCTTTTTTTTTAGTATTATATAAAAATTTTGCGCGACCTTCTTTTCTGTCTCACAACCATCTTTAGTAAATTAAATAAAAACTAAAATAATTCATTTGATTTCATTTGAGTTCCAAATAATTCTTTCATATTTTGCTTTTAATGATAGCTTAGCATAGAGTCTAACTCTCTCACTAGCCATGATAAAAGAAGCATGAAAAGAAATTTATCGTCACTGCATTATAAAATGTCACTGTAAATAATAAAATGGATTTAGAAATTTCATATGTGTAGAACGACCATCTGTCACTCAAAAGAAAACGTGGAAAAATCTTACAAACCCCCTGAGGTGCTTCCTTTCAGAGTCTAAATCTAGTTTATTAGGATTATTCTTACTTTTGAGATTTTTTGCTCAGTTCTGTTAGATACATGTAACCGCGATGTTTTTTTACAGGAAACGAAAATATTCCTTGATTATGGATTTTCTGCTTATAAGACTGCTTATTCTAATTATACACTTATTTTTTATTTTTCAGGAAGGGGGGGTGGATTACGTAGAGGAAGTTTGTATACAATCCTCATACAAAAATTACCAATTAGTAAAATGTGCCCCATAGGCTAATGAGGTGATGAACAAAATTTCAGCCTTTCATCATGAAACGTCTCAGAGATGCTACAGTGCAAAAAATTATTTTCTTCAGTAATTTCTGTGTGACCCTTGAAATGCGATCATCGCCTTGATTTTTTCCTTTGGGAGCCATTGAGAAGTGGTTTAAGTCAGCATATATTTATCTTCCTATCTCTGAAACTTTTTAACGTATAATTCTCAAATTTTGTACATTACCACATTAGTGTATGCAGCACATTATACTAATTGAGAATTTTTTTTTTTTACAGGGGTTGCATACAAATTTAAAAAAGTATAACTTTTAGAAAATTAACGAGAGGGTTTTTTCTTAACGTAATCTCCTTTACAACAGTATTTTGAACATTTTTTCAATTTACATTACCCTCTTATCTCTAATATATAAGCAATTAAATCGTGTTACCACCTTTATGAGACATTTATAATTCACGTTCATATTATATAGCGAGGATACAGGGCCGGTTTGAGGCGTAGGCGACGTAGGCGGTTACCTACGCTTAAGTTTCTATCGAGGGGCGCCAAATTTAACTTTTTTTTTCGTATTTCCCAACATTTTCCTTCTTTTTCAGATAGGCGTACTGGCTGCTCTCATCAAGCTTTTAAACAGTATTATTATCACAAATACTTTTAGACACTCCTGAAGTCTCCGATGTGTATTGCCAGGAAGCGTTCTTTGATTGCTTCGTTTTTCATTCATGGGAAACGTCCAGATGTCCACTGAATGTCCAGACTATGCTAAATTACCTTCTTCCGTACATCCTCTGAATGGTCGGAAGGGGTGGTCTTTGGACCTGTTGATTCATTACCTCCGATAATTATTTCGAGTTGTCACTGCCACCTTACTGCAGATCTTATCCGGATGTTTGGAGAAATGGTTTCTAAAGTTACCTTCCTTCCCGTTATACTTCAAAAGAAATGCCGCAAAAAATATACGCCAAAACAGACAAGCTATAATTTATTTTGATCAAAGCCACACAAAATCGAGTGTTTTTTTTCATCAAGTTAGCAACAAGTTAAACAAAAATATCAATTTTAGACAATTCCGCGCCCCGGTGAATTAAAATTCTGGGATATGTCTGCTTCCTAAGTTTTTCTCAGCCCTTAGAATCATCTTTCCAATCAGAGCCGTTACGAAGTTACCGCGGGGACGGTCTTCGCCTAGGGCGCAAACAGAAGAGGGGGCGCAAAATCAGAAGGATCACGAGTTTTAAATAGTTTTTCTAATTAGTGTTTCTTTTTTCCCGTTTTTTCCAAAATAGTAAATCTGTAGGGGGGGAGGAAAGGATGGGATTTTATTAGTATAATGATTACGGACAAGGGCGGCAAATAGCGGGCGTAGTCGCACCCCAAAATTAACAAGCATTTTATTTATTTCCTATCCTGGATTTTAGAACATCAAATCTCACATCCCCAAATAAAAACTGAAATGGCACTTCCCGCCTCTGATTCCGGGAATTAAAGAATTATTCAGTTGCCGTTGAATCTGCAGAAGGGGGAGGGATATAATTCGAACGGTTCTGCTAGGTTACACCGGGCTACACTGCTGTTCCCAAATTAAACAGTAAACAGATATATATCACTCCAGTAGACAGAGATTTTTCAGAGCGTAAATAAACGAAATTTCTTTACAGTATAAAATTTCAAAATATCATGCTAAAAAAAAGTTTGAAAGGAAGATACCGTGTTTACTCGCCTCTTAGTCAACCTCTCATATAATCGCACCCCAATTTTGAAGCAGAAAAAAATTGCTTTAAAATTGCAATATGTAGAAAATTTCCCCTCATAATAGTCGCACCTATACTTTAACAATGAAAAATTGGCAAAAAAAAAAAAAGTGCGACTGTTACGCGAGTAAACACGGTATATTTCGGATTTCACTCCCTTAGTACGCTCTGGCAAATCATAATATATTCTAGAGCGAGGGCGACAAAGAAATCGTTAAAGTCATTTCACAAGAACAGAAAAATAAATTAAAAAGTAAATTTTTGCCGTTTTTTATCGCGTTGGCAAAAGGGAAATGTGTCTAATATTTTGACGCGCTGTTTAAACAAAAATGTTTAATTTAGACATTTCTAACATAAATGTGTCTATCATGGGCGCCGACAGAATATTTGTCCATGCCAAGGGAAAACACTGCCTACAAAAATCCAGGGGGAGGGGGCGGAGTGCCCTCCCTTGCCCTATGCTGCCGGCGCGCACGGTGTCTATAGAATAGTAAGAATTCATTTACTGGTAACAAAGCACAGGGGTGAAGGTAGAAGATTTTAACTCGGAGATATGAGAGACATTTTTCAGATCATAAATAAACCAAATTCCTTCGCGGTATGAACTTCCGAAAGATCATGCTAAAAGTCACAGAGGAAGATTCCACTCTATAAGACTCCTCTCCGCAATTACCGCCAATATTAAAATAAGTAAATATATTCAGAGCGATGGGGGAAAAAATCAAACAGAAAGCAGAAAAAAGATTATTTCAATTTCAATTTACAGCTTCTGAATTGGAGACTTTAAATTAATATTTTAAGAATAAGGGCAAAAATTGAGGGAAATAATTTCCTAAAAAAGTGTCATTTTTGAAACCATAATATCTTATTAAAAATACTTTCAAAAAAGGATTTCTTTTTTCAAGGAAATTTATTTTCAAAGATCCGACTTAGTTTTTCTCATTGGACTTTTTTATAGGCAGGTTTACTTTAAAAAGTTATTTTTGCTGTTTTCTTAAATAAACGTTTCTTATGAAATTTATGGTATGAAAAATAACTGCATGTCATGTTGGAAGTGCTCTTGCTGAAGTAATTAATTTAAAAAGTGCTGTACTGATAAAATAAATTTGAAAAAGACGGTTAAACTCACAAGTGTACAAGTCTGCCTTTGGGAATTATCAAAAACCAAAAGATAATTTTTCTGATAAACTATGCAAGTTGTGATTGTGAAACTTTTGGACTTAGAAAAAAAAATTCTTATTCGCAAAAGCGTATTGGAAAATTCCTCTGAAATACGACTCCTTTTTCAAGAATAATCCTTTAAAAAGAAATCCTTTTTAATTTGTCTAAGAATTTTTCTGTTTGTTCATAGTTCCCGATGGCTTATTCCTTATAAGAACATATAGTACTTCTAAACATTTTTATAAACTATGTAATAAATTATAATAAATGATACTTAATAAACTCTTTTCTTCACAGCAAAGTTTTTAGAAGAGTGTCACTCTTCACAAAATTTTAAATTTAAGAATTTTCCATAAAGTTCCATACTGATACAGGTTTACCGTTTATTCCCATATGTATAGAACAGCTTTTAAAAGGACACGTTAAAGAAGTATAAGTCTCAATACTTAGTTTACTTATATTTAAGTGCCAAAATTATATTATTTTCTCTAAACTAAAGCCAGTGGCTTACTGCAAAAGTCGGAAGTCCCCCCACAAATATTACTCTGCGGCTCCTTTTAAATTAGTTATGTAATTAATTACCAATCTTTTATACCATCCCTTGCACATTTATGATACAAAACTATTGAATATTTATAATTATAAAGATTCAAAACAAAAAATTGAATTAAATGTCAGATCTATTAGTATAAATTTATTTAAATACAGCGATTATTTAAATAGGCAAATTTTAAAAAGACTTTTGTATGTACAAATGAAGTGTCGCTGAGCACACTTTTATCAGGAACTAGCAAATGGCCCGGTCTTCGCCAGGCGCGGATCCAAGGGGAGGGCGGTGGGGGCGATCATCCCTCCTGGGCGAAGTCCAAAACTGTTATAATTTGTTAAAATATGTTATGAAAGTATAATGAAAATGAAGTAGCCTTTTCTAAGGAGTGTATGGCGGGTACTACTCCCCGTCCTTTTTAATCATAGCTCATACACAGATTTTATCAATAATATAATTAAGTTCATAATTGGTGTAATTAATTAATTAATTATAAAATGATTTTGCGAATTCTACCTCCCACCCCCTATTTCAGGTACAAAATTGCCCCCTCCTTGAATAATTTCTGGATCGGTCCCTGGTCTTCGCACGGAGAGAATTGCTTTCTTTATTTCATTTATTTTGTTTAAGCACGCGAAATCTTTTACTTGCTTTTATGGAACTTTTAGATGACTCATGACATCAAAATGATGCGAATTTCGCTTTTAATTCCTATCTTTACATGGAAAAAATCTCATATTGGTCAGTTTTTACTGGACTGGGTATCGTCGGAGAAGCTTTTTAAAGTTGATACTTGGGAAAATTCTATAAAAATCCGTAAACTGGTAGAATCTGAGTGGATAAGCCACTGAACATGGTAGACGGTTGAAGTGTTTTGGTCGGTTTCCTCCAAATGTAACGAGATTACGCGTTAGAGTCCCTTAAAAAAGTCCTTCGCCTAAGGCACTTCTCCTCTTGTGTAGGCTTGACATAACACAATTCAGACGAGAACTGTTAGATATTCGAAATTATGAAGTCATCTATGAGCTTCTCCATGTTGTTTTACAAATCTGCACAAAATTGCAAGCCTATCGATCAGACGGTGTGGATTTGTATTAACACAGACAGACAAATTTTCACATGTATACACATTAGATAATACTAATTTATCAGGAACATGTAGCAATTTAAAGAATCATATCGGCGATTTATCTAAAAATGTGGTGCTACAGTTATTTGAGGTAAGGGTTTAATTACTTTTCTCATTTAGAGGAAGTAAGAAGGAAAGGAAATGAGCATGGGCGACCATACGAATTTTTTTTTGGAGAGGACAAACTTCAAAATTTTTTTCTAGAGGGTGTCAAATTTCAACAATTGGAATACCGATTTTGCTTTTTGATTCCCTTTTGTTTACATCATAATCTAATATGCTAAATCTTATGATGAATGATCCAAAGGTGATGGGGGGGGGGAGCAAATGCTCTGCCTTGCTTCCTAATGGGCGCCCATGCAAATGAGAGGGGGGGGGGGCGTAAAATCAGATCTCGCCTACGCCAAAAAAAAATGCCTAAAACCGGCCCTGCGAGGATAGCATCAATAGCCATTCTGGCAAATGATTTATGACACTGGAAATGACCAGCTTCGACGTGGATTTAAACCACGTGGAAACCATTCGTGGATTTAACCCCGAATAGATTCGTGGTGAAATCCTTTTTAATGTAGACGAGAAAAAAAAAAAGTGGTCTGCATCAGTCGCGCGTCGCTTGCGATTTAAAAATTAAACAAAAATGCCGTTCTAGGTTTCTGCTTGCTGCGGCCTAGTTAGAAAATAAGGCCCTAACAGTACGATTACCATTTTTCATCTGACGGATGAATTTAACACACGTGTTTGCACTTATCCACGGGGAAAATATTTGGTGAAAAAGGCCGTTAATGCGTTAAATAACGCCATGCACGATTTGCTTTTTATCAACATTATGTACGATCAGCTTTTCAAAACAACAATTACTTTTCTAATAATCTTTCTAACCTCTTAAAAGCCATATGACATACAAAGAGATGCTCGACAAATATTTTTGAAAGAGATATGATTATTTTAGTAATCAAAACTGAAAGTGTCATTATTGAAAACGCGAAATAAAAAAATGTGAAGCATAGAAAATAAGTACTTTCGATCTGTAACAAAAACGTACATAATACACGTGATACTCCTTCAAGTTATCGATCCAAACGGGAGCAGCTGTGTTTTTCAGCGTTGTTGATCCCTGAGGATTTTAAACGAATAAACAACGCCTGACATAATATTGATGTCCCTCCCTCTCTGCCAAAGGACAAGGTCACGCCGCTGTTACAATTCCCAGAGATAAATATTACAGCTTTTTCATAAAAATCGGACTTGTAAAGTATACGTTTGGTATTACTCCTAGTTTTTGGTTATCAGAAATTGCGTTCAAAGTGATGTGTCCATAAAAATACGGGTTTCGATCATTTTTCTAAAGAGTACGACTAATGGCTATATTGTGAACTTTAACATAGGTTGTTTTCATGAAAGCTGGCGGAGAAGGTAAGCTTGCATGATTGAAGATGACATTTACAGGTTTTTGCACCGTCCCAGAAGCTCGTTCAATAGAGGGGCAATTTTCCTAGATGCAGTCTGTCTACTCATCGCAACATCCATCGACACATTTTTGCACATTTTGACACACTGACGCACAAGAGCATTTTTAAATTTCCACGACAACTTCCACCGCGTACACTAGGAGTAATGTAGGGGCATCGCAAGCCTCTAATTACAAACACAGTACGTTATAATGACCAGTTTGCTGAAAGGCTATCACATCTTAACAAAAATATTAAGCATAAACTTGCCAAAAGGGGGAAATTTCAGATCAACTGAAATTTTTTTTAATTTGTTAATCACTTTAAATTTCAAAATCAGCACAGAGGGAGGTAAATTCTTTAAACTCGTTACTATATTTGAGCATGGACTATTCAAAAGTGAGCTTAAGGCGGATACAGAATTATTTGGGGGGAGGGCCTACTTAAAAGAAAAAAAAACTTATTTGACCTGAATAACTTGTTGATTAAAGCAAAATATTACTGTAAAAGAATATAAATATTTAGGAAATGACTAATTCATAAAAAAAATGCTCAGATTGCTTGAATAAAACGCGCTATAAGGCAAAGTATTACTCGAAATCACTCCTTCTTCTTTTTTCTTTTTTTGGGGGGGAGGGGAGGGGAGGGATCCTTTAGCCCCCTACTCTAAGTACGCCACTGCTTGAACTCATCTCTTACACCACACAAGCGTCTAGGAGAATCATAGACCAATTAGAAACGCCCATGTATATTTTAGAACAGAAAATAAGTCTATCATATGTATTTTTCGCTTGTAAAATTCTCACATTATCATTATCAGACATTTTTTTTTGTTTCAATTCAGACGGAGAAATACCATTCATTCGATTGCTCAAACTGTAAGACAGGATCTATGAATATAAGGCTACAGAGACAAAAAAAAACAACACAATCGAAAGGTATGGCGTGATACTTTCTTCAGCTGACGTTACATACTTCTACATTACATACGTTACATAAGCCAATAACACAGTTCTTTCTTACAAGAAAGTTCCCCAGCCCTTGTAACTCATATTTAACGTTCTAATTCCTCCATGACCCCCCCTCCCTCCCCTTACTTTTCGTGTGTCGAGAATTCATTGATTCTATGAAATCGATACCAAGATCTCGTTATGGAAAAGTCACTCACCCAGCTGTTTCCGCACCCAGACCTGCTGGATTTATTTGCAGCTTTTGAAGTGGAAACAATGAAAACACGCATACAGTGAAAAAAAAAAAAAATCCGTATAACGGACAATTACCAAGGACCGGAGATTGAGTTCGTAATTCTGAGAAGTTCTCTTAAAGTGAAATTTGGTCGTCATCGAATTTGTACAACATGGTTTTGTCTTTTTCATCGAAATACAGGGTGCCCATAATTAAACTTGAAATATGCGAGCAGTCTGCTGCAAAAAACTATGCAGCGGAATAACATGAAAATGGGGTAATGGAATACTGAAACGATGGGAATTTTATCAAGGAAAAAATAAACAAAAACAATGATTTTCAAAAACCACCCAAAGGTGCCGTATCATAGCTTTATTAACCCTTTAACGCTCAGTGTTCCCGCTCTGGGAACACCCAACTCTGGCGTTTTGACTGTTGCCAGTCACGAAGAATAGATTTTATTTCTATAAAAATAGTTGCGGGTGACATAGCTCCACGAGAATCCTTTACATTTTAGCACGTCATTTCTCGTAAAAAAAATGTCACGATTATTTTCAACAGCACTGACATCTGCTGAAAAATGGAAGAATGCGAGAAAAGCTGGATCGATTGCCCAATGCTGCAAAAAGGGCAGGCGTTGCCATCGCTCGACTTAACTACCAGCAAGATGGCGGACGATCGAAACGTTCATCGCGAGCCACAGATCTAGAGACCCTTTTTTGACGCAGCTGGCTGTGCGTCGTCAAATAAGGGTCTCTAGATCTGTGACACGCGATGAACGTTCCGATCGTCCGCCATCTTGCTAGTAGTTAAGTCGAGCGATGGCAACGGCTGCCCTTTTTGCAGCATTGGGAAAGGGTTGCGCCTCAAAAGGTTAAAGTTTTGCCCAAGAGTTTAGATTCACCCTGTATAAGTAAATAAGAGGCCGTTTTATTTCCCCATCTCCGAAACCCCCTAGGCTCGTTGCATCCGACTCTATTCTTCTGTACGACCCAAAGAGAGCTGTGTACAAACTCGCGTCTCCAGACTGATGAGAGTGTATCACCAGAGGGAAAGAAATCTGCATCTCCGCTGCCGTGCAAAACGGAAGCTTGGCACTGTCTCGGGATCTAGACGTGGAAGATGAAGGAGCTATTGATTTGCGCCGCCAATCCATTACGTGTCGGAGCGTAGCATGCAGCAGCAAGCATGTCCGGAAGTCTCTTTCGCCTGGAGGGAGGGAGTTAGAAGACGTTGTTTCCTTTCGAACACTTGCTCTCTGTCGAAGCAGACGGAATGATATTAATCGGGATCAATAACGTCGTCGTCGAGCGCTTTAGTGGGAGGGAGCGGTGATCTGATACGTTTTAAGTGATAGAGATGCTTGAGTGGTGGAAGTTTGAACGTACCTGTTTACCCCACTTAATTTTTTTAACGGTGTAGTTCGGAAAAAATTATGTAGTTTTGGAAAACAAATAAAAATCAACTAATTAGTCATGCACTTCAAAATTTTTTAGAATGTATCTTTACAAGCTGTACCACGTTAACAGAAGGGAGGGGTCCAAGGGGTCCGGGCCCTCCCAAAAGTCTTGCCAATTTTCCTTCGTTAAATCTTTATGAAATTTTTGACTTTTAAATATGTTAAAAGAAATCAAATTCTTATTTCCAGCAGTTAACCCATTAAGCGCCAAAGCTCCCGTTATGGGAGAATCTATTTTATATTTTTTTCTTAAAATATCTTAACGCAATTTACGAAATACACGTTTTATATAAACATATACACTACATAACACACCCTATAGTGTAAATGTTTATATAAAATGTGTATTTCGTAAATTGCGTTAAAATATTTTAAGAAAAAATATATATAATAGATGTTCCCGTAACGGGGGCTTTGGCGCTTAATGGGTTAAGATAGATAAATAAAAACACAGTAAAAGGGGTTACGAAAAAAATATGAAAAATCCGAACTTTTTAAGGTGGTTGGTGTCACAACTTTATGGGTTGCACCCCCTCCCCCAAGAGAAAAATCCTGTGTGCACCGCTGAGCTGTACTATACACTATAATAAACGATAAATCTGTATGAGTTGCGAAACTTTCAGAAAAAATTCTTAAAAATCGAAAATTTTGCAAGATGTGTTACTCCTTGAAAATTTTTGCTGTACAAATTCATGTTGAAGAATTTTTTGTGAAAGTTCTATAAAAGACATCGTTGTTTCATTTATTACGATGGGTAATATACCCCAGAGAGAATCACCCTGAATTTTTTCGAGCCTCTGGCGCAATTAGTTTATTTTAATTTTTTTACCTAGACCATGAGGGATATTTTGTTTCTTCGAACTGCACCGTTAAACGTAAGATTGCGTTCCTCCATAACTGTCCCATGTAAAAAAAAATTTTTGCCAATGTCGGTCGTCCTAGCCCCTTTGTGTTTGTTTGTTTGTTAGAGTTGAGGCGTAGGCCACAGCCCCAGCTGGCTGGCATCACCTCTAAGGATCCACCGAGCACCTTTACTGCACCCTCAGGTTGTAAAATTCAGCACTATACTATTTTAATAACCAGGACTCACACTCCATCCTAGAATACGGCTGTTATACCAGGTCCCACCGCACACTGACCCGACTAGCTTCGTTCATTCACGAAGAAATGCCAAGGAGGCAGTAGCACACGCTAGAGATGAGTTCGGGCTCATTTCTTAAAGTCCGAGCCAAATCGATATTGCTTCAGTTGGAGACCGAGAACGAAATTTCAAGTAATAGATAAATAAAAGTCACTTCATTGACAGGTTAGGTTGTTTTTGCGCTACGTTTCTTCCCATGTTAACGCTAACGCTATCCGCTATTCGAAGTACTTTGACCAATCAGGTTTCGGAATTTATTCGTGCGCATGCGCTGTATTGTCCGATGGAATTTAACGTTAGGGAGCTTTTGCGCTACGTTTCTTCCCACGTTAATGCTAACGCTATCCGCTATTCGGAGTACTTTGACCAATCAGGTTTCGGTATTTATTCGTGCGCATGCGCTGTATTGTCCAAAGGAATTTAACGTTAGCGTCACCGTGGGAAGAAACGTAGCTCAAAAACTCCCTAATTTCATAAACTTTGCCGTTAGCGCAAATTAAAGACAGATATAATAGCAAACTCTCATGACAAACATAATAGCATGATTTTCTCCAATGTTAGCTGATGCTAACAACAATAGATAAACTTTGGATATCAATTGCATGTGATAATTTCTTTAAGAAAATATAAATAAAATGTGAAGTTTAAAATAAAATATCACTTGGTCATGTTAAAGTAATATTATGAAATTGAGATTCGATAATTGTGAACACGGAATTAGACTACAGGAGAGAACATTCCTCGCAGGTGCTTCCTGTAATATGGTTTCACCAAAGTACCTTTCAGCTATGAAAAAATTGGAAATCAAGTGACCTGTAGTGCTCCTAGCGGTAAGAGTAAAACATTTCCCGCGCAGACTATTAGCCAGTTTTGCAGGTTTGGGCTTTAACTGCATTTTCAATTTCCTCACCAGGTATGTGAACCAGGTTATGAACGCCAGGGAAAAATTTTAATTAGTTTTTCACTTTGCAATTATGCAGTTTTCGTAGTTGCAATAGCAACCAACAAACAAGGAAAAAAAATTTAAAAAAAAGGAAAAAAGGTATTCTATCTTGGGATGATTAAAATATTGAGTTTACATTTATTACGAGAGTGTATATTTACGCCAGAAAATTGTGTTTGTTCGTGTGTCATTGTCATTAAACATTTTATGAACATTGCCTTCAGTTCAATGGCTACACCATGACCGGACAGCAATTACCGAGCGACGTGCTGCGCCATCTGTATGCATAACTGGCATTATCGAGCTATGTAAGGGGAACGTGTAACCTTCTAAGATCCCGTTTACATGCACAAAAATGCAGGGAAATGACGGCCTTTTCTTTGCTACCTATCTCACTTTCACTACGTAGGGAAAAAATGCGGGCTAGAAAGATTTTTAGTCCTATGAAGGGTAAATGCACGGATGACCTCGCTTTCCCATGATGCAGCGTTTTCTAACGTTTTAGTATTTGCGACACAATTTTCAATCATAATTTACTGGGCGCTATTCCCATTCTTCTACAATAACACAATTAGAATGTATTATGCCATTTTTTTTTTTACAGAAAAAAAATAGTTTTAAATGACAAACAAGTTGTGTCCAAGCAATGGATTCATGTTTGTTATATTTTAAAGAATGAATTTCATAGATAACTTTCTTTCAAGAACGATGTATGAAAAAGAGGGGAAGATGACTCTCACAATCTTAGCAGGTGGAATTTCAAAATGTCCAGTTGAACTTTATTCGCGTACATGTTATAGCAAGAATTTTATGGCTATTTCTTTTTTTTTTCTTTGACACAGAAAGGAAATATGAAAAAACATTTTGGAATCTTACCCCCTGTAGGCTACAGATTTTATAAAAAACATTTCTTACCTAGCACAGAGGTTACAAATCTCACATGCATGCCAAATTTCGTATTACTGTTTTCATTAGTTTCGACTACACGAAATACTGGCATACGAAGAAACGACATTACTATAAACGACATTACTATCCATTTTCCTAAACAATATTTTTGATAGATTTAAAAGTATAAGCCAACTTTAATTTGTAATAAAAGCATGATACTATGTATTTCAATTAACATAGTAAAAGAGTCACCAAAAACTTGCTCCTCGTTTAATAAAACTTTTCTCTAGTAAGTTTCTCATGTGAAAAATTACCAAATTATGCATCGAATGGAAAGAAAAAGAAAAAAAAAAGCCGGGAAAAACCTTCACCAGACAGTTTGACAAATCCGGGTGTTATGATAATTCCATACGATGGATTCGATGCCATGTTTAATCTTATATCCTACAAAATACTCAAGCAAACAAAGTTTTTGCTTAAAATAAGAATGATATATATTAAAGATAGCGAAACTTGATTCTCTAGACTCGATGTACTTAATGCAAACGAAACGGTGAATTAAATCAGAGAAAACATTTTCCCTTACTGTGCATTACTCGTTGAATTAGGCATTAATGAGCAAACAGTTCAGTCTAATCAGTTCATTTATTATATTACTAATCGACTAATTAGACGTAGCTCGAAAATTGACGCAATCGATTAACTCAATAAAAACTCTTTTTGCTCTTATTAGGCAAAATTAATAAAGCAAATAAAAATAACGCAAGAGAAATATCTCGTTTAATAACAGCAAAAGAAAATGAAATTTCCATGCAAAAGTCGTCATTTCGCTAAAATAATGACCCATAATGCATATCGGTGGGAATGACCCCAATGGTTTTGGAAACATCATGAGTGGTATTTCTTCCAGAAATCTGGCACATCGCCGGAAGAAAAATCCAACGGGTCCTAATTACCGTAATTATTGTGTCCACTTGAAATGACTACCTACGCACCAAGAATGCTCTTAATCCTGAGATAATAGGGTTGTTATCTTGTGTTAAAGGTACAACGCTTCATTGAAGGAACACTCTCATGGGATATTTTTTACTATGTGTAAAAGTATCGATTTTCTTCTTCTTTATCCGAACAAGTGACTCTGGCTTAATGGCTTAATTATATATATATATATATATATATATATATTATAAGCCTTTCAAACCCGGGAGGGAAGTGTGATACACCCTGCATATAAATAATTAGATTTTTGAATAATTAAATATAATTTAAATTTGTTTTACTTAAGCAGATAAAAAAATCACAAAAATGGAGAACTGGATATATTACCTGATGAAATATGATTTTCTTCCCTTTTTAGGAACATTACTTTTGCGTTGAGTAGCATTTGAAGGGAGGGGAATAGAGGAGACGAGACAAGAGCTATAGTTTAAGAAGCCTAGAATCGAAACAGTCATTGAAATCTTGAAGCCGGACATTAAAAAACAAAATCTAATCTTCTATTATTCTATATTGAAGGCGCCCTAAATCAACCAATTTTACACACACTCTCACACACTAAGAAATGGCTGAAAACGAAGAAATCAATCAAAATATTAGTTACAAAAGGTTATTAAATTTTCATAATCGAAAAGATCCCTACAACTCAATCTGTAAAAATGCATTGGACAACCAGTTAAATTAATTCAATTCGAAAAAATTAATCAACGGATATTTAATAGAACAGATTTATTTATCAAACTCGGAGAAAGTCCGAATTAACAACTACAAACATAAAATATTTGATGATAAGAAAATGCGGTCTTTTTCAGAGAGGTTACGTAAAAATCGTCGTTCTGTAGCAAATAAATTAATAGCAGAAAATACCTCTCCTCTCCCTCACATTATGGTCGTTTTGGGATGTGGATAGCTGAATCGCAGCGATCTTTCGAAGGGGTTTCACTTTACTGTGAAATCTATGCATGAATAATAAAAGAATATGGTATCATTTAACCCTTTAACGCGCGGTGTTCCCGCTCTGGGAACACCAAACTCTGACGTTTTGACTGTTGCCAGTCACGAAGAATTCTATAAAAATAGTTGCGGGTGACATAGCTCCACGAGAATCCTTTACTTTTTAGCACGTCATTTCCCGTAAAAAATGATCACGATTATTTTTAACAGCACTGACATCTGCTGAAAAATGGAAGATTGCGAGAACAGCTGGATAGATTGACCAATGCTGAAAAAATGACAGCCGTTGCCATCGCTCGACTTAACTACCAGCAAGATGGCTGTGCGGCCACAGCCAGCTGCATCAAAAAAGAGTCTCTAGATCTGTGGCACGCATTAAACGTTTCGATCGTCCGCCATCTTGCTGGTAGTTAAGTCGAGCGATGGCAAAGGCTGCCCTTTTTTTCAGCATTGGGAAAGCGTTGCGCCTCAAAGGGTTAACGGGAAATAGCTACATTCAAAATAGTTGCGCTTCATTATATTTCGAGGAGGGTGGAATTCCTGAGCTCCTGTCAGCAGCCATTAAAGGCTGAGTTGTGCAAAAATTCATTGATTTTCCGACACAGACATTGACCCCTCATTTCCCTCACGACGACGCTTTACGATTTCCAGGAAAAAGTATCTCGCGGGGGGAAAAAAAGAAAATGTGCACCAGACAATGCAGAAACCGTGAAAACAGAAACCAATTTTTCTGCATAATGTGTCACTCATTTGTTGTTCGAAAACCTATTTTTAAAACTACAGAATATTTTGTAGTTTTTGAGCTTTGTCTTATTTATATTATTTGTAAGAATGTAGATAAACTCCATAGAAACGGAAGTTTGATCGCTGAAATATTGACAAGCTGCAGAGCCGTGATGTGAAAAGAATTTTTCCAGAAAACCCGGGTCATTGTAATTTACTTTTCATCGTTTCTGAATGCGTAATACGGAGTAGCATTTTTAGAGCTTACTTTGGCGCGTTATGACTGGAACTAGTATTTTTATTTTGCCATGGCATAGTTGTCATTTTAAAACATACTCCACATCTGAAATAAATAAAACTTTGAAAAATGACTCTCATAAAATTTACTTATTTTCAGTACGTACGTTTTGAGTAAAAAATATTCACCCTTCATGAGCTGAAAAAATGTTCCACAGACTACAAAAGCAGAAGAGTGAGAACTGAAAAAGTAAACAGATGAAAAAGCAAACAGTCAATAAACGATATTTTCACGTCTATTCTGAGAACTTGATTCCAATAAGAAGATATTTTGCATGTAAGAATTTTCTGCTAAAGATACTACACATACAAGCACAGGCATTTCTTTTATAAACAGTTTTCAACATAGTTGAAGTGCTTATGATTTCGTTTTGTTTGTCCGTTCTCTCCGCGTCTAATTTCTATCGTTCGCTAAGAAAGTGATACACAGGTTAGTTATAGTAAAACTTCTCCTTTAACCCTTTGAGGCGCATCCCTTTCTCAATGCTGAAAAAAGGGCAGCCGTTGCCATCGCTTGACTTAACTACCAGCAAGATGGTGGACGATCGAAACGTTCATCGCGTGCCACAGATCTAGAGACCCTTTTTTGACGACAGCTGGCTGTGCCGGCGCATAGCCAGCTGTCGTCAAAAAAGGGTTCGTCATTTAAAGGGGTGTCGTCATTTTTAACACAAATTTAAAAAAAAAATATGCCGCATAAGTCCCGGAAGTACCCAATATCATGAAGTTTCAGTAACACATAGAAATGTGATGTCTCAAGGTTATAATTTGTAATTTCAAACGAACAAGTCTTAATAATTTGTAATTTCAAACGAAGCCTTGAAGCGTCTTTGAAAATTGCATAATTGAAACTTTAATATTTTAGTAACTGGTTAGTGTTTTCAGAAATAAAAATCAATTTTTTAGAAAAGTAGTTCATTGACTGACTCTTCAGCATTATTTTCACAGTCATAACTGATGTACGAAGACAGCGTTTGCTACTTTACAATATCTACGAGTTTTCATGCAGAGAACCTTTTGAGAAGTCTTGTATGTATATTTACTCTGTCTTACAAAGATGTGTATTGGTGAAATCATGGAGAATATTTGCCCTATTCGCTTCAGTTTGATGAAAAAAAAAGTTAAAAACGGAAGACCGAATTTAAACAAATCACAGTTAGGTACATTTCCTTAAAAAAAAAACATGCATGCAAAATACCAATAACCATAATAGTTTTTGATAAAAAAAACTAAGCATATCGATCTGTTTACTTATACTGCGCATGATTGACGTCAGTTCTTTTCCCACCTGTTTCCAGAATTTTTTACAGCAGTGTTTTTGTTCTGGCAACAATAGCACAGGGGTCATTGTCAGCCAGAGAATCAATGCAGCTCTCACACATCATATTCAAATCGATCGATGACGTACGAGTGACCAGTTTTATGCAACGCGATTTGTTTTTAGACAAATCATCATAGAGTACCCACTTCCATTCAAGGCCAGTTTCATTAGGCTCAGGAGGCCTTAGTCCAGGGTCGGCGTAGGGGACCAACGCCATTTTAGAGGCCCCGCTATAAAAAGAATTATAACTAAACGTTTAAAGTTATTTTAGGGTTTGCCAGCTTGTATAGATCTTTTTGTATTGAAAAACTTGTCTTACATTGTTAGCCGTTTCTCAATCGAAATCAGAATGAATGTGCGCTTGAAAATTTAAGGTTGTTATAGAGCAGAAGTTTTAATTGTATTTTTAGGATGTACACTTGTATGATTTTGCTCTAGTTATACATTTTTCGAAATTCAATGAAGTATTGAGCGTGTTTAGCATTATATTTATTCGAGGATATATGGTGACTATAGGAAGTCTTAAACAAAAAATCTCTTTGGGGCCCTGTCATCAACTTCTTAGTCAAAGAGAAAATTTCTGTGTAGGGTCTTATTCATTAATTTCATAGTCTAGGGGGTCTCATGAGGTTTCATCTGGCTCTGTCTCCATTCGCTTAAAAAAACTCTTCGTTCAAATAGATTTTAACAGAACAACCTTAAAAATCACTTTAGATAAAAATCACAGACTAGCATAAACCAAGTAAATCCAACTTTTATATTTTAAAATCACTTTTACTCTTGGCATAATAAGAGCCCATATGAAATCAGGTCAAAACACCTTTTAATCTTCAAAACATTAAAAAAAAAAAGCAAAACAACGTGACTGGTTTGAACCGAATAGTTTAAATATCTTTAAAACTTCAAATAATTTTTTTAAAATAAAACAGGTAAACTTAAGAAAGTAGGGAAATTTCTGCAAATTACTACAAGAGTAGCATGGCATTCAACAGGAATGGAAAGAATACACAATCAATGAAACGGGAAGATTAGAAAAAAAAATCTTCCACGTATGTTAGCTCAAACTACGTGTCCATACAGTCTTTAATCACCAGGACAGAGAAATACTTTTTTTAATAAAGAAACTGCTTCTTTTTTGCACTTTAAAAAAAATTCTGCAGCAAATTTTCCGCTAATGAGTCTCGCGAATCTATAACATATGCACTAGGAATTTTTCTTGAATTGAATTGAATTTTCAGTTTTTTTCCCTTACACTTTAACACCGCCTTTCTTTCATTTGCATTGGAACTATAGGACAAGGGGTAAAAAAACCTTTCTTTGATGTTCTTTTTATTTTATGTTACGAATTTGAGAAGTTACTTTTGTTTTTTAATGGGGTATAGACTTTATGGGTATCCTATATTTTACTTAAATTTCATAAATACAGACTTGTTTTACAATTTTACATCTAAAAAGCTATGCCCAACATAAAAAAATAATATATTAATCAATATGCTTTTCTGTTTAATAAAATTTTTGACGTAGAACTTCTTTAGGCGCAACTGGAGAGTAACTGAAATTTTTTTTTCTGACGGAAGTAACGCTGAGTAAAGGAAGTGACGTGCGCGCGGATAATGGTTCCATTGTTGTGTCCATTTTGAAATAACAGCATTAAGTTACAATAGGGTTATAATATTCCAACAAAATTCTCCAAAAAATGAAATTAATCGCCAGTTTAGTGAAGATATTATCGAAATACATCAGCAATCAATAGGGGATGAAAATAATATTGCATTGTTAATGAGGTGCATGGAAATATTTCCGACAAAACATACTCTCGGGTAACAGATATATAGAAGTCCGTTATTTTAGCCCTTAAAAATGATGATAGTACTTTTGTTAATACTGATATACTTAATCAAATACACGGTGAACTGAGAACATATCATAGTCACGATAAAATAATTTGCTATGATGACAGTAAAATTATTAATTGGATTTTTTGAGTTATTTCACTGTTAATAGTTTGTTTTGTTTTGCCAGGAGAGGACAGCTCGCGTCACTGAATGTGTCGCTTAGAGCTACATATACGTCCTTCCCGGAGTTTCCCGCCACAATTTGGAACCTCATCAGAAGGTGGGGGACTTCTGAATATTGGCACCCCTCGGAAACTGCTAGCGACCGCCGAGAGGACTTTCGGAACCACGGATTTAGCGTGCACGTACACCGCATGTACACGGTGGTCTTTAGTGGTACGCCGGTATCGAACCCACAACCTTTTGGTTACGAGTCCAACGCCTTAACCACTGGGCTACCACGGCCCCACTGTTAATAGTTTGGATATAAGTTAAAGTTTAATCATTTCAGTGATATGTGTCGTAAACGTCAAAGAAGTTTTACTTCAATCGCGCGTAAAGATTACACGCACACACTTTTTTTTTTTTGAAGAATGTATTTTGACTTCATTTAATACATTTTTTCGTGATCTCAGAAATATCAGATTAAAAACCAACTCAAGCGAACGTATATGTACTTTTCTGTATTCAGCTTCATGGCTTTGTTTTGGATCTGAGGTTACTTTTAGTTTATGTTTATAATTTTATGAATTGATAAAAAAGATAACTGTGATGAGAGGGGAAAATACGGGTAAAAGTTTATTTATTTAATTATAAACACATTGAAATGGAATGAAAATGCTTGTGATGTCCTTCATAACCGATTTTCATTCATAGTCAAAATAAATCAGAAATTGATGAGAACTAGCAAGACAAAGTAATTACCATCGTGACTATGCATATGGAATGTGTCTTTACCTATTAAATATTCTCCATTACCTATTAAATATTCTTCAACGGGACTGCTATCTGAAAATCATCAGCTAGGCAATCTTTTTATAACACATTAATTTTATTGGCACTTTATTTTTTACCGAAGTTAACTTCATAAGAAATTTTAGTAGCAAGTAACACAAAAATTATGCTGTTTAGTTGCAACTAACAATGAAGCTATTTAGTTTAGTTTACATTCTTACAATGTAGAAATTTGGCAATGGTACCGTTTAGTTGCAACTTTCAGTGGTGCTGTTTAGTTGCAAAAATGGTGCTGTGGTTAGTTGCAACTAAAAATGGTGGATATATCTGGAATTATGCACTATTTGAAGAAAAAAATTTCAAGAAACAGCGTTAAAGAATGGAAATTAACGAAGCTATTACGATCTAATTTGCTAAAGTACTAGTAATATACATATATTTAGAGGACACTGATTTTAATTTCAGAATAAAATTTACTTAAATTAACTTTTGTTGTATGAATAATGTACATCTATCTATAACACGCACTCTAAAGTAAATATTCTACGTTAAGCAGCGATAGTTCTAAATCAATTCCTGCGAGCACTTTCAGCACGGTGACTTAATTTAATTTCCAGCAAAGCCAGTTCTACCTTAATGGCAGTCTGATGGGAACTAACTGAATATATCCATTAGAGCTGAAGCAAACCGCATGTATTCGGTACTAAGATACGGATAATCACTCAGACTCGAAGTAACGAATTGTTACTTTTCGGTTGATATCGTTACTACTCGATCCGAAGATGTTTCGGATCGAGCAGCTTCGAACTTCGAATACAGACTGCCAGGCGAGGCGAACTAGAGGGGAAACGGGTTCCAGTAATCGAGTACTAATATCTTCTGTTATTTGTTACTGGGGTTACTGGATATCGGATCGCGGTTTCAAGGGGGAAAATGACTTTCGAGTTTGCATTTCGGATCGACCAGGTTCGAACTTCGAATACAAGACTGCGGGAGGGAGAAAAGGAATTTCGGTATTTGAGTAATAGTATGTTCCGTTCCGTTACTAGATACCGGAAGTATTATGGATTCTCGCTGTTGGGAGGGAAAAATCAGTTTCGGTATTTGAGTAGTAGTATGTTCTGGTTGCAATTCGTTTGTGCCGCGCCGAATGGTATCGTTTTGATGAGGTTTGGAAGAATCCGTATGTTTCGTTACAGTTATGGAGATGGAATAGTATCTGCTGCTCTATTGATATGGGTCGTACAATGGGGGGATACGATCCGGTGTATAGTATGTCATTATGCGCAGTTGAACTCTTTTTTTGCGGGGGGGGGGGAAGGGGGTGTTCTTATAATTGTAGAGGAGCAATACATATAAGAGAAGCATGTTAGTAAGGGGTGCTAATTTCGGGCTTTCTAACATTTTAGTACTAAATAGTGGTGCAATCAGAATTCTTTCTTTCAGGGTGGTTCCGAAACAGGATTGCGAACTTAACTTTTTCTTTTTTTTTAGCTAGAATCGAAATGAGTAATAAATAACAAATTATTTAAATACACCTTTTAAAAAAATATTTTTATAAAGTAAACGAATTCACACATTTTTATTATTTAAAATATTATTTGGAACTAAAAAAAATATTTAGCATGGAAACCTAAACACATTTTTTAAGTAATTGTTTAAAAAATATATAAAAAATTGGGAGCGACCCGGGATTTCTATGCCCACTCCTGCGTAAGCCACTGGTATTAAAATATTTCAATAAAGTTCAGTATGTTTCTAAAATGTCGGTGTTTAGGGGGCCATCTGCCCTATTTTATGGTACATTTTAGTCCATGAACTCATGGAACACGCATAATACGGTGCAACCATTCTTTCTGTATGAAAGGAGTGATAATTTTTGTTTAAAGAATGCTCTCATATATGCACCCACAGAAGGGGCTAACCCCTTTCATCCCAAAAGTGCAGAAATAGAACTGGAAATATCTTAAAAATAGATAATTCTCACTGAATTAAACAATTTTAAATTAAAATATGGTAATTTTTAATTTACTTCGAAAAATGATCCAGCAAAAGAAGTTTTTGATATGAAATAAGAACTCACAAATAATAAAGATATTATGCTTGTAGAAACGCAAAGTAGTTGATATCATACTGAGATCCCCTGCCCTGTGAATTTTATATATGTGGCCCAATCCCTGGATCTCAGTATTCGAGAACCCGCAATCCAGAAAAAACACGAGTCACAAGCTTTCCTTTACACTTTTTATGATAAGAATGAACAGGTTAAACCAGCGTTCAGAATTAAAAAAAGGGGGGGGTTGAGAAAAGAAAAGAATGGCATATGTCTTTGGAAGATTTCTATGTGCACTCAGTAATTCGGATAATTTAGCATTGTATAAAACCATAAATGTGTATAAAAACAATCTGTAAAATAAGCTCTAAATACAACTTTGTACAACTTCGCTAAAAAAAATTCTTTTTGGTTAGGTTTTGCTATGGGTTTATGTATGGGCGGCATATACCCATAACAACACTGTCCCGGATGTGATGTTATTTGGCACTGTATAACACCCTATTACCGATTCTATTAGTAGTAACGAAAGTAACGAGTAACGAATACTTAGTAACGAATAGCGAACATCTAAGTAACAAATACATACGGATACTCATTTTGTCGTTACTTTTACAGCACTAATATCCATTAGAGTGGAGTGTACGGCGAAAATTCACCGTATCTCTCAAGTACTGGCACTAAACTTGAACACAGCCCTTCAATACAGATTTTCAGGCGTTAACTGAATGATCGATTTCACAAAGGGGTATCTGGCAACCAGCAAGTTTTTAACTGTTCGGAGGCAAGGGAAAGATAGCGGGGTTCTTGTATCTGTTTTTGTGATGCTTCCTATCTTGACTTTCTCCTGCTCCTGAAAAGGGCTTATAAATCGCTCCCATAATGTGAACTGAATAACTCTGTTTCAGGAGAACGGCAGATAAGAGGAAATCGATGGTTCAAGTAGGGGAAATGAACAAAATGTTGCTGAAAAATAGCTGAATCCAAATTATCCTGTGACTTTCTCTTCATATATTTATGAACAGAAAGCAAGATAACAAGATAAAATAAAACCCAACTGACCCAGCTTTTTAAATCGAGGAAATAAGTTTTCCTAGCAGAAAACTACATTTCTTAAGAAAAATGGTAAATTTTAAAACATCCTTTTTATTAAATGCATAAAAAAAAATACATGATACTAATTCTAACACTTCAACAATCACTTTTTGAAAAATGTTTTATAGCTTAGATCAGTGATTCCCAATCTTTTTCTCCCAGCGAATGACCTTCCAAAATACGAAAGAATTTCTCAAACTCCTTGTTATAGACGTTGACTACGAAAACCCACTTGTACACCTCGCGTACCCCTAGGGGTTCGCCAACCACTTGCTGTGAACCGATGGCTTAGACCATGATGGCCAAACTTTTGAGCTAGGCACGTCAAAATTAGAAAATAACCTTAACTTAACTTGGTGCCTGCAAAACTGTAAAAGTTTCCAACAAGAATAACACCTGCCAGAAACATTGAATTGGATTTTTTCTCGATATTTCGTGGAAAGTTTTTCAAAATTAAATCTACATTTTTTGATAATTTTACTATTATATTCTAATTTCTAACCGTATTTTGGTTTTGCTTCCATGGTTATTATCTCTAAAACTGATTAAAAAGGAAAAAAAGGACTATTTCTAATGGGAACTTTATACAAAAATAAATTTCTACCATAGTTTACCAATTTGTTTTAGAAAAGCAGATCTATCTCCATTCAATGAGCGAGCACTCAGCGGTACATGTCATTGTCTTCGGAGATAATGAAATATATTTTTCTGCATGAAATATCAATAACTCCGAAGTTAGAACATTTCGTTTACATCCTACCCAGTTTGATCGTTTGAAAAAAAAAAAAAAAACTTTTCAAGATGTCATTAGCTATACTTTGGAAAATATACGTAGTACTTGTTTTCCTTTAGTTCTATCGGCGGGAGAAAATGACACACATGAATCAATAGATAAAACAACACCATGCTATACAAAAAAAAAAAAAGAAAAAAAGACGTGGATGAGTAGCTGAAAGAGATATGCCACTGAAAGCTAAAAAGGGATATCACCAATATCGATTAACTGCATTATGGAGTATATTTATCGTCACGTAAAGTAAAACTGAAGATAGAAGTAACTATTTTTGCTTTCAATTCCAGCAAAAGAAAAAGTGTTTCACAGGGTCATATGGGATTAAAACTTGTATTTAGAACAGACACCTAACTCTTTGCCCTCAGTTTAAAAATAGGCATAATGACTATCAGAGAAGTAGCCAGGGTGTGGGTTCGGGGATCTGAGCACCTGCCTAAATTTATATTTCTGTTAATTGGCTGTCAATAATCAAACTTTTTAATAAGAAGTTCTACCTTTCCACATTTGGGTCCTCCACAAATTTTTCTGGCTACGTGCCTGATGACTACCTTGAAACAGTGTCTTTTCAAATTTAACGATTTTTTTTTTGTTATTTTAACTGAATAGTTTTGCTTAAACAAAAAATTTGATGCTTGGTTTGTTCTGTCGACAGAACAAAATTCGAAATTGTTTTTATGATTAGAAAAATCTCGCTTAATCAGAAAGATATTGTTCAATTCAACAAAATATATTTTGACAGCGTAAGTATTCTGGTATGTTGACATTTAGGATTCTGTTTTTACACCTTCAGATCTTAAGTTTACACTTTTCAAAAGTACTCAGTGCCAATCGTATCAGTAAATGGATATAGAAATTGAAAAAAAAAAAAAAAGTTTAGTTTATTTTCTGAGGTCATTTTCTCAAGCTCATATTTTCTCATTTGAGAATATAGACTTACTAAGTAGGAATTTCATCTGTAAGAGTATTCTGATTGTGGCATTCGAAATATAGTTTTTTGCTCAAAATGGTGTCTTACCACAGTCCTTCAATCTAAGAACGACTCAGCCATTGGAGATATTTTTGGACTCTTGAAAAGGTTTTTCGGCAGTTTAATAGTAACTTCATTAGGTTTATGAAATGATGTTGAAAGGTCAGGAAAGTCTGGGTCTCGAACAGTTTCATAATTTGTTGAACCTTCAAATACATCCTGTTCATTATTGTCACTGTCACTCTCACCTTCGTTGTCATGGCATGAACACAACACAAAGCACACATCCATACTTTATATATATATATATATATATATATATATATAAAATTAGGGGGTACATTTTATGATTATTTTCATAAAATAACCATAAAAAGTACGTAGTCAAAATCGTTTGGAGACTGATTTAAATGCATAGTAGTATGGCTTGTTTTTCTTCAATTTCCGCATAAATTAATTATTTCTTGTAGTGATTGCACTTGATATGCACTATATTTTTATACATAGATCATTTTTTAAAATTATACCGAGCAAAAAAAAACTATTTCCTTAAGTTAAAGGAACCTGTTCATAAAACTTTTTAAATTATTACAAAATTTACGTTTTTCGCATTTTTTTTTTTTAACTTTAAGGCCTTACAGGCAAACTCAGACGTTGAGCTAGAGACTTCAAATTTCACGCATTGTAATTTCACACCAAAAGGAACCAGAAAAACCCCGGGGAGCAAACATTTTCAGACATTCGTATTTTTCGAGACACCCTAATGACGTAGTTCTAGGGTCATTGACGGATTAAAGGGGAGGGGGGGGGAGGGATAAGGGGCCGATCGCCTCCCCCACCCCGAGAACATATGCCCGAGAGTAAGGAAAATACATGAAAAATGTAAGAGGTCCTATTTTACTTCCATAAAATGGACTTAAATTTCAACTAGCCAATTCCAACACCCACAAAATTGCATTGATCTGTCTCTTCTCTGTCTAGGGTGCAATTTTTTTCCTCTTTAAATTCCAACGTAGATTTCTAAGTATAATATTGGAAATGATCTAACCAAGTGACGTCACCCTCACGGATTTTCATTCACAAAATAAGATGTTACTCGGGCTTCGCTTCATTGCTACTTTATCCATGCGTTAAGATGATAAACTTTTTTTGTTTCTATGTGCTATAACCCGAGAATGAACGGTAAAAGAAAAATATTCCTAGATATATGTTCGCCTAAAAAAAGTTTGAGGGAATTGTCTTTTTTTTTCCATTTTTATTTTTCCAAAGAGCTGTTTCAGTTCAACACACATAAAAGAATACAACACTTCCCGATGTTTATTCAGAGTTGAGTTACTTTCTAAAACCCGGCAAGTTTTGGAGCTTTGTTTTATACTTGTCTTTGTTTTTTTCTTTTACTTTTGACTGTGGTGATAATTATTAACTTTGTTATGTATTTCATTTCATTTTTGATTAAGGAAGTACGACTACTTCCGGACATAAAAAAAGCCTTGACCTTCTAAAGAGAACAGCAATCCGACTCGTGCGCCACCTGTCTTCAATGTATCACAATTTTCTTCGAGGAGGAGTCTCGACAAAGAACGCTTTGTTTTTGCATCCTTTCTCGCAGTGAAAGAATCTTTACAGACTGCAATATGAGTGCTGCTTCCTGTAGATTATAGACGATCCTATAGGCATTAACTGCTGTGAAGTAAAATACAGTTCAGTGTTAATATAACGATCTTCTTCAAAATAAAAAAATATATATTTTTAACAAAACTTTAAACGGAGATGTACTAAAAGTTTAAAATTAAAAGTTTTTATCTAGCTATTTTTTTTTCAAAATGTTTCTGCCTAAGACTGCAGGAAGCAATGATTTTTCTAGATTTTGATTTTAAAAAGTTTTAGTATAGATTGCCTAAAGAATTGTTTTTTCTGGGTAAATTTTTCCTGTTAAGGACCTGCGTGAAAGAAAGTTTGGTTTTTGAATATATATAGGGAAACTTTTTCAGAAAGGATAGCTGAAAGACACTTTAATTTTTTTATTTTTTTGTCGAATAATACCGATTTTTTCCCTTTTTCTATCTTTTTTACTTAAAAAAATTATGACAAGGAGCACTTACTTCCCCTATATTAATCAGATATCTCATTTGTCATTTTTTTAAAACTAAAGCTTGCCAGAAGAAATTTATTATTCCAATTTTTCAAGAATTAGTGCAAGAAGAAAAACGTTCTTATTTATATAGGAATTCTTTTAAGTAAGGATCACAGGAAGAAGCTCTTCTCTCTGGATTTCTATAGTAAACACCGACTAAGAATCTCTGAAGAAACATAGTTATTGTTATTTTTATAGGAACACCTTTTTCTGCTTTGTTAATACATTATTTTCTCACACAGGAGTTTCATATTTCTTTGTCAGATAGTAAAAAATGCGTGGTCCTTCTATGAAAGAACATGTTTTTACTAAGTATGTAATACAAGGCCGTGGCTAAAGGGGAATTCACGGGGCTTCCGCCCTTTTACAATTTAGATTTTTGTTCCGAGCCATCTTCATCTTTTTTTCAGGCTTTAAAACCTGATGTAGCTCGAATACCTATCGGTAAATACAACTCTGTGTTCAGAAAAAAAACTTTCAATATAAGACGAAAAATTCTTCCAAAATGTGTTTGAAGAATGCAAATATTTTATTAATATTCTTTTACTTTTCGTTTACATAAATGCCATCAGAAAGTAATAAACAATTTTTCTTCATTTCTCCACATTAAATTACTTCGGACAGAACGACATGAATGACAGACAAACTTTTTTTTTTTTTAGGATCGTACTTAAAATCTTACTTACATACTTACTAACGAGCTTAAGGTCGTTTTAAAAATTTCGATTAGATTTTGAGACTTTGCAAAAATTGTTCAATTGTCCAAAATATGAAAATATTTATAGATTACGCATAAACCAATGGATCGAGTGAAATAAAATTTAGTATCATCACTGGAGGTCAATTGAACTATGCGTCAAAGTACTATTTTAAATTTTTGTTATAGATTTTGAGATCTTGTGAAAACTAAGTACATGTTTGTTCCATTCCTGAAAAATGGCAATGGAATTGAATGAAATATGGAACTATGTTGGATGCAAGTTAATTTGAACTCCAGATGCGAAAACTGTTTGAAATATTTCATAGATTTTGGGAAAAGCGGATAAATGTTTGTTCTCGCATTCCTTAAAAATGGATTAAGAGAATACAATGAAGTTTCGGAAAAAAACACTCAAAATACTGGTGTTAAACGATGAAATAAATAAAAACTTTGTATAAAAAACACACATAGATTCATACATATGGAAAGATACGATCAGTTCAACTGAAAATTCGTTCAGTCTTCCTCAGACAAAGCCCTTCTGAGTTTTTATTTATTTTACAATGAAGTTTAGCAACATGATCAGTAAGGACTCAAACAACAAATGACGGAATTTTTATAAAAATTTAAAAAAAAACTCTTTTAAAAATGATTTTTGTTTTCTTATATTTTATGAAAATAGTGTATATATATATATATATATATATATATATATATATATATATATATATATATATATATATATATATATATATATATATATAAAGGCATAATGTTTAAATATCTACAGAGAATCAAACAAAATTTAGTTACTGGTTAGGAATCACCCCTTGACTTGAAAACCTCATTCAATGGGAATAAAAGTTTAATTAAAGAATGTCAAATTTACTCACTTTACTTTTTACCTGTAATCTTTTAATTATACACAGAAGTTATAATTTTGTTTTTAATACTATTGTCGATGTACTAATTCCATTCTTTGTACGCCTAATATGCTGCCAAAAATTCACGCTTTCGAAAATTTGCATTACGTACTAACCCGTCAACGACGGGTAATTCAGCTTGTAAATCAATAAGATAATCTATGTAAATAAACCAGACTTTTGTTTGTAAATTACTTGGAATTAAAAATTTTTGCCATTTCTGTTTGTTTCAAGCACCTGGGAGTCCAGTACGACCCTCAAAAAAAAAAAAAAAAAAAAAAAAAAAAAAAAATGTATGCGTGTAATCTTTACACGCGATTGAAGTAAAACTTCTTTGACGTTGGATTCAGTTACAGCCAGATTAATTTTCTTTGTGGTGTTCATCCCCGTGTTCTTAAACCGTTGTTCCGTCTGGAGGTTGGGTTAGAATCCAGGGAGTGTCCATGTATTATCCTTTAACTGTGTTCTTAAATCGTTTGCAGCCGGGTTTTGTTTCTTTGTGGTGTTTCATACCTGTGTTCTTAAACCGTTGTTCCGTCTGGAAATTGGGTTAGAATCCAGGAAGTGTCCATGTTGTAGTATTATTCTTTAACTGTTTTCTTATGCCATTGTTCCGTCTGGAGGTTGGGTTTGAATGGGGGGAATGTCCATAGTCTAGTATTATACTTTAACTGTGTTCTTTAACTGATATTTTCCTCTGTTTGTTGGGTTCGAATGCAGGTAGTGTACATTTTTTGGTGTGTTTTTTTATCACAGCGTTCTTAAGCGTTGATTTCGTCTGTTGATAGGTTTCAAATTATTATTCTGCATCCGTGTTTTTAAACTGCAGGTTCTGTTTATTGTTTAGGATTGATTGCAGCCAGGTTCCGTTTCTTTGTGGTGTTCCATCCCCGTTTTAAACCGCCTCCGTCTTGAGGTTGGGTTAGAATCCACGGAGTGTCCAATTGTTATTTTTTTATTCTGTTCTTAAACCGTTTGCAGCCAGTGTTTGTTTCTTTGTGGTGTTACATACCCGTGTTCTTAAACCGTTGTTCCGTCTGAATGTCGGGGTAGCATAAAGGAGACCATAAAACTTCGAAATTCGAGGACAGTCCCCAAATATAGATTTTTTTTTTACTTTGTCCCTAAAAATACCTTGACTTCTTGGGGACGCGAAAAGTCCCCAAATTTAAAGATTTGTACTTTTTTCCCCTGAAAGTTTCCGTTTAGTTTATTTCTTTCAGAAAAAATTGAAGAAAAATAAAACAACTAAAAGCGCCTTCTACTCAGAGAAACAATGAAATTCGATCTCTGAAAACGTTTCTTTTCATTGTATGTGTAGCGTGTACAGACATTCAATAAAGTATTCGACTATGAGTCAAATTTCCCATTTCAGTTTTGTTAATGATTAATAACTTTTCACGAACAACCATGCTTTAAATATGAAATTGAAGTACGAAATTTTTCTTGCACCCGAATACTTTTTTTAGAGGGTGTAAAAGGTTTATGAAAAATAATCACAAAACGAGCCAATGTAAAAAGCAATGTCTTCTAAAAAATACAAATACTATGCCAAGTATTAAATTATGAATAAATTGCAATATTTCAACATGGTTTTCCTTTCGTATTTCTGGTTTAAATAAATATTTATAAATACTTCCATTAATTTATTAGAAATAAGAATACACAATTGATATAAAGAGCTATTAGCATGGTAATATGTTGTGTCCTCGAATAAATCCCCAAAGATATTTTCTAGTGTCCCCAAGTTTTCCTTGGATTCCAGGACAATGCTTGATTTGTCCCCAAAATACTGTTTAGAAATATGGTCACCTTAGGTTAGCATCCAGGAAGTGTCCGTGTTGAACTATTATTCTTTCACTGTTTTCTTAAAACGTTTTTCGTAGGATTTGAATCGAGAGAATGTCTATGTTGTGGTATTTTTCTTTAACTGTGTTCCTAAACTGGTGTTTTCTTCTGTTGGTTGGTATCGGATGCACATAGGGTCTATTATTGCCTTTTTCTATGGCAGTGTTCTTAAACCTTTGTTTTCCTCTACTGGTTTTGTTAGAAGTATTATTCTGCTTCCGTACTCTTGAAATGAAGTTTTCGTCTGCTAGTTTGGCTCGATTGCAGGTTCCATTTCTTCATGTTTTTCTATCACCGTGTTCTTAAACCGTAGTTTTCGCCTGCTGGTTGGGTTCTATCGCAGGCAGGTTCCGCTTTTCCAAAACCACGTGATCGTTACTTCCGTCAGAAAAAATATCTGAGTTACTCTCTAGTTGCGCCTAAAAAAGTTTTACTTCAAAAAGTTTGTCTGTCCGTCATTCTATCGTTCTGTCATTCTGTCCGTGACGCTTTTTTTTCGCGCATCACGTAAAAATGACTGAAGTGAATGAAATAAAATTTGGTGACATGATAGATGACAGACAACTTAAAATATAAAGGTGAATTTTTTTAAAATTTTGATAAGATTTTGAGATATCGCGAAATTCGTTTCAAACTGCATAAATATATGTTCGCGCATCACGTAATTACGACTAAAGTGAATGAAAGGAAATTTGGTAACATGATACTCAAATTAAAATACAGGCAACGAATTTTTTAAAAATTTTTATTAGATTTTGAGATTTTCCGAAAATGGTTTCAAGCTGTTTACATTTATGTTCGCAAATCTCGTAAAAATTACTGAAGTGAATAAAATGAAATTGAGTAACATGACAGGTGGTCATTCAACTAAAACTCCGGGTGTCGAATTGTTTAAAAATTTTGATTAGATTTTGAGATTTTGCAAAAATTGTTCAAAATATGAAAATATCTATCGATTACGTATAAACCACTAAACTAGTCAAATAAAACATAGTATCGTCACTGGTGGTCACTTGAACTCAGCGTCAAAGTATTTTAAATTTTTGCTATTGACTTTTAGATTTTGTAAAACGTAAGTACACGTTTTTACATTCCTGAAAAAAATGACAATGCAATTAAATGAAATTTGGAATTATGCTAGAGGCAAGTTAATTTGAATTCCAGATGCGAAAACTGTTTTAAATAATTAATAGATTTTGGGATTTTGGGAAAAGCGGATAAATGTTTGTTCTCGCATTCCTTAAATAAGGATTAAGAGAATACAATGAAGTCAACGAAGTTCAACAGCAACGGTAAAACAACAAAAATCGGAGTTTCTTGAAAAAACTTAAATAAATTTTTAAAATTTTTATTTGCTTTTTCAGAATTTTTGAAAATTGCGCAAAATGTTTTCGAGGTATAATGTTAAAATATCTACAGTGAATCAAACAAAATTTAGTAAAGGTTAGGAATGACCTCTTGGCTTGAAAAACTCATTCAACCAGAATAAAATTTAATTTTTTAAGAAGTTCTCTATAATCGTCAAATTTACTGATCACTTTGCTTCCCCCAAACCTGTAATCTTTTAACAATACACAGATGATATAATTTTTATTTCTATAGTATTGTTAATATACTATTTCCATTCTTTATAATCTACATTGCTGACGAAGATTCAAGCTTTTTGAAAATTTGCATTACGCACTAACCCGTCAACGACGGGTACTTCATCTAGTATGAGATAAATCAATTTATTGGGTTGTTGGGAAATTAATGTCATTTTCTTACATAGAACTCAAACAAATAAATTTTCAACAAGAGTGGATTTACAAACAAGCTGTGCCTAGGCATAGGACCCGCATTTGTTAAATTTTAAAGGGATAATTTTAAAAATAATGATTTTTTTTTCTTTAAAAAAAATGGACACCCTGCCCCTTTTTTCACGTCTACCCTCCATGAAGAATCCTATTCGAAATGTTCTGAAATCGATTTTTAGCCATTCGCGAGGGCTGTATTTTACAGCAAGAATTGTATGGATATCTCTTTCCTTCTTTGAGATCACGCAGGATATGTGAAAAGGATGTTTTGGCCCCCCCATAAGTTGCGAATTTTGGAAAATGTTTTCCAATCTAGCACCTACGCTAAGAAACTCACATACCTGCCGAATTTCGTATTACTATCTTGAATAGTTTTGTCTTGGCAAAATATTGACATACGGAAAAACGACATTACTTTCCCACCAACCCAATATATAAATAAACGGAGGGGTGAAAGGTGTTCTGTGCGTGCTGCTATAATTCCGCAACCCCAGTCAATGCAACTGAAGGTGTTATATGGTTTGGTTGTTCCGAGTCTTTTGGGTGGTTCAGTAAATAGACTACTCAGTCGATTGAAATGGAAAAGCAAGGTGCACAACTAGATTTTACAACAATCCTATATATAAAATTTCTATTTTCTAAGGCTAACGCTTTTGATATATCCAAGAAAATTATTTACGTACATACGTTGATGTGTTATGCTTTCAAACGTCACACCAAATCCAGTAAAAATGAATTGTTCATGCATATGTACGTTTGTAATTACGTGATGGCTGTACGTGTACCTATAGTCATAGTGTAGTAACAACTACTAAAATTAAATTCAGATTCTGTCCAAACCTGAATACCGACATTTTTCGCTATTCGAAGTACTTTCTTTATTTCGAAAGTAAAATGTGCTTAACAATGAATTTAATTCCCTGTCTTGATTTTTGTGAACAGCGAAATAGTTTCTCTTGAAGTATCAATTAGGAAGAAGTCTTAAAAGCGTTTATTAAATAAATTTGCATGAAACACGAGTAAGAGCAATCCCTTGGGTCTCACAAAACAAACAGTTTTATTCAGCGTGAGTAAAATACCTACTTATTTTCTCTCTCTCTGCAACATTATTTTATGATGATTACTACTATTAAAAAAATTATGCATCCATGAATCTGAAATTTAGAAAGGTAGTTAACTTTTGGTTACTTTATTGAGAGAGAACTGACTCATCAATAAAAATCTATCTCCTATTTTTTTAGTCCTGAAGATAATACAGGCAAAATAATTTAGTTTTCTAATGTGTAGTGTAGGGTCAGGGGAGATAAAAAGGAGGGAAAATTATGCATTTTTAAAAGGTCCCAAAATCAAGCTGTTAAATTTATGCTTATTAAACCATTGATGTATATTACACACATTTGACTTATATCGATTGAAAATGTATTGCTTTTAAATGTTATCAAAATACTTTTCTACGCTGTTATTTTTAACTAAGCAAATACTGATGCTCCCATTTACCCCCATCATGGAGAAAATGGGAGAAGTACAAATGTACCTCTGTATACTTTTAATAAAAACTAGGCTACGCATGAAAGAAAGGCACTCAATTTAATGTATCCTTTATATACCGAAAGAAAAATGCACAGAAAAGAAGTATTTCACAAAATGAATGAACAACAAAAATTACAATGAAAGCTAAGAGTTGTCCAAAATAGTGTTCTGCATTTAGTTTTTAGTTTTAATCAAGAGAAATGAAATTATTTTAAAACAAGTAAGAAATTTTCCTACTGCTCTCCCCTCTCTTCTTCATAACGGAAGATTTTTGAAGAAGCATCCCAGACACGGAGGCTGCAAGATTTAGGCTGCCTGTGGGAACTGATTTGAAATATGTTAACCCTTTCAAGGGCCTAATTTTTTATTTTCTTCTCTCGATCCTCCTGATGTCTGAAAAGTCCCAATTAGAAGAAATCTCAGACAGAAAACCAACCCCATTCTACCCGCACATTTATCAGGAAATGAACATGGATGAGCAACGAAAAAAAAGAAAAGCTACATGAATGAATAAATAAATGAATAACTACATGCCCTTTCGAGGAATTACATTCAAGCGAATTTCTCCATTTCTGCCTGCTAAATGAATGAACTTTTTTTTTTTTGTTTTGTTGTTGTTGCTGTCGTAGTTCTTTCTCAGAGACTGGGCGGTTGTTCTTGACATTTTTCGTCTTCTACTGAGAGGATCGGGTGTCGATGCAATGATTTCACTTCGCTTTGTCATGTCGTCTTTTTACATTCGTAAAAAAAAAAGAACGATTATGCATGGCATTAGGCACGTAGTTAAAGATGCGATTAGTTGTTCTTTTCCCGTTTCTGACGCATTAAGTGTAGAGGATGAAGGGTTGAAAAAAACTGAAGAATAAACAAATGAAAACTTTCCTTACAAATTAGTTCTATTTCGTTCTAATATATAGTACTATATTTTAATCGCTATCCATCTAAAAACAAAAAGCAATTTGCATTTAAAAAAAATGTAATATGAAAGTCTAATGTACGTGGATTGCTGCTTTGATGTATCTCAATCGCCGGCGCATGTAAAGGAATGATGATGAATAGTGCAATGTGATACGGCAAAACTTGAAACATAATGCGTCCTGCAATCTAGTTGCGGAAAAACTCCGGTTACAATGCAAATGAAGAACACAAGTCGTTATTTGAGATCATGATGCCAACTCTTCCCGCCTTTGCAGTGTGGCAAATGCCTGCACGGCAAGTGCTCGGAAATGAAATACATATACTACGTATAATGCAAAAATAAATAGATTCACAAAACCGCGCAACGAAAAACAGATTATTTAAGTTTTTTTTTTTTTTTTTTTTTTTGTAATTCAGTTTAACTTCATTCAAATAATGGTCAGTTCATCCTCTAGTACCACTTAAATATTGGATTATATCGGTGTCACATTTTTTTTTTTTTTTTTTTTTGATGCAAATGAGTTCAAAATAAAATTACAAAAGTTTACCCTCTTCTTTCCAGACTTATATCAGTAAATGAAAATGAGGTCACACTGCATTTTTTAAAAGAAGTTTTTGACAATTTATTTAATTGGTCGTCAAGCACCGTTTAAGAAGTGGATTCTCAGCGTCACGTATTTCGAAACATATGGATTCAAAACGAAATACATAAGCGTGCAAGATATGAAAGTTCACTGTCTTCTTTCCAGAACTGTACCAGCAATGCAAATTATGTCACACTGCCATTTTCTTCTTCTTCTTTTTTTAAATTTATTCTCAGACGCTTCTCATCACAACAAAGGGGTAAAACATCGCATCTGTACCGGAACCGAAAGTCCACTTCGAAGATCATTCCACTGACTTCCTTGGCGATGAATGCACGTTTGTAAACGACAAAATGAATATTTATAAAAAAAGAACCTCAGAGGTGCCGGCTTTCGCATTACGTTTGGCTGAGCGTGACACAACTCGACTTCCTTATGCATGGACGGTTGACTTAACCCTCTGTCGGAAAGGCGAAAGATGAAACGGCCGATGTATTTATTCATATTCCGTCTCATGCCAATGATGGTGGCTGAGCAAACGCGCCTATTATCTGGGGCCATGGCACCGAAGGGCGCTGACTTGGACCGCCAGGTATTACTGCCCTGTCGTGGAAGCGTTCCCGCGGAGGAAATAATTTCCGTACTCGCGTACCAAAACTTTTCTTTCAATTTGTATTGTATCGATACACACTACAATGAATAAATAGGAGTGGAAGATTTCCAGGACTTGATTACGTATAGACCAAGTAGGCTGTAGTCAGGAAAGCAACTAGGGTAGTGCAAACGGGGATCGTGCCCGGTTGTTGAGCTCGGTGCCTCCCTAAAAAAGACTTAACATATCTTAGCAGCAAGATGCCATTTTGATTGAATAAGTGGAAATTATAACCTTATTACTCTATCAATTATTTCCGCAGCAGTGCAACTTTATTCACTAACAAAAACTGTAGTCTCAATTGCTCCAACAGAAGTTGTAAGCGTAAGTACCAAAAGGAATCAAAAGGTCATAATTACCCCAATCGTTGTCGTAATTATCCCAAATGTTTTCTATTTGGAGATTTTGTATGATTATCCCCTTAAATACTTGGCAAATAAATCTACGAAAACAAATTTTTTACTAGGTGCTCTTAACAAGTCAAAGTTTTCCGCCAATTAATGAAATTTTTTTTTTCTAGAATTAAAAAAGGGGTCATAATTACCCCACCTGAAACTATACCTTTCATCCTATTTATATCATTGCACGGCTGCAAGGAAAAGCATCATTATTATTCTCCGTACAGAGAGTAAAAGCCAGGCTTGAGAATGAGAAAAGTACGTTTTGTGTCTTAACTTTTGTTATATCAGTCAGATATAAGATTGTTAAAGCCGTCGCTGGACAAGGGGGATCCTTTTGGGAAAAAAGCATTTAAATGGGTCATCTAATTTTAGATTATTGCCTTTTATATAGACAGATAAATTTGGCAGGAACATATTCAGAGAAATATTTACAACTTTCCTTTCCGCTAATATTTTTGGGATAATTTAAAACTATTTTAACCATTGTGGTCCCCAAAAGTGGTTAAAATTGTTTATCTGACAATAAATAAAAAGGCAGGTACTCTTTTATGACACATTCCTCTCCGGATAACACAAATTAAATTTATCTCGAACAAGCAGTGACGTAAACACAGAGCCTGACTAAGACAAGGGCTGGCGGGGCAGCTGCTCGAGGCCACTAGTCAAAAGGGGGGGGGATCAAGAAATATTCCTACTGTATTTTGTAGACATGTATTTTTCTAAAAACATTTTTCTCTCTCTCTCTGCTTAAACTTCAACTATTCTCTAAAAAAGTTGTAAAACTATATTGCAAAAGGAAAAAATATAAACGCATTTAATAAAACATTTTGAGTAAAATGTCTGGTCAATATAATCATGCTGGGCGGTACCAAAGGTCCAAAATTTTCCAATTGCAAAAAAAGTCCCAAGCATAAACAAGAGTAGAAAGCCTGGAACTTAAGTAAACATGGAGTTTCAGGCTTTCTAATTTTTGTAAACTGAATGGGTCTATAAGAAAAGGGCCCCCGTGATAATTATCTGCCTCGGGCTCTATGTTGTCTTAGTCGGGCTTTGCGCAAACAGACTTTTTTTTTATAGGGGGAGGGGTGATGGGTTATAGATGTATTTTTATGATAAAAAGCATAATCTTTGTGTTAAAAATTAAAAACTTGTAAATCAGAAATTCTCTTATACGTACGATACTGCAAACAAAAGCTTTTTTTATATGTGTAAACAAGGTATGACTCTATAGGGGCCTTCAAAAAGGGCAAGGCCTATCCGAATTTCTTACTCTGTACTCAGACATCACAAGTTTCATTTACGGATTGAAATTCAAATTTCTCGCAAACATTCCCCATACCACATTCAGCCCTTTGACGAGGAATCAAAAATAGAGACATGAATGGACGAATCGAGCAGTGAAAATTTCTATGACTTCTTACCTCCGAAAAGCAAAATAAAAACGAAAAGCCACTCGTTAGTGAAGATAAGAGGCAATCAATGTTCCAAAAAACAACTTCTTGCCGCCATTTGGCGAAACTGTAACTATCAGCGACGAGTTCGTTCGATTTCTTGGCTTGCTTTCAAAAAGAGGAAGAAAATTTCATCTTTTAGAGGTCTAGGTCTTTGTAGGACGACTTTTGATTTTTATTCATTTATTTTTTTAAAAATCTAACTTTAACAAATCAATGCGAGGGGAAATGATCGCTTTATCTTCTGATTAAAGTTCTAGTCGGAACATTCAACTTATGATTCGCTTTGCTGAGCAAAGCACAAGCAGGGAATCTATTGACGCAAAAAATGATACAACAATATTTTCCAACAAAGTCTATTATTCCGATTTGTCTGCCTTTCTGTATTCGTGCTTTGACTGCAGTAAATATGCATAGCTTACTACGAAATTTATACTATGTGCCATTCTCGTGTACTCTACCTTGTACCCCACTGAAAATGGTGTGTGTAACAGTAACGTTTATGTTTTTATTTACAAGAGCATCGAAAAGAATTCCAGTACACTACGTTCTATGGGCAGCCATTGTTTAAAGCGTATGTTAAAGTCATCCATCCATTTAAAAAGCACAAAATTAACATATATATATAATTAAGGATTATGAAATCTTCATTGGAAACGGTATATGCTACATGTATAGTTCTTTTACAGGAGCCCGCAAAAGAATTATTACAATACTTTACGGTCTTTTAAATAACGTTATCCAAGCAAGTGACATACGCAAAGCATTTTTTTACGATATTCAAGCATATGTTAAAAAATTAAATTGAAAACTATCTAATCGTTTGACTTCATTCATCAAAAAATTAGAAGTATTCAAAATAATCCATTAGAAAACCTATAAGTATATACTTATTTTCAAAAGACTAAAATTGTAAATCAACAATCCAATTTTTTCCTTTAAAAATTAACTTAAAATACGGAAAGGTCGAGGATGAACCACTATGTTACCTTTCATTTAAAACTCCGTTCACATTTAAATAAACTCGCATCACAACATATAAAATGCTGCCATACAAAAAAAGATATTTCAGAAAACACAATTATAAAAGAACAATAACATACATCCCACTTCTCTAATTAACATACCTTTTCACCGTTCCTATAGCAACCGCAGAAAAGAAAATTATGAAAGTCATTTAATACGTAAGCAATACATGATCAGTTCAAACGTACTAGCTCATTAATTGAAATGAATTATGTAAGCTTCTCCGAGAGCCATTTTCTTAGGAGAACAATTGTTCCTTTGAGTAAAGTACTGAAAGAGAAATTTGTGTGTGTGCAACCGAAAGGGTGGTGCAATTATCTAGTAATTTGTACAGGGTGGTACAGTTAAACGTCCTTAATAAACACCAGTCTATAGCTGAAGCGAGTGAGCATATTTCTACCAATTTTGCTGTATGTACTACGAGATGTGCTCAAAGAAGTATTTAAAAATGTTTATTTAAAAATGTCCACAAGGGTCGCTTTGCATGGAAAACCGGTAAATTCAGCTCAAAGAATGACCCAAGCCTGTTTATAAATGTTAAAATAATATTGAATAAATGTTGAAAATGTTTATGCTCTTTTCTAGTTAAGAGTATCCATTGTTAAATTTACTATTTTTTAAATTCATGTAGAGCGCCACTTATTCATTTTTTGAACTAAGCTTTTAACTCTCCATTTGTCAGCAATCTGCTCACACGTTTGAGATGTATATGCTGTTTATAGAGAAAGTTTAATTATATAACCACCTTGCATTTAGTATTTTTCTTAATTGCTTCTCTTAAAACTTAAACCTATGGCAGTTCGTCTATTTTTCCGGTAAGCGATACTTATGTCATGTCTCTAATTTCGACTGAGAACATTTTTAATACATTTATCTAACATCTACTACTTTGGTTTGGTTTGATTTAATTCAACGTTTCCAAAATGCTCTTAAAAAATGACTGCTCATAAACCTTAATGTACTGAAAGCCTTGGGCCTTCCTGTATAAAAACAATGTATACCATATGCACCATTTCCAATTGGGTACTTGGTGTAGTCCATAGCAATGACATGCATAAATGCCTTGGTAGTCGATTTATATTTACGGCAGTCAGAACACGGACAGACAGGCAGTCAGACAACCAACACCATTCACTTTTCAGCTTCGTTGCGGGAAAAAAAAGAAACTATTAAATAGGCTTTGATATTCTAAATCTTTTTATACTGTTATGTGCTGAGGTAGTTTGTGACTATGGTGAGGAATGTTTTATTTTGGCTCAGTTTGTCCATTTTTCATTCGCTATATTCACCGTTACTTCCTTGTAAATTAAATACTGCAATCAAGGAAAAGGTGGTATTATGCTTTTGACGAAAAAATCATTTTGACAAGTTTTTGCAAGACGTCTCAACGTATGTATGTATTTATGTATTTATTTATACATGTAAGATCTATTTTGATAGACCGTGATTCCATTTTGTTTATAGTTTTGTGGTGGCGTCTTTACGTACGTATGTAACTCGCATAATTAAAAAACGATTGGCCGTACAATGTTGAAATTTTCTATTTAGGACTGCAGTAACATCTAGTTGTGCATCTCTCTTTTCAATTGCAATTGACTCGCTAGTTTATTTACACTGTCACCTAAAAGTTATTCATTATATTAAGGTCTGAGGATATTGCTAATAGAATGAAAATCTATGGTCAATTGTTTGATCCATGACCCAACTGTCGTGAACTGTCGCAAAACTTGGCGAGTTTTGGTAAAATACTGCCATATTTGGCACTAAATAATTTTTTTAAATTCAAACCAGCTTTTAGATATTTCTTATATTTGGTGAGAAATCGCCTAATCTTAATATCCTTGAAGCATCCTATCGCAATTTCAAATGAAGTAAGTTTGAATAAAGTCAATGAAACTGCGTATTACTTAACCCTTTGAGGCACAACCCTTTCCCAATGCTGCAAAAAGGGCAGCCGTTGCCATCGCTCGACTTAACTACCAGCAAGATGGCGGACGATCGAAACGTTCATCGCGTGCCACAGATCTAGAGACCCTTTTTTGACGACGCACAGCCAGCTGCGTCAAAAAAGGGTCTCTAGATCTGTGGCACGCGATGAACGTTTCGATCGTCTGCTATCTTGCTGGTAGTTAAGCCGAGCGATGGCAACGGCTGCCCTTTTTGCAGCATTGGGCAATCTATCCAGGTGTTCTCGCATTCTTCCATTTTTTCAGCAGATGTCAGTGCTGTTAAAAATAATCGTGACAATTTTTTTACAGGAAATGACGTGCTAAAAAAGTAAAGGATTCTCGTGGCGCTATGTAACCCGAAACTATTTTTTATAGCAATCAAATCTATTCTTCGTGACTGGCAACAGTCAAAACGTCAGAGTTTGGTGTTCCAAGAGCGGGAACACTGCGCGTGAAAGGGTTAGATAGACAGATGTGATGGAGGAAAAAAGAATTCTCTAAATCACGAATTTTTGAATAGATTATGAACACGAACAGACATTAAATTGCTGCGAAACTCAGGGGCGTAGCCAGAAATGCTTCATGGGGGGGGGGGTTACGAGTACTACAACTCATATATATGTATACGTGTGTGTGATAATTTAGTGAAGAATATACATTTTGTATGGCAAAAAATTTCTCATGGGGGAGGGTTATGACCTCCCTAACCCCCCCCCCCCCTTGGCTACAACCCTGGCGTTGTCTTTTTTCCTTCAGCAGTTAAATGAAAAATCATAATTTTCTACATGAAATCGCGAAAAGTAATTATAATCTGCAGTTATGATCTGCAATTTAGTGTAATATTTCAATTTCTGATTTTAGTGATTACGAAACTTTTCAGCAAAATAAATTTTAATGAGGAAGTGAGTGCATATAAATTGAAAGTTTAAATTTATTAAAGAAATAGTTCTTGCATAAAGCATGATATTTTAGTGGGTTTTTTTTAACTGAAGAAATACATATTTAATATATTCCCTGTGCGAGGCTATCTCATCTTTAAATATATTTTGCTTGAAAATTTAATTTAATTATTTAGAAATTAACTCACCGAATATATGATTGTTCAAGAATAATGGAGGTCATCTGATTGACAGACAGCATTTTACCATTTTATTAGGAAGTATTAAGCGTTATTAAACGGAGTTAACAAATTCAAAATCATGAAAATATTGCAAATATTTCTGAAACAATATAAATGCTGACATAAAAAATAATATCATTCGAATAATGTTATAAAACCTAAATGTCATAAAGTATTAAAAGCAAAAACAAGAACAGTCAATAAAAAAGAGATGGTAAAAGGTAAAATTCATTAAAACCTTTTTAAAACCGCGCACATCAAAAAAGTTATTAAAATAAGATATCAGATGGTACAAAAGGTCCACCTTACTTTATTTGCAAAAAAGGTCTACCATCCACAGAGGCAGCTGCTATTTGGATAGAGGAAAAATAAGAAACCACAGGTGGCATAGAAGATGACCGAGGGGAAGGGAGAAAAAAATAAACGGATTGTAGATTTAAAAAATTAAATTAAAGAAAGAAAGAAAACAGTAAAATGTACAAAAGTATAAAAAAATATGATCTAAGAATAAAAAGAAGTGATTGTCATTTTGGAAAAAAAAATATTTTACACTAAAAACTTTTAAAATCCCCCCCCCCCCCCAAAAAAAAATAAATCATTATTTCCAATTTTTTTTTTCACAAAGATCTCTAATGATAGGTATTTTTAAAGAAACAAGTTAGTTAAACAATCAGCCAACCCTTATTACAATCAGCAAAACTCAACGTATTTCTTTAAATTGTAGAATAAGTTGTACAATTTATAAGACATCAAAATTATACTCACAAACGTTTAATGCTCCAAGCAGATTCTGTGCAACAGCTTTTCCTAGGAATAGAAACAACAATCTCATTTTATTACACAATTTTTATTGAAAAATTCAATAGTGAAAAAAGGTTCTTTCAAATCATATTACTTTTGTGGCACTCTCAGTTTCAAAGCCTATCCACCGCGACAAGGGGGTACTACATCGGAATAAGGAAAGTATCGGTTTTTAACCTGTCCAGAGGCCAAAACCCGCATAAAAAGCAGGCATATTTTCGGTTTTTAATCGTCCAGAGTCAAAAACCGCATAAAAAGCAGACACATTTTCGGTTTTTAACAGTCCAGAGCCAAAAACCGCATAAAAAGCAGATAGTCGTTTGTTTTTTAACTGTCCAGAGCCATAAACCGCATAAAAAGCATTATTTTTTATATTTTAAAACTTAAAGCAAACACAAAGGCAAGCTAAACGCTTCCTATATTTTTTACTTTTCGCCTGCTGTGCACTACTGAATTGCATTAACAGTGTAACACTGAAAAAGCTGTCGTCCAAAAAACTTCTTATCAGATCACGTGGATACTGAAGAGAGGTACTGTTCCAGAGAAAGCGAAAAAGCCGTAGCGTACGAACCAAGAGAGAGGAGTTTGCATTCATAAATTCGTGGATATCAGAGTCCGACTCACTTTGTGAGACAGTGACATTCGGAACAGGTGCAACGAAAAACATTTTGGGCGAAAAAATTGAATACTTAATTCAAAATGCTTAAAAAGTATAAAAAATACAATTTCAAGCACAGAAATATAGCAGTTATACGTATACAAGATAACGAGGGAATCCAAGCATCAATTTCAAGAGCTTAGATAGAAATGTTTTATGCTGTTTATTGTTGCAAATTTTTCTCATCGACAACAATACGTCCCCATTGTAGCTTTGAAACAGTAACTTGGTATTGTTTACAACAATGTAGAGAGGTATCAAATACCGTTTTGTTGTGCTCATTTGTTTATAGAAATTTTTGCTTTATGCTGGGATGCTTTGGTTTAACAACAAAAGTCTGTAAAAGCATGCCTTTGGGGATACTTTTCTATGCACTGGCCATTTGTCTGATCCAGATACACAGCCATCTCTTAAACTACAATGTCGCTGAGTCACATTAGTCTACATTTTTTAGAGAATCAAATACATATAGTCAATCTATTGGTGAGAATTTCTAAGTGCTATGGCGTAATGGTCTGGTCCATAATGTTCATACTGCTTTCGAGTTATTAGCATGGGCTCAGCTTGGTTGTTTACCACCCTTTGGCTAGATAAACTATTTGGCAGTGTTGATTATAGCATTTTCTAGCAAAGTAACAGTATGAATCGCTGTTCTTTTTGCAATCTGAAAGGGAATCGATTATACGCACGCGGAAGTCACTAAGGAATGAAAAGTCAGCATGGGTAGCATACCCTGTTCTTCACCGCTAGAATACACCAGTGGTCAGCAGTAAATTATAAAGGCCCAGGACACCCGTTCCATTGGTCCGCCAACCCAGTTGCCCTGCTAAAAACGCGTGTCTGCATCCTCCAATTCAGCTTTGAAGAAAATCTGATGTCTTAACCCTTTGAGGCGCAACACTTTCCCAATGCTGACAAAAGGGCAGCCGTTGCCATCGCTCGACTTAACTATCAGCAAGATGGCGGACAATCGAAACGTTCATCGCGTGCCACAGATCTAGAGACCCTTTTTTTTTACGACAGCTGGCTGTGCGCGGCTGCCCTTTTGTCAGTCAGCATTGGGCAATCTGTCCAGCTGTTCTCGCGTTCTTCTATTTTTCAGCAGATGTCAGTGCTGTTAAAAATAATCGTGACAATTTTTTTACGGGAAATGACGTGCCAAATAGTAAAGTATTCTCGCGGAGCTATGCCACCCGCAATTATTTTCATAGAAATCAAATCTATTCTTCGTGACTGGCAACAGTCAAAACGTCAGAGTTTGGTGTCCTCACGGCGAGGACACCGCGCGTTAAAGGGTTAAACCATGTAGGTAGGCTGCTCTTGAAGTTACTTTCCTGTACTTCCTGTTCATATATAAATTTCATACAGGGAAGTACAAAGGAAGTATAGTGATTTTAAATTTCAGTATGGAGATTTGGTTGAAAAAAAAATTGATTTTGAGTATCTCTAAATTTACTTTGAGGAGATTTTAAGAGACGTCACAACGTACACATGTATGTATGTTCGTATATACGCATGTACAACATATTTTGAACAACCACAAATCCATTTCGACTAGTTTTTTCTTGAAGTTTACATACGTATATATGTATGTACGTAGCTCACATTTCTCAAAAACTCATATAACGTTTAAGTTTTATATTTAGGAATGTTGTAACATCTAGTAATAGAAAAACAGAAATAGAACAATAAAAGAACATAGATGTAAACAGCACAGTATTTTTTATACCGTATTTTTCAATACAGTGTTGACTTGACGAATCCAAAATTGCTAAACATACATTACAAGTACCGCGTTTACTTGCGTAATAGTCGCCCTCGCATAACAGTCGAATCCCCATTTTGAAGAAGAAAGAATCATCAAAATATTTTCTTGGCATAAAAGTTACAGTCATGTATTTGATCTTCATCAAGAAAATAGAAAATTATCAGCTCTTTCCAGAACTAAAGCGTGACTAATACCTGCAGTGAAAGTGATTTATTATGACTTATGTACTGTTATGTTATTAGAATTTTTGTTCAAATTTTCACAATTTGTAAATTTTATGTCTATAAAAATATTACCATAAAAAGAAAAAAATGCCTTTATTTTGTCTGCGACTGACGAAAAGACTATTTAATAAACAGAACATAATCCCGAAACATTTTGTATGTTACTAGTTTAATTATAATGCTTTTTTTTTAAGCAGTAATGTTTTAGCATTAGTGTACAATATTTTGTGTAACAGATTTACCTGCATAATAATCACACCTAGACATTCACAATGAAAAATTGTCAATAAAATATGTGACTATTACTCGAGTAAACAGAGTATATCTCTATATCTGTATACACTGCTGTTCCAGTATACTATTATTACGACACCATTTCTTTACAAGAATAGTGATGTTCCACAAAATCTCATCCACCCAATATCAGACTTCCAGATGTATACACTCGGTAATTCCCCCTCAATCATAACTTTCTGGTTAGTCGTCCAGAAACTGTTCTATCCCGTTTTATGTGTACACAGAAAGAACCGCGTGCTTTTTGTCCTACCCGGAAGCTTAGCTGGGCTTACGTGGGATCTGAGCACTGATGATTTATTTCCAGCTTTTCCTTCTGAGACTAGTTTTCCTCATCTTCAACTTAGTTTCTTGAGAGGAGAAAGATATTATACGCACTACAAATCCAGATAGGGTGGTTTTGTTCGTACGTTCAACCTATTGCATACTAAATCAAAACTGTGTGGTATTGCTTGAACACAATTCTGTTTATTGTAATTCTGAATGTACGCGTGTTCAGTTGTTTAAATTTCTTTCGATTTTCTAAACCGACATATATTTCATAATTGTGTCGAGGATGCAACTGGACCGTAATTTTCAATAAAGAGAAGGTGAACATGTAATAGAAATAAAAATGGTTAGTTTTATCTAAAAATATTTACATCAAAATGAGATTTTTTTTTTAACTTCCGTTGGTCGGCCAAGACGCATTTCTGAATCAATTATAAATTAAAAATAAAATCTTTGTTTCGTGAGCTTCCACTCGTCAACTAAGTCGCATGAAGCTGCAATTTAATAGGAATTCATGTGGTGTCCACATCTGAATTTTTACATTTAGAAGTTAACACACGGCGTCAAATAAAATGTGACCTTGTCTTCATATGTTTGTTAATCATTGCTCTATATTTTTTGACTCTCTTCACTGTAGAGACATGATTTCAGCAATTTATTTTCCCCTATAGAATAGTTTAACTAAAATTTAAGATGAATTAGCCGAAATAGAGTAGTTTAAATATAACTATACAATCACACACGAAATTAAGTAAACCGCAAACTGTTGAGATGTTTGATAAGAAAACTTGCATCGCTTCAGCTCACTGCATTAACCCTTTGTGGTGCAACCCTTCCCCAATGCTGAAAAAAGGGCAGCCGTTGCCGTCGCTCGACTTAACTACCAGTAAGATGGCGGACGATCGAAACGTTCATCGCGTGCCACAGATCTAGAGGCCGAGCGACTGCAACGGCTGCCCTTTTTTTAGCATTGGGCAATCTATCCAGCTGTTCTCGCTTTCTTCCATTTTTCAGCGGATATCAGTGCTGTTAAAAATAATCGCCACCATTTTTTCACGGGAAATGACGTGCTGAAAAGTAAAGGATTTTCGTGTAGCTATGTCACCCGCAACTATTTTTTATAGAATTCAAATCTAGTCTTCGTGACTGGCAACAGTCAAAACGTCAGAATTGGGTGTTTCCAGTGCGGCAACACTGCGCGTTAAAGGGTTAAAAAAAAAAATCAAATACCATATTTTCCCCCAGACCGATGGAGGACCAAAAGGGGGGGGGGGAGAAGAGACAGGAAGAGGGTGACAATGTTTACACATGTAATCTCATAACATCAGGAGATATGCTGGGAATTTCTCCGCACAACAAGCATCTCATCCAGACTGAAACGGTCCCCCGACACTCCTCTCTCCTCTCTCAGTCCTATCTTCAAGAGGGGATCTAAATCAGACTGTGAGCTGCAGGAAATGAAACGCGGAAACACTAGTGCGATTGTCTGGGGAGAAGCGTCAAAAGTACGTTCGCTGTTCGAATATGAGGAAAAGGGTATGTCCGCTTCTCAAAATTTCCCTCGTGTTTAAGATTACGATAAGCTTGTCCCCCTCCTTATTTTTTATGAGTTGAAATGGTTACAGTTTATGGGAAGAAGTGCACTAATGTCAGTTTTCAGTGATATGGGGATGGAGGCCTATGACTTAAATTTTTTTTTTCTCTAATCATAACTTTAGCTCAGACTTTAAAATGAAAATGAACATGCAAGGGACAATGATAGGTTGTAATGATGAAGTAATGAATTAATGGCATTTTTCAATGATTAAGAAATGATTAAGAAATGAATAATGGCATTGCAAGTAATAACATTTTGTAATGATAAGTCAACGTAACTACGTTTCCGTGGGTTGGAAGTTTTAAATACTATGTTTTCTCGTTATTTAAAACAGCTCTGGATTTATCTTCGTCGATTAAATTAATCAAAAAACTATCAGATTTAAATAAAGTTTCTTTAATAAAAGGGTTGTCAAGTTTCGAAAGTTTTACATGCTTTTAAAAATTTAGGTATACAAAGAATTGATTGTTTTAAAAGAGTATGAAAAATAAGACTAAAAAAAAAAGATAAAGATAATGCATGTTAACTTAAATTATTTATATTTTTAAAACTATGTAACTTCATGACAAACATTTAATGAATTATCAGTACCCTCTCCCCCCCTCAAAAAAAAAAGGAAAAAAGAAAGAACTAGTTAAAAATAACACTGAAGAAGGAATAATCTTTTAACTTCCCCCAAAATTTATTTTAGCTTTATTTGTGAATCAGACAAACTTATTTTATTTGATACAAAGTACATGCTATTTTTAACAAATGAATGAATGATTTTAAGTTTTGAACAATAGTTCTTAGATTCTAATAACTGAACTACTATAAGAATATCATATATAATTTTGGTTCTTGGTGTCTTTTTTCACTTAAAAAAAAAACCTGAAAACCTGGAGTCTTTTCCAGTTCTTTCGGTCAAGGGTCCATCCCCCCCCCTTCCAAAGCTCTAATTCCCATAGCTTTTTTAATGTCGACCATCCACTGTTCCTTTTTAATTTCGTTTATAATTAAACGCAATTTCAATATGAATAATCATTATTCAAAAGTCATAATTCTTACAATATCGCATCATTATCAAAATTATAATATCAATATAATATCTGAGAACATCATCTACACAAAAATTATTTCATGCTGTGAAAAAAAAAAACTTACATACATTTTATATTTTAAATCATCAATAATTCAGCTCGTTAAAACAAGTATCAAACTTCTTTTACATTCACATATAAATAAAAATACATTTTTCAATTTAAATTATCCTAATGCGTTTTTTATTCTTTAATAGGAATTTACTAACTAGAGCTAATTTAACAAAATGTTCTTCAAAATAATCTCACTGATCTCTAATTTGCTCTGTTGCTAATTAAATATTTCAAAGTACACTTTTTTTTCAAATACTACATATTTTGTATTCTTTGACATTTTCCTGCGGCAGAGAGCCGAAAGCCGTCCCTGTTATGTCACTAATTTAGCGTGTTGTGAACTATTTTCCCGTTAATGACTTTTAAAAGTACCCTGAAATTTTTGGTACTGATCTTTTTTTACAAGATTTATTTGCTGCATATATATACTTGTGGAAAAGTCGTGGCGAAAAATATTTTTTTCTTTCTTATCAAATCACAAAAACAAACTTTTTTCCTCCCTCTTGATGGAAAAAATATTTTTCCTCTTCCAAGAAATTGTTATTTTTTTCACAAGTATATATTTTCTCAGTGGGATACAAAAGAGTATTTTTATTAGTTGTAAATAGTTTGAAGTGGAACAAGTTGAAATTTGAGAAGAGATTGGAAAAAAAAAAATCAGTATAAATTCATCTAATGATCAACGGATATTCCTCTGAAAACACAAAATTTTATCGAATTCCAGAAATTCAATACACAAGCAGAAAGATATGTCTTTATAATATTTTTATACGCAAGGTATATCTTTATACTCAAGCAGTAAGTCAGTCTGTAACTAACACTCAAAGTAGGTTATTTCCGTAGTACATAGGTTAAAAATCGTCTTAAACCGATGAGACTGATTTTGTTTTAACAAGTACAATTATTAGTAATGAGTCGTCGTTTCTATATGAAATCTTCATATGCAATACCCCCCCCTCCTCCCGTAACACGGGCTCATATAAGACGGATTCGTATGACACGGCAGAAGATTTGCAAATGTTTCCTATAACACGCTAAAAAAGACTCGTACAACAAGCTAAAAGAATGCAACATATGTTTCTGTATTACCAGTTAATACTGCGGATGCTGATCATGTGTTTGTGATTCGCACAACACGGATTCACATAACATGGAACGTATCTACCGTGTTATAGAGGGGGGGGGGGGTCTACTGTTACATCTATTTAGATAGTTTCGGGGAGTATCACTGAATTTTCAGCTAAAGTTGACAACATGATTTGTTTGTTTGTTTTTTTTTTTTTCTACATCCTGTACCAATAAAAATTTAAAGGTACACTCTCAGAAAAATTCGTCTTTACACATTAATTTATCCTTTATTTTTCAACGAATAATTTCCGTACACCTTGGTAAACGTAATATTTTCGTGAATTCTTCTTCCCGAAATCTGAAGAAGAGGAAAAAAATTCGTTGAATCTGAAGAAGTTTCTTCAATTGACAGGAGAAAAAACGAAACTGATATTCGTCAATGAACGGAAATATTCCGGCAGCACTGCTGCCAGAAAAATTTCCGTGAATTGAAGAAATAATTTTTGAGAGTACGTCTTTATACACTAATTTATTCCTCATTTTTCAATGAATAATTTCCGAACTCCTTGGAAACGTAATATTTCTGTGAATTCTTCCCGAAAATCTGAAGAAGAGGAAAAAAATTCGTTAATTCTGAAGAAGTTTCTTCAACTGACAGGAGAAAAAAGAATCGGATATTCGACAATTAACGGAAATGTTCCCTTAGCACTGATTGCTACAAAATTTCCGTGAATTGAAGAAATAACTTTTGAGAGCGTATGCTTACTCTGGCGCATTGCTGTTGAATTTCAGAATTTACCTTGAATAAAGTTTTAGAAAGGAGTAGTTAAACATACATTTGTCTAGATAATGAAAAATAAAGCAATACTTTCTTTAACGCAACTGAGGTAAATTAGAAACAGCCTCTCTTCGGTTATCAATTAAAATAAATTATTTCATATGGGGCACACATATGCATGGAGCACGAACGTATTCATTCGCACCGTTTCTTTTGAAATTATTTTTAATTGTTAATTTTAAATGTCTTCTAATCATTTTTTAATTTAAAGATGGTATAAGAAATATGAAAGAAAAAAATTACATTACGTGGAAAGTGACAAACAGGTTACACTTTTGAAAAATGTATAAATCAGCAGAAAAGTATACTGACTTACACAAACATTATTCACGTGTTTAAATTTAAGTAATGGAGTTTTTTATTAAATTTTATTTACTAAAAATGCCAAATGTATGCGTATAGCCCATCATATATATGCATTATCATTCTTATTTACAGTCTAAGCTTGTTAATGCAAAAACAAAGGTAATCAAAGGTGGACATTGTTACGAATTCGGAGAAATCCGCTGTTCTGGGGTTTAAATAGTTCAAAATTCGTGCTCTACGCTTCAAACAGTTAAATTTTGCATTTTGTTGCATCAAAATCGGTCAACTAGAACCGGTGATACGGAGGTTTCGGTTTCCCCATTCTTTTGTATGTGGTTTCTAGAAATCTCAAGAAATATTGGTCCTAGGCCTTCGATAACTTCACTTTTGGAGCCAAATTTGGCGATATTTCGCCAAAAATCGCCAAGCGTGGCGGAATTTTGGTCATTTCGCGCGATTTTCCCAATGGGGCTGGTAAAGATGGTTTTTCTGCATTACCATGCATAATAGCCTAGCATTTGTCTTCTATGACGTAATCAAAATTCCCGCTTTATGTGGAATCTTCGAGAAATAGATTCATCTGGAAGCTCCTTGTAGCTTCTGCCTCTCCTATGAATTCAAGCGTGTTGCTTCGATTGAGTCAATGTGAATTGAGCTCCCGTCTAGTGAGTTTGCTGTGTTTACGCTTTGTATTGACGCTGCAGAAGCGGTGTTTCCGCTTGCTTTTCGAAGCTAATTTTAAAGTGCTGTGTTTAAGTTCTTTATTACTGAATCTTGAGGGATTGCTTGCGATATCTCTCGTATATTTCCACTGAATTTTTTCCTCTGGAAGTGTTTTATTTTGTGTGAGAAATACAGCATTTCTGAAAGCTTCGGTACTGAGTGGACTGTTATAAACGAGCTACTGTCCGTTAGTGTTTGTGAATTTTGTACAGCTAATAGTTCGACTAATTTCTAGAAGCAATAAAGTTTGTGTTCCATCCTGGCAAGTGGACTCTTTTCTAGAACTTTCAACAACAGCTGGACTTTAGAGCGACGAACGCAGGAAAGAAGCAGAGGATTCTGCAACAATATTGTTTCGCATTAACGGTAGTTCGTGTTATCCGATGAATTAAATTATGAAACACAGATAATTGTGTTTTCGAGGTACCAAGTACTATTATTTTTCGCATATTTCATCTTAAGGTGTTTTGCTTTAACCCTTTGAGGCGCAACCCTTTCCCAATGCTGAAAAAAGGGCAGCCGTTGCCAGCTGTCGTCAAAAAAGGGTCTCTAGATCTGTCGCACGCGATGAACGTTTCGATCGTCCGCCATCTTCCTGGTAGTTAAGTCGAGCGATGGCAACGGCTACCCTTTTTTCAGCATTGGGCAATCTATACAGCTGTTCTCGCATTCTTCCATTTTTCAGCAGATGTCAGTGCTGTTAAAAATAATCGTGACCATTTTTTGACGGGAAATGACGTGCTAAAAACTAAAGGATTCTCGTGGAGCTATGTCACCTGCAATTATTTTTATAGAAATCAAATCTATTCTTCGTGACTGGCAACAGTCGTCAAAACGTCAGAGTTTGCCAGAGCGGGAACACTGCGCGTTAAAGGATTAACGAGGCTCGGGTGTACAGTGTACATACATAATAGAAATATAGATGATTTTATTTCTTCTATTGATTCTAGGGGGAATTTTTTTTTTTCAGAATGCGTGTTCGTTTTTTTACAGTAATAAAATCGCTCAACTTAACTTTACTATTTCTATGCCTATTTCTTCTAGACCTTCTGACATTTCCCTAAGCGAAATCGAAATGCCAAAAACCTTGCGTGTGGTGAACGATTTCGCAGGTAATGACTCTTCAAAACGACTGACATTTGAAACGCTGCATCTGTATTTTTTATTTACTTTGTTTTTATTTCCTACTGGATTTTTTCGGCCAAAAGACATGCTGTTAAAAAATCATGGAGAAAAAAATATATTTTATTTCCATGCAAGTATTGAATTTCTTTTTTCTTCGTGTAAGAGAAGTTCAAGTATGTACGTGACGAGAAATTTTTATTTGTTCCTATTCCGTCTCGGCATATTTTGTTTTAGTTGAACTAAAAAAAAAGTTTTGGAGAATGCCTCCACTGATTGAAGTATTTGAAAGGATAAAACGTTGTAACTATAAGATGATCAATTTTTATTATCTTTAAAGTTGAAAAATGCTTATGATTTAAATTTGCCTCTCCAACTGTCGTGAATATATCCATCGATTATTACGAAATTTAAATGCGTTTTTTATTTGCATCCTATTAATAGTGCATTTAGCTGTTATATAAATATATATATATATACAAGAGAATAGGGACAGTTGGGAAACGCAGGTCGTAGATGGTTACGGGGGTTCCCCTGCGGGGGTTCAAAAATTTATACTGGTGAATTATTATATAAATTTAAATTAATTACATACACCCTTTCGTGTGTGTGTGTGTGTGTGTGTGTGTGTGAAAAAGCATTCGAGTGTGAGCAAAATTTTCAATATTAATTTTGTACATAACTGATTAATTTTCCAAAAAACATACAATTCTGTAGAAAGAAGTTGTTATTGTATGTTGCATTATCCATATTTTATAAAGAATGAAATTTTATGTATGAAACAGACACAGGAAACTTCTTTTTCACTCGAATTCTTTTTAGAGAGGGTGAATTCCAATTAACCCGCGCATAAACATTTACTTCGCATTAAAATGCCGAAAGGCACTACCACATTGCTCAAGAATTCTTTAGATTAAATGCATAAAATATTTCAAATTAATTAAATTCTTGCGTAACTTGAAAAAGAAAAAATATATACATGTAAAAATATTTTTATTTTTATCAAGTTTTTTTTTTTTAATGCTGGATTAATTATTTCAGTTTTACAATATTCGGGAGTAGATAGGAAGGTCATACATAAAACATCTGCTTTAGACAAAATCTTTTTTAATTGAATTCTAAAGCTCTAATAAAATTTATTCAGAAAAAAAATTGGAATAAATTGGCTAGAATTTCGCTTAAAAATTTTTGATAAACTTGTTATTAGTTATTGATTTTATGTATTTTTACACAAATTGCAACTATCTTTATAAATCTATATAAGAAAATTATTGCAATTAAATTAAACTTTTCGAGCATTTTGAATTAAATAATCAAACACACTACTTTGGCTTCCTGAAAGGTGTTAGCCTTTTATAGTTAATTAAAGATAATTTTAGTCGCTATTTTGATACTACCTAAATACTTTTGAATCCCCTAAAAAATGGGGGGGGGGCGAGGAAAGTTCCCCGAATGCATTACCGCATGAAAGCAGTAATTCTTCGTATAAAACAATAATAATAATGCTCTCTATAAAATATAATGTATGTGGCGTTTTGGGTCATTCCACGTCAAATCAAACACAAAACTGGAGAAAAATCACCACACCAACTTAGATTTTCCTCAAATTTTATATAGAGGATTTATAGGCTAAGACATCAACAAATCTCAATTTTGAAGGTTCTACGATAATTAATTACCGAGAAATTAATTATGCAAATTTTTAAGTTTTCTGCAAGATGCGCCAACTTTTTTCTCAATTTCTTAAATAACTCCTTACCTGTAAAAGTTACTGAAGTGAAAATTTGTTTCTAGGAGTAACTTTTTACGCTGATTCCAAAAATGTTATCGAAATTTGCGTATCTTCTATAGTTTATGCATGCGCACTGCATTTGCTAAAAAACATCATGAATTTTTTTCGGCATGTCGGATCACAGACACTTGTTTTAAATTTTTATATGTTGTTAAGATGGAATAATCCTACATCCCAAAATAATTTCATCTTGGCTTTCTGTTCAGGAGCAGAGGAAAAAAATTGTATGTATGTACCTATATATGAGGATTTTCATATGCAACATTTATACTGAACATGAACAAATTCAGAACCGTTAGTCAATTTTATTATGTCTTTTAAATTGATATCAGAAATTTTACAACTACTCCAGGCATTTGCAAAAACTAGAAAATACATAAAAGTGCTTGTATCGGAAAACGTAAAACAAACAAACAACAAAAAATGCATGTCACACACAGTCTTAAATTAAAAAAAATTCTAAAGTTAAAATTTTGAATTACTTTTAATTTAACCCTGTTGTTTTTGGCAATCATCCATCAGCCAATAAATCTTTGTAATTCTGTATGACATTCAAGTCAATAGAAGGAACAAAGTTTATTGAAAGAATTGAATTCCTGTAAGTTACAGTACTTATTTACCTTTAACAGAATGCGAACAAAATTGTGCTTTGGCTAGTTTTGTGGATACAGCAATTTGAAATAGGTTTTACTCTATACTGTATTAAATTTTTATTGTTACAACAACTAGCATAGCAATGTCAGGCACATTGTCAATGTCAAATTGCACATTTGGTGATACATTGCAGAATAAATGTCATGTAACCAGTTATTCACGGCAGTCTTTTACGTCTACCCTCCTAGGAGGATTATATTCGAAATGTTCTGAAATCGATTTTTAGGCATTCTTGAGTGTTGTGCATTTTACAGCAAGAATTTTATCGATATCTCTTTTCTTCTTTCAGATCCCGTAGAATGTGTGAAAAGAACATTTTGGGCCTTTATCCTCCATAAATTACGAATTTTGGAAAATACTCTCTAATCTAGCACCTACGCTATAAAATCCCACTCGTGCTAAATTTCGTGTTATTAGCTTCAGTAGTTTTGGCTAGGCAAAGTATTGACATACGGAAAACGCATAGAACTTTCCGGTAGACCTAATATATATATATATATATATATATATATATATATATATATATATATATGTTTTATTAAACATTGTTCTTTCTTTTGAGTTCAATATCATAATTCTAAAGATTTATTGGCTGATGGATGACTGCCAAAAACAGCAGGGTTAAATTTAAAATAATTCTAAATTTTAACTTTAGAATTCTTTTTAATTTAACATTGTTTTACATGCATTTTTTGTTGTTTGTTTGTTTTGCGTTTTCCGATGCAAGCACTTTGATATATTTTCTAGTTTTTGAAAATGCTTGGAGTAGTAGTTAAATTTCTGATATCAATTAAAAAGACATAGGAAAATTGACTAACGCTTCTGAATTTTCTCATCTTCAGTATAAAAACTGCATATGAAAATCCTCATATATAGGTACATACATACAATTTTTTTTCTATGCTCCTGAGCAGAAAGCCAAGATGAAATTATTTTGGAATATAGGATTAATCCATCTTAACAACATATAAAAATTTAAAACAAGTGTCTGTGATCAGACATGCCGAAAAAAATCCATGATGTTTTTTAGCAAATGCAGTGCTCATGCATAAACTATAGAAGATACGCAAATTTCGATAACATTTTTGGAATCAGCGTAAAAAGTTACTCCTAGAAACAAATTTTCACTTCAGTAACTTTTACAGGTAAGGAGTTATTTAAGGAATTGAAAAAAAAGTTGGCGCATCTTGCAGAAAACTTAAAAAATTTGCATAATTAATTTCTCGGTAATTAATTATCTTAGAACCTTCAAAATTGAGATTTGTTGATGTCTTAGCCTATAAATCATCTATATAAAATTTGAGAAAAATCCGAGTTGGTGTGGTGAACTGCCCTGTTTGATCTGACGTGGAATGACTCTTTTGTGTTTCTTGAAGAAAAGGAATATAATAAATAAGTACGTTGTACATTTAATTTCCAATTAAAAGGAACTGAGTTATATTATCTTTTTTGTTCATTTTTTCTTGTAATTGTAGTATATTTATTATTCGGATTATTGTATTATAAAAAGTTAATGGATCAGTGTTAATTATAATGTGTGAATAGCAAAGCCACGGATTTTTTAAATTTTATTTTTTAATTTTTTAATTTTTTTTACTCGCTTCACACTCTCGGGATTTTCCATACTTATTTATCTTTCATTTTCATACTGTTCTCTTTTTATTAACACTTTCCTACAAAGAGGAAAAGTGTTAATGATTTCAATTTGCCTGTACGTAAATGTACATCGATTGCTATGAAATTTATGTATGTTATTCTTATATATTGTACCATGTGCCCTACTGCAAATGTTGTATTGGCACTTATAGTTCTTTTACAGGAGCACCCAAAAAAGTTTCAGTGCATTACACTCTATGAGCAATCATACTTTAAAGAATATTTTAGAGACATTCGTCCATTTAAAACAAAATAAAATTGATATATGCTGTTAAGGGCTTCAAAGTGTTAATACTCTCTATAGAAAATAGTGCACGTTGGCATTTGTACTTCTACAAAAGCACAAAAAAGAAATTCCAATACATTAAAGCGTGACAGTTTAGAGAAATTCACACATTTCAAGTGAAATGCAATAAGTATGTAAACGTTTATGACAGTTTACTCTTCATTTAATGAATGAAAATGACATTTAATGTTTATTTTACAGTATCTCCCAAAACCACATTAATACTGATATAGCTTTTCGGATGTTATGGCCTCAAAATCTAGCCAAGTTTAGCTACGATATCTATTCATACTTAGCGGGAGAGGAAATTGGGTTGGAAAGTGTTTTATAATCGATATTTCGGAATGATTTTTCTTTCTTTCTTTTCTCTCATTTTTTTAATACATGAAATTGTGTTGGGTGTGAAATATCAAGGAATGATTTTATTCTAATTGCATTCTCTTCTTCTAAAGACATAGTTTTATATTCCCAAATTCTAGTTTATCTGTCTTGATTACATTTTTTTTATATCAGCGATGCATGCATGCATGCTTCCCATTAGGAATGCATCATGTGTAACGTTTATATAACATAGCTCATCCTCGATCCGGCATTGGAAATGATGATTGCCCTTCGAATTCATTTGGGAATGTAAAGGCCAAAGGACGTTCGCTGCCGGATGCTGTGCAACAAATATATGTATCAATCGGAAATTATGACGATAGAATGATAGATGGAACTATGATAGATAGAATATGGGTATGTTACAAGAATGGAAAAATATCACGTATATAGGATAACGATCAGTGAGTCGTATTAATGTGTTTATTTTGTATCCTTTTCGTGAATGCGAATTATCAGGGAAAAAGTATTCAAAAGATTAAATAAAACAAAACTATAAGTAATTGCGAATTCGTTTCGGTGAAATAAATATGAATTATAAGCAAAGAAGTATTTTAAAAACTAAATGATTTGACTAAGTAATTGCAAATTCCCTTTTGGGGAAGAAAAAAGTATTGAAGGATTAGTAAAGAAGTATTGTAAAGACTAATTAATAAAACTGAAATATAAATAATTGTAAATTCCTTTTTTTGAAAAAATACTAATTGTACAGAAAAACCAGTTTATAAAACCAAAACATAAATATTTGTGTTTCACATTATGGTAATTTATAAATCCCCGGAAACTGACAGGAAATTCAATTTTTCTTCCTGTAAACAAAAATATTTAGTCCTTGAAATATTTTTAAGGATATTGGTGTATGTAATTCATTTTTAGTCCTTTTAAGGATATAAGACTTTTTAAAAATATTTAAAACTATTTTCTGTAATCGAAAATTGTGTAGGTGCCGTTTTGTTAGAATATAATTATGCGTGGGAATTTCGCACATTTTGAAGTATATAAAATGCTTTTAATGCCTTTTTTTCCCCTCGGACCTTTGTACAGTTTTTTCAACTACTATTTATGAATTACATATGTCTATTAGAATGTAAATCGTTCAATATTTTATTCCTTAAAGTTTACTGGATAGAAAAATTCTTCATTGTGTAAAAGATTTTAAATTGTTTAATATTAATTCCAGATCCAATTAATTTAGCATTTGATTCAATTTTAATTCTATAAAGATAAAACTGTGAATAAATTAGTAAATCTGCAACTTGTTCAAGAAAAATAAAAATAATAAAAAATCAAGCGTATGGAGTACAGAAAATCAAACTTACATGTTTGACCAATCAAACTATTTATTGCCTTGTTCCGTATGTTGATGACCCCACCATGGCCTAGTGGATTAGACGATGAAAATGGTAGATGGTTGAAAGTGTGAAGGTTCAGGGTTCGGGCCCGCCGTGTGGTTGTCGATCTAACGGTTTGGAGTTTGGGGCGGTTTTCTCCAGATGTAACGTGAATACGCGTTAGAACACTTTAAAAAAGCCTCTGCCCAAGGTACACCTCCGTAGGTAGATACCCTTTGTGCAGGCTTGCTATAACACCAACACCACACCACACCATTCGTTGGCATAGGTATTTCTATTTAAAATTGTGAGCTCTTTGTTATCTTTGATCTGAAATTATTATCTGAAGATTCCCTTTCTCAAAATTCCTTGTTTAATTTGATCGCAAATTTCAAATAAAAATATTTATAAATGCATTTTGACATTTAAAACTTAAGCCAATCAGTTGTGTGTTTTGATGTGAGGTAATCACTTGAAAAATCAGGTTCTTATATATTCCTTTTATTCAGTCTACATAATAACAGTCTCTTTCTCCTCTTAACTTCCTTCATGTTTTACTCTACTGATTATTTTTCCGTGTCTATTTTATTTTTTTTTTCTCTTTTTCGCATCATAATTTACAAAATAATTTAAATAAATGAAAATAAACAAATGAAAATATGTGAATGACATATCGAAATTTAAAACAATAAATATTTTTCTCTCTCATCTGTATTTATCATTTTGTTCAAATTTGTCGATGCATATGAATTATTGTTAAGGAAACAAAACTGAACATATTGAATATGTTATATAATTCAAAAAATTCCCACATTTTAGCAGTCATCTTTTTTTTTTTTTCCCTTCTATTTTGTGTTTTGATGATGGCGTAAAAATCTGAATTTAATTAATTAAGTTCGAAGTATATCCTCTTCCAGAAATTTTGAGTCGAATACATTTTTATTCAAAATAAATATTTCAGCAATTATTCTCTGGGCCTATTTCAGAAGGCAATTTCTGTGTAGAAATAAAGGATGCAAACGCAATGTATCCCTTTTCCTAAATAGAGGATTTTGTACTGCAATTTAGAAGTTTTATGTGTTGGATTTTTTTTTCTGGGTAGTAAGAAGTATGTAGAAATTTATATCTTTTATGCAGTTCGCCTGTTTGCAAACTTGGTAACTTTGCGAGAGAGAGTCGAAGTACTTTATCCCTGACTCAGAATAAATATTTTTTTCTTTTATGTTTTCTTCATTTTGTGAAACATCTGATAGCAAGAGGATTTCTTGAAATTTATAAATTGATTGTTGTTTTGCTTCTATAAAATCTTCAGAATTTTTTATTTTTACTTTCCGAACATGTACCATGTAAGGAAAGTATTGTAATCATGAAAAAATTCGAATTCGAGATTTTGGTGTATTTACACGTTTTGAGGTCTTCTGAATTCATTTAGGCTATTTTTACGGTATGTATGTATGTATGTATGTATGTATGTATGTATGTATGTATGTATGTATGTATGTGTGTGTGTGTGTGTGTGTGTGTGTGTGTGTGTGTGTGTGTGTGTGTGTGTGTGTGTGTGTGTGTGTGTGTGTGTGTGTGTGTGTGTGTGTGTGTGTGTGTGTGTGTGTGTGTGTGTGTGTGTGTGTGTGTGTGTGAGTGAGTGAGTGAGTGAGTGAGTGAGTGAACACGATAGCTCCTGAACGGGGCATTCGATTGACCTCAAATTGGGTATATGTTATAAACCACCGTCGCAAGACCGGTATTGATTTTGGTGTGTATAGGATTTATAGTTTTTCTACAGGGCTACGACAAAGATTTCTTTTACATTATGGCCTATGGGAGGAAATTCTTGAAAGTGCGCTACCGTTTAAACGGCACATTCGTTTGAGCTTCAATTTGGTATATATGTTTGAATTATTCATCGATTAAAATTTATTTAAATGCTTGGTAATGATCTTAATCGTAAGTGTTCGGAAAGTCGAGTGGAGTCACTCCAGATTTTTTATTTTTACACACAACAACTAAACCGAGCTTCATCAGGATTTTCCTAGTAACGGATATAAAATACTTGGGAGGTTTAATTTTTAATCCTTTAAAGCACAAGCATTTTCACATCAATACAGAAGACCAACTGGATGTATGCTGAAAAAGTGCAGCCACTGCCATCGATCCATTTAACTAACAACAACATGGCGGTCGATCGAAAAGCCCATCTGGCGCCAGAGACCTAAGAGATTTTCTGATACAGCTGACTGCGCTGCTACACAGTTAGTAGTCAAGTGGTAGTTAAATGGATCGATGGCAACAGTTGCACTTTTTCAGATTTTGGCCATTTAACCACATTTTTCTGTAATCAGTAGTGAAAGTGTTGAAATAAGGTGGTTTCACGGCGCAACCACCGCCCGTCAAAAATGTTAAGAGGTGAAAAGAAAACCTGAAGGGAAGTTTAGAAAAATGAGAGAGACTGAAGCGGTAAACGGAGAAGGGTGGGGGTGGGGGAAAAAGATTAAAGCTAACTTTCGGTTGACTAAAAACTCAGAGGGAAAATTCCTGAAGAAAAAGAAATTTTTAATGTTTAAAATAATATTATTCAGAAAAGACTTTCCAGCTTTTGACAATATATCCCTGTGTCCTTTCTTTTAAATTTTCGTTCGACAAAGGGATTAGTTAAAGTAAATTAAAACTCATTTGGCACAAAATCCTCATTCCGAAATTTTTGGATTAGTGCATTTTTATTAGTCGGATGGACGCAATTTCTATAAAGTTTAAAAAAATCTGCTGGATGTTTTTTTAGACAATTTTTAAAGAAGTAGGAAGGGCTACAAATATAATATGAATTCAATAAAACATTTCTGCAACGGTATTTAATTCCGTTTAGTCATTGGATCAGCAGTTCACGAGACCAGCATATTTCTATTTAAGAGAAATTTCTGCTTAATAAAGATCAGTTCAAGTCAGATTTTACCGTACAAAACTGTTATAGAAAAAATTTGATAACCAGAATATCAACAGTAAAATAAGAAATACTTTTTAAGAAAAATTATCAGAATCAGTTTTATGCTACCACCTAGCAGTTTGCTTTATATAGAACACAGCACAGCTTTTATCCATGAGGGCACATACAATAATTTCGATACTTTTAAACAAAGGATAGCTCATAAAAATATTCTTTTTATTCCGTTGAATTCGCGAAAAAAAAAAAAAAAAAAAAAAAAAAAAGGTTTGGTTTTCGCTCAACCAAGATAGAAAAATTATCTTGTATTCAAATACTATTTTAAAAATAACTGAATATTTCACAACTTTTTCTGACAATATACTTGTGTATAGGGGAGTTGGGGAACAGTGGTCTGCTTTTCTGCTTTTCATTTTTCATCGCCTCAAAAATTTAACTATACAGATCGTTTTTTTCCCATAAAACTCACTACACATTTCTCAGCATCCAAGATTTTTTTCAAAATATTCTGTGCATTTTTTTAATATTTATTTTTCAAAAGAATCTTGGAGAGTGGACCAAGGTACCCCAAGTCTGGGATACCTTGGTCCACCTCATGGAACACATTGATGTTTCCTTATGGGGCACATTGGACCATGCTATACCAAAATTTTTAGCTATAGTAATACTTGAGAATAAATATCATGCAATATTGTAATTAAATTATTACTTTTTCTTTTTATAATGAAAAATATTACTTTTATGGATTTGTAGATCCAGTTAAATTAACTTTTATCATCAAAAGAAATCTTGAATTGTAAAAAAAATAAAAGCGATCACTCTTAGAACAAAGTTATTTAGTAACCATTGAAAAAAAAATCTTTGGCATTTATCATTAATAATTTAAAATAAAGTTAAATATATGTTGAAGTCAGAAAAGGATATGCCGAACGAGATTTGTGAATGGAAAGCCTTCTCCTTTCTGAGCAGATACGACGCTCTGGAAGAATAAAGAGAATGTCATTTTTGTGGATTGTCGCTTCATTAACATTTATTGGAATATATTATTTTTGTTTTCATTACAGAATCTCATAATCTGATTCATCTAGCTATGCAAACACTATAATCCTACATAATGAATTATTGTTTTCTTGGAAGCAAATCTTATAACGACATATTGGCCAACTTTTACTTCGTAGTTTCTTATATCATAACCATCTACAATTTCATTAAGAAGATATTAACAGAGATTTCGGAGAGGGTGTGGTTGATAGGTTTGTCAACATACCCAAGCGAATAGTCTAGATTGTTGCTACAGTACATCATATGTGTATTATTTCTAATGTAAAAAAAATAGAATTACTATAAGTACTGAATGTTTAATACATTTTCACTTGTGAAATATCAATTTTAGATTCTAGAACAGGTGGAATATTTCCATGAATATACTTTTTTTCAACTTTCAAAAAATAACATCAATAAAAAATTAAAAATGAGAAAAAAAAAGCGTGCGACATTACCGCACACATTTCTTTTTTCACAGCGGTAACTGACAGGTAGTTTTATTTTGTCAACAAAATTAAATAATTATAAAAGTAAAGGTTAATAAAAATATATGCATGTTTCCATTCCTCTTCACAATTTTCCAGAGTCACAGTACATTTGGGTGTTCCTGTAAAAGAGCTATCAGTGATAGAGACACTATTTTCGACGAAAAGCTTTATTTTGTTATCCTTAATACTATATACCATTTTTGTTTCGTTTGAAGTGAGCCAAATATCTCTAAAATGCATTTAAAGAAAGACTGCCTATTAAGCATAATATATTGAATTCTTTTAGGCACTTCTCTAAAAGAGCTATAAATTGTACATTCGCCATTTTCAATAGGGTACATGGTACAGTATATAGGAAAAACATATATAAATTTCGCAGTCATCGATGAATTAAGGCAGTTAGAGCACGGACGGACAAATAGAACAGATTGACAGACGGACTAAGCGAAATCATAAACACTTATCAGTATCGTTGTAAAGTGTTAAAACGCATTAGAATCACTAATAGCAGTTGAGATATTAGAATAATTTCACAACAGGAAATTTAGATAACCAAAAAATTTGAGCATGACTTTTTGATCTCTCCCACTGTAATTTTATTGACTCACGCAATTACTAAATCAATAAAACAATAAAATAAATAAATAATCAAAAAATGCTTTCGTAATACTTAGGACTTATTAGGGGTGGGAAGGAGAAGTGAACAATTAAAAACGAATAGTCATCTTGGGGGCACTCCCCCTATGTCGAATCGTCTGGCTACGGGCCTGGGCTGAGTTGTTAGCAACCATCGGGAGTGTCTTCGTTTTTTCTTTCCCGAAAAGAAAATCAGGCAATGGAACTTAAAAAAAAAAAAAATCTAGTAGACACATTCAGACATAAAATAACTTAAGCCCCGCATCGATCCCTTTCCGTTCGCTTCGCACGGCATTGGCGCCAAGAGGCGAGCGCTGAAGCCGTCGACCTGGCATCCCGAAAGCAGGTTGTTGACCCTGAGGGCGTTCTGTTTCGGATGGGGGGATGGTGGGTCTGGTCGATTCTTCAGATCGTCTGCGAGAGAGTGAAACAGAAGGCCGGATGGACTTCGCGCGGTCCGCAGACGAACGAAAGACCTCTCCAGACTCTGAATCAGGTGAGGAAACCCCCTTCTCTCTCTAGCTCTCTTTGCTGCCCATCACCCACTCTTCTTCTCCCGCCAAATGGGTTACTGGGATGAAGGGTGTGGGTGCCCGCCTGATCTTGGGCTTCTTCTTCCCGGTTATTTATTTGTGTTTTTTCCGAGATGTAATCCCTCCCGCTTATCTGCCGGCTGTTTTATGTTGTCGGAACCGAGGGATGCTGGCGATGACGGTATAGATGCACGTCTGGTTTTAATCTTTATCGGAGAAAGAACATAATGAGAGTTATCGTCGACGGGTTGCGTGGCTCCCCGTCTTGACAGAAAGTTTCGTGATGTTAACTGTGCCAGAGATGCAAGATATAGATAGCAAGGTGGCCGAATACTAGACAATTTATTTTAAGTCTGTGCGAACATGAATGCAAATGCTACATAGATACCTTAGAATAGGTACAAAAAATTTCCTGTTGTAACTGCGTTGAGAGATGCAAGGAATAGAGATACAATTGAACATTAAGAAATTTATTTAAAATCTATTTGACCATCAATACAAATACATAATTAGATTGCAATGTTTAAAGAAAAAGTGTCGTGTTGTAACTGTGTTAGAGATAAATGCAAGGAATAGTGATATGGCCCAATACTAGATAATTTATTTTAAATTTGTATGAATATTAACACATAGTTATTTTAAAATGTCTAAATAAAAAGTTCGTGTTGTAATTGTGTTAGATATAAATGCATGGAATAGTGATATGGCCGAATATTAGAGAATTTATTTTAAATTTATATGAATATTAATACAAATACATACTTATTTTAAAATATCTAAAAAATATCTAAAAAATATCTAAATAATAAGTTTCGTGTTGTAATGGAGTTAGAGATAAATGAAATGAATAGTGATATGGCCGAATACTAAACAATTTATTTTAAACTTATGTGAACATCAATACAAATACATAGTTATCTTACCATGTCAAAACAAAAAGCTTCGTGTTGTAACTGTATTAGGAATCAAGGACTAGTGATACAACAGACTAATTACTAAATATTTCCTTTTAAATCTATATCAAAAATAATTTTTATGTTTCGTACAATGTCTAAACAAAAAGTTTCGTGTTGTAACTAGATTAACTATGTAAAAAATAGCAATATGGTTGAATTCCAGACAACTGATTTTAAATCGATGTCAGTGTTAAAACAGATAGTATGCAGTATTTTTTTTTTTTTTTTCACAGTGAACAATATCATCTACAGGATAATGAACAGTGCCAAAATAAAAACTTTCTTGTGGCAACTATGTTAGAAATCCAAGAAATAGTTGTACAGTTGAATACTAAATATTTTATTTTAAATTTGGGTTGAGGTTAATTCAAATTTTTTATAAGATAAACAAAATAATCAGTTGCACAATCTATATCAGCATTCAGATGTATAATTTTTTGGTTACAATCTAACGGTCTGGAGTTTCGGTCGGTTTTCTCCAGCTGTAATGTGAAGCTGTACGTGTTAGAACCCCTTAAAAAGTCTTCCGATCAAGGCACCCCCGGTCCTTGGCAGATGTCCCTTGCTTAGCCATAACACAACACAACAACAGTAACTATGTGGAAGATGCAAACAATAGCGATATCTGTTAAATATATATTTTGAAATAATATGAAGAATATTAAGACAAATACTAATTAATTTTTTTTAATTTAATTTATTTTTATTCTTGAGGAAAAACATTATTATCAGCGAAATAATTTTACAAAGTCTGAACAAGAGGTTTCCTGCCGTAATTATGTTAGAGATGCATAGGAAATAGCGATACGAGCCGAATATCAAAAATAATTTATTTTAAATGTATATGAACATTAATAGAAATATATACCGATTTTTTATGAACATTGCCGTAATTATGTTAGAGATGCATAGGAAATAGCGATACGAGCCGAATATCAAATAATTTATTTTAAATGTATATGAACATTAATAGAAATACGTACCGATTTTTTTATGAACATTGTGTGGCTGTCTGAACAGAAAGTTCCTTGTTATAAATCTTAGAGATTCAAGGAAGAAGTATACGGTCGAACGTCAAATATTAAATCTACGTAAATATTACCGTATATCTCTGCGTATAACACGCACTTTCAACTTAAAAATTATTTCATTTTTCCATACCGAATATAAAATATAAAATGCATTGCTTGACATAGCCTAAATTTACTGATGTGTATTATACGCCAGAGCGTGTTATGCACCGGGAAATATGGTAATTTCATTATTTATTATTTTTATTGTTTGTTTGTTTTGAAAGGACAATCAATTTTTACTTTGTCCGTAGAATACGTTTCTTGTTATGCCTTAAAAAGAAAACAAGAAATAATGATGCCGTTGAATAATTAAATTTATAGAAACAATAAAGTTTTCGGGTATTATCGACGGGATTTCGTACATTCTATCTAAAGGAAAAGTTTCGAGTTATAAGTGTATGAGAGATGCACGTAAAAAGGATATGACCAAATAACAAACGTTTAAATGTAAATTCACTGTTTAGACACTTAGACTTATCAACATAGTCAATGCCTCTGATGATATTATGTTACTCTGTGAAATTATGAACACTCAAAAGGTTCTTAAAACTAATGAAAAAATTTGTTAACTAACACATCTAAATAAAAGGTACCTCGAAACAATCGTTTCGTGTGGTGGTGGGTTCATCGTGAGTTCTAACTTTCTGGACTGTTTAGATGGTGAAACTTTTTGTAGCTGAGGAAGGTTTGACCTTTTGTATCACCCGAAACGATCGTTCCGCGATATTTTATATTTATATGGGTTATTGTACAAAGCCCCTTTTTAATTTCAATTCTGCAAAATTGTCTCGCTAGAATTATGTTAGAAATGCAAGAAAGAGTAACGGTGCAACAAATCTCATCACTTTAAGTCTAAACATAATTGAACTAGGTTATAGTAAAATTCACTCATAGCGTCAATTTTTTAACAGTTCAATCGGCTTGAAAGGTGTTAGAATCTGCTTATAATGGCAAGTTTAAAATTTTAACCTTAATTTTAATGTTCATAATAATAATTTCTTATTATTTTCTTCTGTTTTATTGAAAACAATGAAGTGATAAAATTAGAAAAAGGAATTTTTTTTAACGAATGTCAGCTGAACATGGCTGAAAATATCAGTTCGATGTTCACTTCATTATATAATGAATGGAAATAATGTGAGTTATTCAACAGGAAAACAGCACTAATTTTCATAACTTTTCTATGTGACAAACTTGTAACTTGGATTTCTGAAAATAGAATTATTACACATTCAAAATATGATTTTCTTTTCAGAATAGTTTATTTAGTGAAATTATTTATGTTTTTTTTACCTAAATAAAAATAACGATATAAGAATGATATGGCTTATTAGCAATATTAAACTTTAAATCTATATAAATATTTATTCAGTTAGGTACAGATGTGTTATTCCTCAAATTAACGGTAACCATTATATGCAAGAAAAAAAATAATCACATTTTAAAGTTAAAATAAAGTAAAATTAATTCACAATTTTACATTCCCGAACTGAATATTTAGCAGCAAACTGAAGTTATGAAAATTATCTTTTTCTTATATTGTATTTATTAGAAATGAAAACTAACGATATGAATTAAAGCTTTACAATACCTCTTTTCTACGAGGATATTTGCAATTCCAATTCTTTCAATGACTAGTTTTATTCAGTTTAGCAATTAACAATGAGTATGTCTTTAAATTGCAGGTTAAAAATTAGATTTAAAAATTGTAATTTTAAATCGTAGTTTAAATCAAAATTGTGATATTTGAAATTGGGTTGATAAATTAAAACACTCAATAATACACTTATAAATTTGTATAAATAGTTCATAAATTTAATGTTTGCTATTTTCTCGGAAGTTAAGTATTTTATTGCGTTTGCTGTAAATTAATGAAAATAATTGTTAACATTCCTTCTAAAATGCATATTTTAGTGAGATTATTTGTTTGCATTTAGTATTACATTACTTGTCTATAAATAAAATACATTAAGTTTTCGGGTTTGGAACATTCAGTATTGAATTATAATTTAAATAAAGAGAATGTATCAAATATAAATTTAAAAAATAAAAGAAATTCTATAACACAAGACAGTATAAAAATTACATTTTTCAAGCCTATGGTAATTGTCTTTTATTCCTTTATTATTAAAAACCAACAAGAAACTAGGAAAATAAATTTAGTATCTGATTTTAGTCTTAAGCTATTTCAACACAGTCTTCTTTTAAGAAAATTTCTTGGCATCTATTATATATCTTGGCAAAGTATATTTAATGAAGGTAAAACCTTCACTGGCAATTTTTGAGTAATGAAAAATATAATAAATAAGAATTTAGAGAATAATAAATAAGAATTTTAAGGCCAAGAAATTTTAAACATGTCATTATAGAAATCGTTAAAGTTATTATGAGAATAACTAACCAGATTTCAAAAATATATTTATAAAAATGTCTTTCAAACGCATCATTATAATACAGGAAAAGTGTATTTCATAATGAGGACTATTTGTTTAAAAGTACGAAAACTAAATCCTGTTAGAAATATCTATTGCTAAATTGCACTTGATTGTTTTTTTTTTTTCTTTTTTTTCGCATCTTGAGTGCGTAAACCTGTTTTATTTTTTCAATAAGAGCGTGAAACAATTGCAACAAAAAAACTGGCTAAAAGGGACATTCAATTGAAATAAATATCTCCGAACTGTTTTCACAAAGGAATTTCCTAAAGCTATTTTAAATATGTTGAATCGGTACATTTATGAAGTTTTGAAATTATGTCCTGTAAGCAGAGTTCAACGAGCTCTGAACAATTAAGTTTAACAGCCTTTGAATGTTCATTTTTTTTTTAAATATTTATTTATTTAAAGTTATTTCCTAAAGAGTCCTTTAATTTAATTGTAAATAAATGCATAAACGCAATTGTAGATAAATGCATGAATTTCAAATAGCATTAAATATTGTTTCTGTCTTATGCAAAAATTTTGAGGTCGCTATTCAAGTACAAAATGCATGACATAAGGTTCTTTAATTGTTTAAAAAGCGAGTGAGCGAATTAGACAAAGACTGACAGCAGTATCCAAAATGTTTTTCTGTGCAATCTGGAAAATCTGTCTTTCTCACTCTTACAAATGATAAACCTACGTGTTTATGAAATTCAAGGTAAATAAAATGTGTCGGATTAAAAAATTGCAAAATGTATGATAAATATATTGAGATATTCTTTTGTTTTTTAATATTTTATAACTCTTAATAGTTTAACTGTTAGTAAGAGAGTTTGGCATCCTTCATTTAATTTATTATTTATGCTGCTCACGCACTGCATATTTTTTAAAATAACATCCTTAAAATGACTTTGAGGTTTAACTGCAGACATTCTTGTAGGCTTCAATAAACTTCTCGAAACTTGAAATTCGCTAGCTGCAAGACTTTAAAAAATCTTCTCGCATTTTTGTTGTTTAACAATATCTTTTTCTTTTCGAAGCAACGACTAAATTACAAATCATTCTCTGGCGAAAGCCTCGCAATTGTGTGGGAAATGTTCAGGAACGCATAAACGCGTGCACCCTTATCAATCTAAACGCGCCCGCTCTGGAATTATGTGCCTTTCGCTTTGGTAGTTAGTAATGATCTCATTTTTGCTTCCTGTAAGCATGACACTTGTTCCTTTTTCACGCACCAGGGAGGAAAGAGCATCCCTGAGAGTTCTCGAGCGATGTGTCTGGCAACTCTGGTCTACTACTCCAAGAAACTTCTCTTGTTGATCACAAACTGTAAACGTTCTAGGTAAAGGTAGGATTTTTGAACAGCTAGCTTTTATTCACCTTATCCTCCTGTATGAACCACCAACCCGCTTACTTGCTTTTATTACTTCCTCTTCCCGATTCCATCTGTAGTTTGAAAAAAAAAAAGAACATTATTAGAATTCCCGCTCTTTATTTTAACAGTAATTTGCTTTTGTTATCGTTTTGACGTAGAGTGTCATTTGAAAACGGGCATTTGATATGTGCACCGTTTGTTGGAGCAATAATTTGTTGTTGCTGTTACATAGGGTGCCATTTTTTAGGAAAGAAGCATTTGACATCATCATTCGATATTAAAATAATAGTAATTTGCTGTTATTTTTATGAATAGTAATAATTTGTTGTTTTTATACAGGGTGTTTTTATTATTACTTTTTTTAAGATAAAAAAAAGGCATCTGACACTATAATTCGTTATTATAATAGTAGCAATTTATCATCATTGTTATAAATAGCAATAAGTTTTCATTATTGATTTTAATAATACTAATTTTTTATTATTGTTATAATAATAATAATTTATAGCTATTGTTATACAGAGTCTCATTTTTAGAAGACAAAAGCGTATGACACCATCAGTAGTAATTTGATATTATTCTTATAAATAGTAATAAGTTATATTGTTGTTACATAGGATTATATTTTTAGAAAAATACATCTAACACCACCATTCGTTATTTTACAATAGCAATGATTTGGAATTTTTGTAATAATTTGTTATCATTGTTATCAGTAGTGTTAACTTTTTATTGTTGTTATAATAATAATAATATATTTCTATTGTTATTAAGAAAAATGCATTTGACATTATTTTATTTTGTTACAAAATTAAATAATAATAATTCAGTATTATTTTGTGTGGTGTGCTATAAAGTGTTTTGTTAATACCTTCTATTATTGCTATAAAAATATATCTGACACCACATCTTTTGTTATTATAGCAATTAATAATAATTTTCTAGTGTCATTATAATATGGCTTTTCAAGCATTTGACACCATAAATGTAAATGTCCTTTGAACAACAGAAATAATTTGGTTGCTATAGGAAATTATTTTACTTAGAATTAAGCATGTGATACCACATGCAAAATTCGAGTACTGGCACACTGTACTTTTAGCACAAAATATTTGAGTTTCCTTACTGTCGAAATCTGTTCAGCGTTCTTAATTTTGTTTTAAAATTAAGAACCATTGCCATGCCCAGTACTGACATGCAAAATGTATGAAAATACACAATAGGTGACATTTCCATTTATGAAAAGGTTGTAAAAATAAATTTGTAGGGCGATAACATGTTGTGCAAATTCCTACATAAATATTTCTTAATTATACAGTGACCGCTGCTTAATTGGATGCCTGGTTAATTGGATCAGCCACTTTATCGAATCCAATCACAGAAAACGGAAAGGAATCGCTCTTTTCGAAGCCTCAATCGAAGTCGTCGCTTTTTCGAATCAGCCGCTTTATTGGATAAAAATCGATGGCACGAACGTGATCCAATTAAGCGGCGCCCACTGTAGCAGCTGGGAGCTTTCTCAAATTAATTCTTAGTACGCTACCGTTCACCTGCATGAGCTTCATGGTTCCACTAATGGGTTCTTTTCCGTTTTAATATCACCAATGTTAATGTGCCAAAATTAGCAGCCTGGTGTTTTTATTGTGTGGTTACATTAGTGATAAGTAAACCTTGTTACAATATTAACGGAATTGTAACCAGGTATAGTCATTGTAAATTTCATGCCTCCTATGTAGATTTGTATTTCGACTATTTTCCTGCTCATATATATCGTTATAGTTAATAAAACAATATTTTAAAACTTACGTAGGATATCAACGTCGTATCTACTTTTTATGTTTACTTTATTACTTCGTTTATTTAATAGCAAAAAGGTGAAAATAATTTAACCTGATGGAATTGGTGGTGAGTGATATAACAGAAAAACGGAAATCCACCTGCTAATGCTTACATCTAGCTATTGTCATTCCCAGCGTAGAAATGTCGTCGATTTTAGAGCCACATACGTCAGTGAATTATATAATAAGATGTTATCTGTGTCTTTTCTAGCCATGTCTTAAGTCATTTCTGAACATTTCATTATGACGCTGACGTTCTGAACAATACTTAAAATGACCTAATAAGTGACGTCATCTTACACCCCCAAACTCAATGGATCAGTAAACTTTTTTGAATCTGCTTATACCATACCCTACAAAATTATTGGAAATTTAAACTAATTTGGTTCGTCTACTGAATTTTGTAGATCCTACCCCTGAAATCGACCCCTTAACTAGAAGATAACATTAATGGTCAAATTTGTGTTAATTTTATGTTATTGTCGAAAATAATTAGTTATTTATTTTTGTCTCCGACGGAAACATTTTTAGCCATTTCTGGGCAATTTTACTTTTTGGTTTCAGCCACTTTTCTCCCTTGAGTGTTGGCTATAGTGACTGTCAGGTTAGATAACCTAAGAACATGATCTTGAAACAGCATAGCCATAAAATTCTACAAAGTACTGTTATTGACAATTCTATAGAAAAAAATAATTTCGAGTCAGTTTTTGCTAGTTGATATAAAATTCAGTGATATATGATGAAAAATATAGAAAGTGCTTAATATCCTCTTCCTCCCCACGTTTTGACAATGGTACTGTACAAAAATTAATTTAAAATAAAATGCCTTTTTAAACAGTATTATTTTTCGCTGCAAAATATTCGAGAAATCCCTGGAGGTCAATTTTCAACCACTCATTTTCTTAATAAGTAATTAATAAATGTTCTATTGTTAATTCATTAAATGAGGAAATAACATACCGCTTTAAAATTCTTTAAAATAACATACCGCTCGTTCGAAGCAGTAATTAATTTTTTTTATTTTTCGCGAGTAGCCATTTTGTTTAATCCAACGCACAACCAAGAATTTCCTTTACCTTCCTTTTAATTAATTTATCAATTCTCTGGTGAATTAGAATTGTTTAAAAACACCGGGCTTTAATGAAAAGGAAATTATAGTTGAGGTGGGGTGGGGTAGGTACAAAGGTGGGAATTTGCCATTCCAGCCCAGAGACTTTTTAATTAACATTTAAGAGGCGAACAGCATTCGGTATTAAATTTGCAGTCAAACATTTTTGCTCCTATTACAAAAGCTTATTTTCTCTTTTAAGCAACATTGGAAAATGTTCTAATTTATTTTAAAAGGCAAATTTTAAAAAAGCGTGTTGAAGCAACTTGTCGGGTCTTGGATTTAACTATCGCAGTGTGATGAAGAAGAGAAAAAGAAATGTTTGCTTTCATATTTTTTTTTCAAAATCTTTTCAATTTATTTTTATAATTAAAACTGAATAGTGCTTATGCATCATCTGAAATTCAATTTAATGAATCATCATCATTTGAAATAAATTCAAAATATTTCAGATTTTTATTTATTTATTTTGTTTTAAAAGAACTAAATTTTGCTGCTAGCCCGTTTGTTTCATTTATATTTTCTTCTTTTTTCACTCGCTGTCTCTTTCATTAATATCAATACTGTAAAAAAAAGTATGAAAATGGTCCATGAAAAAAACGTCAAAAGGAGCTTCATCACCTTACTGTACCTTGTAATCATCCGTGTCATAATTAGTTCTTCGTGAGTGAGCTCTCAAATGTAATTTGGGGCATTTTATAAAAGCTGCATGCCCTGCATTGGAACCAGTTTTGTGGGGTATCCATGCAAGAAAAACATACCATCATTAATTAAATATTTTATGTGCCCGTTATGGATAAAAAATAAAACATAATCCGTACTTATTATCATCACCTTAAAACAAAATCGTTATCTACTAGCAGACAATCAATGAGTTTTTTCTTATCTATGAGTTCTAACCAGGGATCAATACTTAAGGATAGATATCTCCATAGTAAAAAAGCGATCTCAAAAATATGACAACAGAGGAGACTCTGATTAAAGCAGGGGCTAATGCAAGTGCGCATGTGTGGAAGTGTTTTAAGATCTGCAATTGTGTGTGTGTAAGAAGTGATCTTTTAGTAGCAAAATAATTCTTGTTTTTATCAATGAAAATTACACACGATACATTTAATTTTTTCCGCCTAAAGTAAATAATTAATTTCCTTTTCTATTTTTAACATTACGGTAGTTTCCGTAGTTGCAGAAACCATTGTTGCCACTTAAGTTAAATTCAACAATCAAAGAAAATTGAACTCATTTCTGCAGTTCTTAGACTCAAAAAAAGAAAATACGTAATTGTAAAACAAATAGAATATTAACTTACTGGCGCTTTAAAAATACTTGGAATTTTCATGCAGTTCTACCTACCTCGCGTTTTGTTTTCCTTCGACGTCATTTCTACGAAGCCCATTACTTATCCGCACATGCGCATTTGCGCTAGCCCCCTGAGATAATCTGAGTTCTCTGGTGCTGAATTTTTGGAGAGCTCTATCTCCTCAAATGACTCCTATTATTAAGTGCGGATCTATGGTTCTAGCCTTTTTACTTGCGTGGATTTTTTTGCAACTTAAAAAGAGTGGAACTTTTGTACAACCGGAAAGGATCGTAGTGCTAAGTATCTTTTTTATGTGGTGTTTTCTGAAAAGTTCTAATTAATTATATTGTGCATGGCTTGATTTAAATTATCTAAACTTACGTAACGCAGTATGAAAAATAAAGATAGGATAAAAGTGAAGCAACACGGAAATCACTTGTAGTTCAACGACAAACATCCATGGCATTGAGCGAATTTAACTATCATAAGAAAAAAATAGAAAAAGAAAAACCCATATATGTATAAAAAAGAAAGAGCAAGCGAGAAAAAAAAAAACACCGATACGGTCATTGAATCTCCAAATATGTTTTAGCACCAAATTAACATTCATTTACAATTACTGACATAAACACCTTTTTTTCTCCAGTGTAGCAGGCAAAAAAAAAGCGTTTATGTAAACAATACGAGGTCAAAACTAAACGTGTAGGAACAAAAAGGAAAAAAAATGACTATTAAAAAAGTCCGAAATAAAACACAAAAGTACGATTCCGGTGTTCTACGACAGAAATAAGTTTCAGCAACAATTCCAGCTTTGGATTCTTCTATTATAGGATTTTTTTTCACCGTTTTCGACATTTATTTTTACGATTCGAATTTGCTTGTTTTAATTTTTTTTTGCGCAGAGAGCGACGAAGCAGATACAACAGGGTCAGCAGAAGAAATTTTCGGGTCAGTGGAGACGGGCCCAGTTCTCCCATTTTTTTAAATGACGAGCGAAGTGTCTTCTAAGTTAAGAGAAGGAATCCCTTGTTAGCGAAACATTTGATGATTATGAAAATATACCGACGGGTTGGCGACTGTGATTGGAGACGTGCGTCTAATTAGAAGCGTCTTCCTCACATCATTAGCAGGTCCGAAAATGACGATCGAAATGCTGGTGAGGTCCTCTCTTAATAATCTCGACCTAAAATCACTGAATGAAGAGTGTGTTTGGAACTGAATTTAAGAAGTCTCTGGGAGACAGTTCTGTAAAAACATGGATCAATACTTAAAAATAAGGAATCACCTAAAGCTCTCAGAATGGTCTCGAACCCGACAACACAGTACTCTGACTAAAAGTACGCATGTGTGACTGTATTTTACGATATGCGAATGTAAAAAGCAATCTCCTAGAAACAAAATAATTTTTATTTGTGTCAGTGAAAATTACACTCGAGACATTTTATTTTTGTCCACTTCAAATGAATAATTATTTTCATATTCTAATTTTAAAGTCACAATTGCTTCCGTAGTAACAGAATCTACAGTTGCCACCCAAGTTTTTAAACGCTACAATCAAATGAGACTGAACTCATTTCTACATTTCTTAAGCCTCAGAAAATGAAAATAAACACCTAATGGACTGGAAATGTGCGCTAATTCCGGCACTGAGCATCTGCATACTCTGCTTTGAACATAATGAAGACAATGAAGCAAACCTGCTGCTCCGTAACTGGCTGAGTTTGTAGCTTATTCGCCAAATGGCGACCAAATAAATTACCATTGTGCTGTTTGTTGCACGAATCCTCTTTGGTTAAGTTTGACTAATTCTTTGAACCAATTCATTTGATGGAAATATTTTTAATTTCACTTGGAAATTCGGTCTAAATATAAATAAATAAATGAATAAAAATACCTTAAGCATAATTGTGGTATTTTTGTACTAGGTGATTGTAAATGAATTTGTCTGACTGTTGATTCCTTGATTTTGGTCTCATTTTTCTAAACTATATTAGAAAGTTAGTGTTAACCTTTTAAAAGAAACTGTCCTAAACTAAAATGCTTATAACTCTAAAATTTTAATAATTCTGTAAATGAATTAATTACTTTGAAATTTTTAATCTAATCTAACTTTAAACAAAAAAATATACCATGTACATAATTAAAAATAACTTGTGGAACTTCGTAAGAGGTGAGTTATGCATGAACCTGTATGTCTATTGAATCCTTTATTTAAACGTCTGTTCTCCAAAATAAGGGCTATTGAATGATAATATAATAAATTAAAACTATACAAGTAATTGATCAAGTTTTACTTAGCCAAGTTAAATTATATTAACTTTTCATACAAAACATTCCTCAGCTATCCTTTTCTGTTGCAGTCAGATAAATGCATCCAAGTCTCATCAATTGTGACTACAATTTTCCACTTTTCATCTGCTTTCACTTACGCTAATAAACATGTTTTGACAATTAGCGATGAATACCACGTTTTTGTTTTGATTAGCTTTAAATCAGAATTTATAATTTTGTTTTCAGTTCTTATAGAGATGTTTAAAGATTTTTTGGTAGTTCTTTGATAGATTGGATTTTCTTTATGAGATGCAATTTCAGATATAATACGAGGTGTCTTTGTTGGGTATGCATTTTTTACCTTTTTCCTACTCAAATTCAAATTCTGACGCTTCTTTCCTTTTACATTAATTACGTCACTTATTTTACCTATAGAAATGTATTAAAATCGTGATTTCCACATCGTATTTTAGTAGAGTAATTATTTTCGTAAAAAGCAAAAATATAGCTTTCGAACCATTGTTAATTTTCGAGCGGCATTTTAAAGCAAAGGATTTTTTTTTTTTTTTTTTTTTTTTTTAGAATCAAACGATAGTTAAATCTTACTGCGAATTGATACGACAAGGATTTTCTTTTTATTCAGTTAAGTTTAATTCATGGAGAAAGTCAAAATCATTACGAAAATGTGTGAACCCCTCTATATTTTAATGGACCAGTATTTAATTTGCGCGAACTACTTTAAGAAGTCATTAACCACACTAATGGCTAAGATGGACAACAACACTAAAGCACCAGAAAAAGTAACTAACTTTTAAAGATTTGTTTTACAAATGTGTTTGATAGAATCAGTACTTTTTTTTGTAAATGCTCTGGAGTAAGATCATTCCATTTTTTAGCTTTCACGAAATTAGATAAACTAACTACTATTGGACATTGAATAGTTTTAGTTATTTCATTCACATTTTTTCGCACATGGTTCGCGAACACGCTATAGCCAATCCTATAAAGGCAAATATAAAAAATTAATTTTGAGCATCAATGCATAAATTATATCGTACAAACTTTCCAAAATAATAAGTTCATCGTATTAATTACTCCTTCGCAACGAAATACAAACACCAATTTCCTACAAAAGGATTTATATTAAAAAAGTTACGAACTTCAGACAATTTCTTTGAGTAGTAGCTCAAAGAATGTAATTTTCTTACCAGCATCAATTTTCCTCCTTGAAACGTCTTGCTCCCGGAGTGAGGAGAACGGGGGAAAAAATGAAGCTCAGGGAGCCGGTGAGAAAAGGAAAAGAATAGAAGATGGATTTAACGAATGAATTTAATCGAATTCCGAGACGATGTATATGCTTCTTTTTTTCATCACGTCCACTGCGATCACTCAAGCAGATGACGGCCGGCGTTTCTGAAATTCTGGAAGTATGTTGGGTGCGCCATTTTGCTTTTCGATCGAAAGGGAAGATTTTTTTTTTTTTTTTTTGTGGTATGCATGATGATTTTCACTGATGATTCCAGTGATGATTCACTGATGATTCCAGTGATGATCTTCACTGGATGATTCCGACTGAACATGAAAATGCATCCTTTTGTATTTCCGTTTTTGACAATGCCAAGAAATATACCGGGTGATCCAAAAGTCAGGACAAAATTTAAAAATTCATTAAAAAAGAGCAAATAATGATAGAAAATTGCGGTTTGCGCAAATAGGTTTAGGGTATGATGGGATTTTTTTTAATGACAAGAAAATTTGTAGTTCCAAATGTTACCGGTAGGTGGCGCTGTCATGCACAATGGGAAACAAATTTTCAATTAAAAGAAATCAGAAAACTCTGTAATGCTTTCTATGCTAACTGCAAATTTGTATCATGATTTGTTCTTTTTTAATGAATTTTTGAACTTTTCACTAGCTTTTGATGCATCCTGACTTTTGGATCAAACGGTATATTACTGTAGAGCAATGCTGAAAATTTTAACATAATGCAAGAATAAGTGGATTCTCAAATACTTGCCACTTTCGGCTTGCCCTTTTCCAATTTTTCATTATCGGATTAAATTTACTGACTTATAAAATGAAATAATGCTAACAATTGGGAACGGCTGGAATTTTCGGTTTTTGAAGTAATGTAATTTTTTCTGTATTTGTTTTAAATATTTGTACAAATTTTCAAGCCAATCGGTCCTACAGTGCGTAATTATATACACCACAAACAGATTTTCTGCTTTATTTATAAAATAATCTACAAAATTGAGAATGATAGACTCTTCTCTAAAATTGTGTGGTAATTATTAATATAAGAATGGTAAGTTTTAAAAAAACCTACTTTGGACATACATGATTTCCTTGTATGTCTCGCAGCCATTGTTTAAACTGACTTTCTGAGTAAAATGGATTTAGGGACAGTCAAAATGGATGTTTCCGTCAAAATTTGAATACCGAAATTTACGATACATCCCCAACACAAGCAATTAAAAAAAAATCTGTCAAGAGACAATGCCCCATCAATCTTAGCCAAGTACAAATTGTAGCACAAAGCTCTGCCAAACGTGCCTGCTGAAGTTTCATCTTGATAGCTAGAATCCTTTTAAATATCCACTCACACCCAGAATCAACAGTTCGTCTGACAAGTTGATGAAATGCTGCCACACACGTGATACAAATACGTATCACCACCTAATTCAGTGCTTTGTTCATTGCTACCGACCAAACACGGAAGCCGGTAACAGTTTGAATGAATCTTTTCATTTCCCTCGGCATTCGATTATATACTTACTACTGTTTTTTCCTACACATTCACGGTTTGTTCGTGATCAGATGTTATTATAGAACCAGCGCTATTGGTTCGTTGCGAAAATAAATACAATGGGTATACTAGTAGCCATTGGTATACCCAACCCTACCCACCTAAGCCGAGTCTATAATTGTTAAATGTCTGTTTTAGGAAATTTAATAAAGTGCTTTAATGCTGTGGACCGAAACCCCCCGTCTGCGGACCAGTGCCGGTCCGTGGCTCCAATGGTACGGGCCGCCAAGGAACATTAAATTATTTCCATTCTATTTATTGTGGTGTATTTCTCTCAAATTTCGACTTTGTCGGGGTTGCTAATTTATACCTTAGAAATCTTGTAGCTATTTTAAATTAATTTATTGTTTATTGAACATTTCAAGATTATGAGTTAAAAGAACAGTCGCTTAAGTCCCTACTGCTATTTCCGATAACCTATCTGTGTGAAGCGGGGCTATCTGTAGTGACAGCAACCAAAACAAAACAACGGAATAAACTGGACAGCAACTTTCGGGTGTCATGGTCTCCTGTTCCTCCCCCCCCCCCCAGATGGAATCGACTCCTTGCAAAGAAACAAGCTCAGGGTTCTCATTGATTTAGCGCTGTAATGAGTTAAAATGTTAAAAATCCCTTTATATTATTTTTTTTTAATAACTGCATTTTATTTTGTAGGTATATTTTATTTTGTAGTATATTAAACACAATTAAATTAAAATTATTAAATCAAAACAATCTAAAATATAAACAATCAACGTCCCCCCCCCGTCTGTAGGCTGATGTAAAAATATCAAACGTTAATCGGTCCGTGGCGATAGAAAGATTGAGGAGCACTGCTTTAATGGAAAAACAAATTGTGAAACCATTCTTATCCCATTGGGGTTTTTTGATTTCTATCCAAATATTGTAATTATCGTCAATTTGGTGACTTATTTCTGTCGCCACATTTGCCGATATATAAAAGTCGCCAAGCTTGAAAACTTTTGGCACAACTTTGAGGGAAGCGCACGACCAGCGACCGTCATCAGACCATTAGCTAATTAAATTGTAGGATTAACGAAAACTTTTTATCAAGTTATTCTAAATTGCTTTTTAACTGCTAGTCACTTAACTGGATATTAATGAGAAAGTTCTTTTAAAATTTAAGATTTTAGAATAAAGCTCGGACATCCAGTGACAAGTTATGACACACATTTTCGGTAAAATGCGAATGTTCAAATATTATCTGCCTTCCGTGTTTTAGAGCAATTATCAGTATAATGTTATTAATATATGCAAGTTAGGAACATTCACTGTGATGACTGACTGATACATCAGTCAAATAAATCCGTAAAATATCATTAAGCTTTAACATCGAAAACCATTTGTCATTGGTTGATTTTAAGTAGTTGCCCCTTATATGTTTTTGAAGAATTTTTGCATCCTCCATTTAAAAACTCTTAAATTCTACGCTTTTATTATTGACCCGTTAAAAACTTATTGCTTATTAAATTAAATAGTCATCTTAAATATCGTTTTCTTTAAAAATATAAAAATAATAGTTTTAAAATTATATCAATACATCTATGAAAAAATTTTTTAAATCAAATATCGTTATCCCTTACATTAACCATTTATAATCTAATTAATTATAAAATGTATTAATTTTATGATTATTATTTAAACACTGTAATAATAATTATTTAAACACTGAAATACTGGGAGAAAATTTTGAAAATGTAAAGTTCTTGAGATCATGCACACATCTTTTCTCTAATTTACCTATCAAGCATGTAGTTTAACATGAAGTGTATCGTTAAATACTTAACAATGTGCCTAATAGTTTATATAATTTATTGTATTAATAATTTTGGCTTATTAATCCTTCAGTTAGGACGTTAACTAATTTGAATAATTCATAAAACGTTTAATGGAATCTTCATAGATATTTATTTTACGAGACATTATTTACATATTCGGAACGTAAGTTCCGTTTTGAAAAAAACAAAATTTCTTCAAGCCAATTTTATTTTTTAAGGAAAGAGCATGCCTTAAACTATTTTTCTACATAGATTCTGCCAATGTTCAAACACTCGTCGTTGCAGGCATTTCTACACCTTCTTCATAGAAACTTTCCGCCAATGACGATAACCACGACTACGGCGAAGAAAACTACGGCAAAACAAAAACAAACAAACGTGGAGGAATGTCCAGTAAAGAAATTGTGTTGCTCCATGACAATGCTCTGCCTCATACTGCTGGTGACACTCAAAAAATGATTCGACAGTTTCGTTGGGAGCAGTTCGATCACCCGCGGTACAGCCCAGACTTGGCTCACGTCCGACTACCACTAGTTCCTGGACATGAAGCGCGAGCTAGGCGTCAAGCTCTTTGAATCCGACGATGAAATGAAAAATGGTATGGGGCAGGGGCGTAGCCAGAAATTTTTGATTGGGGGGGGTTACGACTACTACAACTTATATATATGTATACGTGTGTGTGATAATGTTAGTGAAGAATATATATTTTGTATTTCAAAAAATTCCTCATGGGGGGTGTTATGACCCCCCTAACCCCCCCCTTGGCTACGCCCCTGGTATGGGGCAGTGGTTATCGTCATTGGAAAGTTTCTATGAAGAAGGTGTAGAAAAGTCGGTAACCCGCCGTGACAAGTGTTTGAACATTGGCAGCAGCTATGTAGAAAAATAGTTTAGCTATGCTCTCAAATATAAAAATAAAATTGGCATGAAAAAAAATTTTTTTTTACTATTTTTTTTTTTCAAAACGGAACTTACTTTCCGAATACGCCTCGTATATTGCTACCAATTTGATTTTAAGGGATGCATGCGAGACGAGACAAAGATTAACATCTTTTTATGTGAGACGAGACAAACGCATTTAACATTATTTATGCCTAGTGTCCCTTTTGTAGGACAGCATTTTCGCTATCAGTCGAAAACGCTATTTATTTTTTCTAGCCCCTGTTTACGAGTAACACACCTCAACTCCACAAAATATTTTAACATGATCAAGTAGGATGTTGACCTTTCAATTTTTATGGATAATGATTTTATTAGAAATCATCAATTGTCCGAGAAGTTGACAATAGAAATTTATCTATCATTGCTGATATTAGCAAAAATCGAAGAAAGTGGCAAAAATATCTGGGCACAAATGGATTAACATAGGGATTTCTGCGAGACAAGACAAAGCATTTCGGCTGTTCCGAGAGTCGAGAGAAGCTTATCTTTTGTCTCGCATCCACCCCTATTGATTTTTTGCCAGGAGAAGACAACTCACATCACTGAATATGTCATTTAGATCTACATGCATCTCCTGAATTTTACGTCGCAATTTGGATCCTCATCAGAAGGATTGCATACTTTTGGTTATTGGTACTTCTCGGAAACTGCGCCCAGGTGGTGTAGTGGATTAAGAACAATTCTATCAAGGTTCCGGGTTCGAATCCCAGCTTAGGAATGGATGTTAACTTGCCAGTCCTTTATAGTGGATAACACTGGCCGCCCACTGGGTGCTACCATAATAAAATGGCCAGTAATTCGGGGCTTAGCAGTGTCAAAATGCTTCATCAGTAAGTGCCCGTCCATTGGGGGGGGGGGGAAACTCGGAAACTATAAGCATCTCTGAGGTGATTTTCAGAACCACGTATGGAACGTGCAAGTGCACTCATGTACACGGCGGTCTTTAGTGGTAAATCGGTACAACCAGTGCTCCATCTTAACCACTGAGCTACCACGGTCAAGTGACTACCAGTTACTTACTGAAAAAACTTGATGATATTCACTGCTAAACTCTGTGGCGCAACAGCCCCTATACCTCTCAACTATGTGCCCTAAGTTACAGAAGTATGCATGCCCCACCCAGATGCTCAACTTGTCGAATAGGCCCCCAATGTTTAGTTACTCAAGAAAATTTGGTGCTTATTTTATCAAGCCACAAAAAGAGATGAAAAGCTGAATCAATTATGATCAATCTGAGGATCAAGCCATAGACATATGACATTGCAGTGAAATGAGCTAAATTTGCCAATGTACTTTATACAAAATATTTTTGTAATACTCATAAAAGAAGTGTTCAGTATGGTTGAATACGGAGGCATCAAATGACTGAAGCAATTTATATATTATCAGTAAAAAAAAAAATAAAAAAAAAGATTCCTCATCAGCTTCTTTAGTAAACAATTCTTCAGTAAACAATTCCCAGACAAATTATTTTTCCATAAATGAAACATTACGATATCCCACTGTGAAACATGTCGATTTACACCCATAAATTCACTACACCCACTCAAAAAAAAAAAAGTTCCATTATCAGCTAAATTTCCAATTTCAGCTTTATGAGTAAGTTTCGAAAATGCAGAGCTCCAAAGAAATATGAATAGTTATTATTATTTATTATATGAATCCCTTTTTATGAAGAACACTACTTTATTTATAGCTTATACTTGAATACATTTTTGTGAGACTTTATACTGATATTTATTTTCTTTGACAATTCATTTCATTTTAATGTCAGTGTACCTTAAAAGAATAAAAGTTGGCAGCTTTATTTCAGAAAAAAAAAAAGAAAAAAAAAATCAAAGTTGTCAGCGTACCTCAAAAGAACAAAAGTTGGCAGCTTTATTTCAGAAAGAAAGAAATCTAAGTTTCGCTCTTCCCGCTTTCGCCGAAAGGATTTACGCCCTAGCTTTACGACGACATAATTAATTTAGGGAAGCCAATTGTCGCTTGATATGTCTGTGTCACACTGAATTATTAAACGGCCTTATCGATTATTCTTGGGAACCGTGGAAAGTGACGGATTAGTCTGTAAATTTCAAAAGTAATTTCCAGCAGACTTTGCTCTCTGGGAGGGCCATTGAACAGCGATGTTCTCTCGAGCATTTTCAGGAATCGCTTAAATTAAGCGATCCGCTAGGTTGGAAATTGACTAAAGCCCACGGATTTCTCGACACGCCGGTTTTGGGATAGGAAGAGATTACGTGTGTAAAATTTATCTTCCGAGCTAAAAATGATTCACAAAAGCGTTTGCGAGTCCGTATGGTTGAATATGGTAGATTACAGTCAACTCCGGATATAGTGAACCTACGCTTATAGTGAACGCAAACCATTAGTTCCGATTCACATACAGTATCTCTGGACGAAATTTGATGGTCAGCAGAGGTTCACTAACCGGAGTTGACTGTACTTTGTTGATATCATCATATTGAAGTAAAGAATCTAATATATGAAATTAACCCATTTGTGCCTGGATATTTTTGCGACTTTATTCAATTTTTACTGATAACAGAAATAATAGATAAATTTCTAATGTCAACTTCTTGAACAAGGGATGATTTCTTTTAAAATCATTATGCATAAAAATCGAAATATCAACATCCTACTTGGTCATGTTAAAATATTTTGTAGAGTTGATGGCTCAATACGCATGAATAAAGGCTAGGAAAAATAAATAACGTTTTCGACTAACAGGGAAAATGCCGTCCCAAAAAAGGGACACTAGGCATAAATGGGTTAATCAAGCTTTTCAGCGAGCACGAGACATAAATAGAGTCTCAAATATATGAGCGTTCTTGACAATTTTTTGGCCTATTATGTAGGATTAAATCATACTAGCCGCCTCCGGCGACCACTTGGTTCGTTCTCTTAATAAATCTTGTGTTTCTCACCGGCTTCCTTGGCACTGAAATATCTCATATTCTGAATGGAATTTTAAATTAAGATGGTTACAAACAGGGGCGACCCTAGGGTAAGTGGCGCCCCCTTTTTATGCTCTATTTAGTTTTTGAGTTCAACATGACGCCCCTTCGAAGCCGGCGACTCGATGCGATGATTACCTTGCTTGCCGTGTCGGGCCGCCCCTGGTTACAAAAATAAGATGGTTTAGTGGTAAAAACCTGCAAAAGGATACAAATTATTTTCGTCGTATGTACACCCTCCAAAAAAAGTTTTCGATTAAGAGTAAGAGATAAATTTCCTACCTCGGTTTCGTATATTAAAAGTTATTTATCATAGAATATGAATTAGGCTATGTATAAATATGACTTTCCATATTTCTGTCAAATTGTGCGTTTTTCAAAAATTCAATTATTATTCGCAAATCTAAAATAGGAAATTTATCTCTTACTCGAATACTCTTTTTGGGGGGGCTATTATGCCGGCAACATTTAATCAAGGGGTTGAGGTACTGTAGGCAGCCAAATTGTTAGGAACATTACTCAAAATCTTATTTTATCTAGTTTAAGGGAAGTTTTCGTGCATTTCAGTTTGTTCTCATAAAATGTTTCGTTGCTTCTTGCTGCTGGTATGTACATATATTTTCGGATTTGTGTGCTTCGTTTAAAGGACCTGCTTATGAATCCTCGTCCAATAAAGTGGACAACACAGAGGCAGATTTTACTTGCACAGAGAAAGAAAATTTTAACAGCCAGGGGACTGAGTGGGAATCGAACACACGACCGAAGGCTTAGGAGATTAGCGTGGGGTAGGACAGTCCTACCTCCGTGCCGTCGGTCCCCTTGCTGCTGATATCAATTCAATATTGTTGTTTTTGAAAAGAGTCGACACTTTTCATACACACTGTGGTCTTTTAAGCGTGTGAGTGGCCTGGGAGCTCACCCCGATAGAGAACATCTGGGAACTTACCAAGGAAGCTGATCGCCACTAAGCGACAGTTGATTGAAACTCAAATCCGTGAATGGTATCATAATAGAGGGTTTGTGCGAGTCTTTAATTTGCTGAAATTTCAAACTCTTGGAAAATTGTCCTGAAATGTCTTACTATTTGAGATACTCAAGAAAACATTTTTCCGTATTTGATGAAAAACAAGACCACTTTAAAAATATCGGATCATTTTTGAACAATAATCAAAAGTTCGAATCCAGGACTCCTACGAATCCTGATAATACCGTACTCCAACAATACGTCTAAATATGCGTAGAGAGCATATCCCGAATAAAGGCTGTGATTGCATCACAGTGTAGCACCACCGACTACCAAAATTATTTTCTTGAGATTTTCATTGAATGAAAGTAATACTTTTACACAGAAAATAATATATGCCAACGTAATATTTTTTATGATATAAGTAGAATATTCTTAGAAATAAAAAATATCTGCAAGGCCTAAAACCAGGTTTTTACTCAAAAAACTTAAAATAGAAAATGAAATATATGTGTGAGTGTTATCCCAAATAATTTGGAATAATTTGGCCACCTATTGTGTATCTAATCAATGTATGTTTGAAATTACTACATCCTCCAATAAAAGTATTCGAGTAAGAATAAATTTCCTACGTTGGTTTCGTATATTGAAAATTATTTATGATAGAATATGATTGTGGCTATGTATAAATGTGACTTTCCATATTTATGTCAAGTTACGGGTTTTTCAAAAACTCAATTATTATTCGCAAATGTAAAATAGGAAATTTATCTCTTACTCGAATACTTTTTTTGGTGGGTGTACGTCCATTCAGAAGTACAAAAATATCTTAAAGAATCGTTTTAAGAATGGAAAGAAAAATGTCTAAATATGTATACCTCGGGACCGAAGAGTATAAATATATATATATATATATGTGGTTCCCAAAAACCCTCTATGATTTTAAATCTTTTATTATTGATTGAGCTGAGTTTTTATTTGACAGGTTATTGAACAGAATCTTCAGAAAAGATGTACCTCCTAAGACAGCAACTTCATTATTTACAATATTTTAAAAAGACTTCATGACTGAACCCTACTTCCCCCTAACTGACGCCCTGTATCATTAATCTTAACCCTCACTGTTACTCTTATTTATTTATTTTTAACCCCTCCCTTATAAATAGCTCCAGAAATTCCAATATATCGCTTCCTATTTATTACGTGGCATAAAAAAAGATATATTCTTGGCATAATAAGGCATAAACAGCAATCATTCAATTCTAGGAAGGGGGATAGGAACTGCATGTAGAAGTAGAAAAGGCTCCATATCAGGAAGATATGAACAGTACGTAGAAGTAGAAAAGGCTTCATATGAGGGAGATATGAAGGCAATAACTTCCCTGGTTGGGGATACTTCAGTTTCTATTTTCGCCGGTTTTATTTCTGAGAGCAGCCCTCTATGATTCTCCATATCACACACCGTAAAATTAATTGCACAGCAGTTGAGTTAGAGACGCGGTGAGCTACACTAGCCCAAGCTCAGATTAAAATGTGTTGTAGTAAAATCGAAATTGCATAGGGTCGCGGTAAAAGATTATGATTATTTGTTTGCTGTCACCCCCCAATGTATAGCGTTATTTGAAAACAGAGTAAAATGATTTATTCCAGCATCATTAGTCTCAATCAGCCAACCTCTCAAATCCAGCATCGTTGAATGTACTATACACATATCCTCATTAACCCCTTAACGGAGGATGGCAGTTTTGCTATGAAAGCACTTAATTCGAGCGTTTTGATAGCTATCCAATAAAATAAACAAGAATTAGACAAAATTACTACTTTTCAGAAATTATAATGATAAATAGGACATATGAATCAATTAGTTTCCACCATACAGCTTAAAAATGACCAAGTTACGTATATAGCTTATATTTTACACGAATTTTTAGGAAAAGTTATGAATTGTTTATTAAAACTGTGTTACCCTGTTAGGAAGGGTTATAAACAAATTTTACGACAATGTGATATTTCTTATATATTTTCCTCCCTCTTCCACTTTTTTACGACAAATGTGATATTTCTTATACTGCCCCAATTTTTTTTATGACCAGTGTTATATTTCTTACATTTTGCCTGAAGTTTTATGACAAATGTGACATTCTTTGCATGGCTCAAACACAAATTTTGTAAAAAAAAATGTTATATTTCTCATATTTTTACAGAAGTTTTACATTTGATATTTCCTATATAGTCCCCTTTTTTCGATAAACGGGATATTTCTTGCATTGTCCCATTTTTAAAGACAAATTAGTATTTCCCACATTTTAGGAGAAAGTTCAGAACAAATGTGATATTTCTAACGTGTCCCCACCAATAAATTTTACGAAAAATACGATATTCTGTACATTAGTCAAATTTTTTATGACGAATATGATATTTTTTATTTTACCTGAAGTTTCATGGCAAGTGTCACATTTTTTACAGGTACCGCCCAAATACCCCGCCATTTTTTACAGGTACCGCCAGAAAGAATGTTATATTTCTTATATTTTTACAGAAGTTTTATGAAAAATGAGGTGTTTTTTACATTATCCCAATTTTTTTTAGAACAAATGTTATGTTTCTTTGTCTTAACTTTTTACGATAAATGCGACGTTTATTGCGTTGCTCTAATTTTTATACGGCAAATTTGATATTTCTTGCATTGCTCCAAATTTGTTTATGACAAATGCGATCTTTTTCATTTTTTTCCAGATATTTTGCGACATTTCTTGCATTATCCGTATTTTTCTTCAATAAAAGTGTGATATTTCTTACACTGTATTAGATATTTTTACGACAAATTTTATATTTCTGTTATTTTCCTAGACGTTTTAAGGCAATCTCTTATGTTATTTCAATTTTTCATGACATGTGTTATATTTCTCATATTTTCCAAGAAATTCTACGACAAACGCGATCTTTCTTATACTTCCGTAAAGGTTTTATGATAAATATGATTGTTTTTTTACATTGTTCCATTTTTTTTAAATGACAAATGATATATTTCTTACATTACTCCAATTAAGACAAATGCGATATTTGTTATAGTGTCCCAATTATTTTACACAAATATGATATTTCTTACATCCCCAAATATTTTTACTATTAATGCGATATTTCTTACACTGTCTCAACTTTTTTACGACAAATGAGATATTTCTTACATTGTCCCAATTTTTTTACGGTATTCCGATGTGATATTTCTTACATTTTTCCCAAAAGTTTTACGACAAATGTCCAACTTTTTACATTTTTTCACAAATCTTTTGTAAAAATTGATATTTCTCACAGTTTTATGACAAAGTCATTTTTTCTTACATTTCTCCCAAAATTTCATGTACAGATGCAATATTCTCGCATTTTCCCCCTACAATTTTTACAGTAAATTTAACCTGTCGCCCTTTTGAAGGCAAACGTTTTTTCATCTCATTCTCCAGTTTTTAATGATGAGTGTTTAATTTTTTACATTAATTTAATAACCAAATTTAAACTCTCGAAACAATACAAAAAAGAAATACAGCTTCATACATCTCTTTTTCGCCTGTAAGCATTTTGTAAAAGAAATAGATATTACTTGTAAAACAGAAGTACAAACTTAATTTGTTTGTTTGTGTAACATGTATTTCGGATTTGTGTGCTTGGCCCGAAGACCGCTTATAAATCTACGTCAGAAGGAAAAACTTATTTAGGTGTATTCTTTATCCAGGCATGGCAGACGATAAAATGAATTTACTTATTAAAAACTGTGTAGTCTCTAAGTTTGCGCCATCTGTCGACTACTCTGTAAAATAAAAACTCAATTGTATTTTTTTTGTTCATAAAAGATAGGTTTTTTTTGTATATTATAGGAACAGTGTTTTGTTTTATTTTTTGCGCGATAAAAACTAGCGTATATGTTAATCCAGGACTTTAACTGTCTTTATTTCAAAATTCACGCAAATCCGTCAAACCATTTCAGCGGGAAAGAGTTATAAACATACAAACAAACATTGGCATTTATAGTATTAGTAGGATAATCATTACATTATTCATAATTTTCTTAAAAAAAAAAAAAAAAAAGACTCAAAGCTTTTAGGGGTACACATCCCCACAATAAAATACAATATTAAGTAAACTTTTAGTAAAGAACACGTAAATAACAATAATAATAAAAAAATGCAAATCCTTTCAATAAAATCTCGCCTTTAGATCAAATTATTAACACAGTAAACTTGAAACTATTTTTACTTCCTACTACAATTCCTTTTTCAATCCACAATTCCCCGTTCATCTTTATTCATATCGAGCAAGAAAATGCAGATTGGGAGACTTCACTCAAGGAGCTTTTTCATTTTCTGTTTCACACAAAAAAAAAAGTTGACAAAAATCAATAAAATACCACATGGCGGGTAAATAAAATTTTCCTTCACTCGAATAAAAAATAAAAATAAAGAGTAAAGAAGAAAAAGCAGAAAAACTTCTTGGCGTGCTTTTCTTTTCCCTCTTTGCGCGCCCCGTTCCTTGTAGATCGTAGTTTTGTTTGGAGAAGAAAATAAGTAATGTCATTTATAATGTGTGAATAACGAAGTCATAGATTTATTTGTTTCATACTGTGTCGCGATTTTCGAGACTTGCTTTTCTTTACGTCGACCAACTTAATTTTATTTAGCCCTTTTCATTAATACTTTCCAACAAAGTGGAAAATTCCTTTTGATTCTGATTTGTTTCTTTGTCTATCCGTCCGAGCTCTATCTGAATAAATATACATGGATATCTACAAAATTTCTTAGGCTATTTCTATGTGTTGTATTATGCACTCTATTGAAAATTGTGCATGTTGTATTTATAGTTCTTTTACAGGAGCATCCAAAAACATTTTAATACATTACTCTCTGTGGGCTGTGATTGTTTAAAGCGTATTTTACAGATATTTGTCTCGAGGGTCTCGATTTTTAGCTTACGGAAGCCTCACTTGACTTTTATCAGAAGGTTTTTTCTTTTGCTATTGCTTGACAATCTCATTAAAAGGCGAAGAAAACAGTAACTAACAACTTTTATTGAAACTTAAACAAGACAACAGAACAGGGATTATCATGATTTAACTCTGGACACTGGATGGACACTGGAAAGACATCTGAAACGTCTAGGGTTGATTCTGACGTCAAATCTCGGAAACGTTGCCGTGCAGTTCCGTTGGTGCACAAACACTGGTGGCAAACGATAATCTGACTCCACAGTCTATTTCAAACAAAGCAAATTTAAGACATGTTTTAAAAGATAACAAAATATCGCTCTCTTTCGAAAATAGTGTCTGTATCATTTATAATTCTTCTACAGGAGCACTCAAAATAATTCCAATACAGAATATGCAAAAACTAATTGTTAAATTTAAGAACAATGATAAGTAATAATCAATGCATCACAAACAAAAGAGTATGTTTCTGTACCTTTTAAAGCAAGGGTGGATAATTTTAGTTATCAAAAATACTACCAATGCAAGGAGAAAAAAAATTTCGCGAGGAATGGCTTACTTTGTAACTTAGCTATCTGTTTTGCTAAATTAGAACAAATAAGTAATGTTTAAATACCTGCAGTGCTTTCTTTTTCGTTTCTAAAATTTTCAATTACTGTAAATAAAATTATTCAGTCAATAACTAAATTATTAGGTTAAACTTATTGGAACATCCAACTACTTTAAATTAAGTATTTACCAAATGACTTAATGAAACTATTCGGATAAGTTTAAGGGTTAAATGTTTTAATTTCAAATTAGGTACTTTTTATTAGGTAAATCAATCAAGTTATTTTGTTTCGATTAAATTTTACCTATATTTAGTCAAACTGAAATTTACTCAATATTTTTAAGTTTAATTAATTCTAGTTCAGGTTAAAACATTTGCTTTGATAGAAATAGGTGTTATTTGGTTAATTTCAGCTATGCCATTTACTTCTTTTTTATTAGAATTATTTGCTTGAATTAAAAAACAAACACACACATGGGACTGCCAAAAGAATCCTTGTTTTCGGTGATTTTTCGACTTTTTTATTTACTTATTATAGATCACGCGATTAGGATTCCAAACCGTTTTATTTTTGTTTCTGCGATAACTAGAAGCTAAGTTATACAATAAATAATGAATTGAAAGGATATTACTTTGGTATTCCAATGGGAAGGATAGTATTAAAATTCTATAAACGCGTTTTCTGAAAAAGTGTATTTTTCGTAATTTTTTTTAACCATAAATGTCATATCTCAAAACACGTTTAAGATACTGAATTGAAAATTTCCCGGGATATTTTAAGTATTAGTATGTGTGTTATGAATGAAAACATACTAGTGTTTATTTATTGGTTTTAAAACCTTTTTTTTCCTTAAAAAAATGTGTTTTCTTTTTATAAAAAGTACTGAGTTTTCATATAAAAAATAAAATATTTTCATAACTATTAGAACTTTTGCAAACCGTTTGGTTCGAAACACAGGTAAAAAGGTTACACTTCACTGTATAAATATACTACAATTAAAAGAAAATACATTTATCAGATTTTTTACAGGAGGTGTGGCGTAAATGCCATTTTTACCAAAATTTCACTGAAAATTGCCAATATTTCAAAGTTCACATTGAATTTCATTAAAACGGCGTTTAAATTTTTAGTTTTATACCCCATTTTTAATTCTAAACATGGATTGTTTATTAACATTTTAGGGTTTTTTCTTAAGTGCCCTGAGGCTCGTACCTTAAACAGAAAAAAAAAAAAAAAGATAAACGAACATTCGAAAGTAAAGTTTTTTTCTAATGTTGAGCCAAGCAACATTGCTTTAAATCTGACCACATGTTTTCAAATCTTTATTCCTACGAAGAGTGAATTCTGAAACATCCACTTCTGTTAACGACGATGGGATGTCATATTTATTTAACAGAATCCGCCCGCACTTTATGAGAAACTCGTAATGAAAAGGGTATCATGAGATGATGTATCATCTCATGATGTTAACTCCCCTCACTCAGATATCAAGTTTCGCCCTCTGTCACTTGTTGCTTACGCAGTGACAACGAACGCCTAACGGTCGCTTATCTAACCATTTTATATGCTGTGATAAGCTGGCAGATCCAGAATATGGTGAGGAAAGAGGCCGTGGTGTTGTTATGCAGTCATCGAAAAATGGTTAAGAACATAAAAAAATGGTGTTAAATGTTTAAAACTAAAAAGAACTTTGTAAGTAATACACACCTATGTAAAATGAAACATTACGCACCGTTTAGGGGGTCATAAAGATTCATCCATTCTTCGGCTGTAAAAAGCAAACACTTTGGTTTCCTTTTTGCTTTCTCCCTTTCTGCTTAAGTTGAAGGAGGAACTTCTTACAGATTATGAAGAGTGGATTCTTAGCACCACCTGAAGCCGTCCGTACTGTTTCATTTTATACATATGTGTATTACTTACAAACTTCTTTCGAAGTTTTAATCATCGAAGAAAAATATTAGGTGCTTTGTCACATCTGTTGAAGTACTAAACATAAACAAACACGTCGTAGTTTGTATTGTTTCGTAATTAACAGCTTTCTTAAAAAGCAGCCTTTTATTAGTTAAAAACTAACATGTTCCTTAAAATACAGTCCTTTATTAGTCAGAGATTAATATAGTCCTTAAAATAGAGGCCTGTATAATTCCGAAATTAGTACAGAGATTCAATACGTTTTAGTGCGAGCACCGTTAACTGCTCTGCACGCATCAAATTAATGGCCACTTTCTATCTCGGTGACATGGATCATGTCTGGCACTTCAGTTGGTGCAGAAGCGACAGTTTATTCTCGTGAATGTTCTAAATACCATTTAGCTGAAACAATATTCTTAGGATAAAAGCAAGCAAAAATCTGGCGGTGACAAATCTGGACACTTCGGATCTACTGAAGTTTCACTGAAATGAAGCATTTCGGATCTCATTCTACTCTCATCGTCCAAAAGCCGCAGATGTGAAGTCACGTCTCAAAAATCTCGACGTATTGCTGAGTAGTTTGCAAAAAAGCATATTTGCCCAATTTCCTTAGGAGTCATGATTTTTTGAAAGGTGTCCAAACTTTTTCCGGTAACCTTTCAATCGATACAATTAGAAAAACGTCAAAGCAAGGCAACCATAAAAGTCTAATTTTTTAAAAGTTATTCATAACTCGTTTGCCATGTTATAGATACTTACTCCAAAATAAACAATTTCGGAAAAAAAATCTCAACAATTTCTTTTGTCGTCATCAGGTGTAAAGAAAGACACAAACGAAAGGATGGCAAAACATGGATATTAAAAGTTTCTAAAAGCTAAATTTCAGTAAACATTCGGACCATTTCAAAAACATACGATGATGTTTGACGACATAAATATATTCTAAAGAGGCCAATCACACAAGCTCAAATGCTCATAATCACTTCTGTATATATTTAATTTTGCTGAATTTTGTCTATAGCGTGGCTCTCCATGTCCTGTTTTAGGATCCTTTTAGTTTTTAAGATCTGTAATCCTCCTACTTTATTATTCAAGAAATTCACTCTCTAATAAACCAAATTTGAGAAGAGATTGACGTGATTCTTGAGTACATATGTGCGTTCTCTCTCTGTTTTTGTTTTAGCCGTCGACGCCTGACGATGGAAGCCGACGTGCTGGACACGATAGCCAGTGGAGGAGGAGGAGGAGGGGGAGGTGGAGGCGGTGGGGTGCGTCTCCACCACATCCACCATGTCAACCCTGACCACCATGGAAGCGGGTTTCTCGCCATGAACTGCATGCGACAGAGGGGGCAGCTCTGCGACGTCAGGCTGCATTGCGCAGGCGCCGCCGAGGCCATACCCGCACATAAGGTGGTCCTGGCATCTTGCAGCGCGTACTTCCACGCCATGTTCAACTGTGAGTATGCAACTTAGTACCTTTGTTTTGAATTCGGACGGTTATTGTTGTCGTCGTTTTAACGGACTTATCTATATGAGGCTGTTTCATTCACGTGTAGGGGAGGGGGGATATACACTTGAGCCAGTTAAAGTGAGGGATAGAATATCAGCACAGGATGATTTTGTTGTTACTGTTGCATGTTCCAAATGACTGAAAGAGGCTAGATCCTTAAGAAATCCAGAATCAAGAGGCTACGGGAATTTTAGAAATTATTTATTTTGTTCTAATAACGTGGTCAGTGTAGCTTAGAAAAGATGAGGTTGTCTTACTGCACTGCAGATTACATGCGAGTGCCAGAATTCTTTTTAAATCTAATTAAAAACGACACTTTATTTATTTATTTATTTATTTTGGGGGGGGGGGAGTTTTTGTCAAATCTCTTGAAACTTTTGCTGCCTTCTGAAGCTTGCTTGAACTTTCAAATTTTATTTATTTTCTTGCTTCTTTTTCTTTTCTTGTGATTTTACTTGTTTTTGTAAGACTTTGTAGCTCATGTGAACAGCCTTTTCTGTTTTCCTTAATAAGCTAATAATAATACTGGACTGGTAATAAGATACTCTTTGGAGAGCCTTAGGCTCTCAAGAGTATGATTAACAGTTGACTGTCTGAATTGCAATGAAGGTCGCATCTGTTAAAAAAATGTAGAACTATGTTTTTTATTTGCTTAAGCAAAACTTAACATCGTAAGAAGTATTATAGCGTAAACTGCACACCCGTCCTCCAGTTATTCGATTTTACATTAAATTTTAAAATGCGTTAAGATTTCTGGGGCCATCCTATCCGTGAATAGTGCCATCTATAGGAGAAAAAATTAAATAAAGCAAAATTTTAATAAAATCCCCTAAAGATGCATTTCATTTTTATAAAAACTCACATTGATTCATGTTACATTCTCATCTCATCCCGGCCGAAAGAGATTTTCTTTTTTATTTAAAACTGTTGAACCTACAAAATGTTTTCAAAAGTTAATGCCATTGCAAAAGTTATGTAAAATAATATAGCCCTTTCGGAAAATGTTGAGTCAGACTCATCACTTAATTAGTCACTTTTGCAATCTTACTCCACAGAGATAGAAAGAAGATACTGCTGAAGGGGGGGGAAGGGGAATACTATGACTACTTGGTAGAAAGTACTTATTGTAGCATGTTTGTTTGTCCAATGACTTCCTAGCTGTAGTAATCCTTTTCAATTTTCCTTTTATTTCTTTCTTTTGCACTGAAAGGTGAGATGTCCGAAAAAGACAAGTCTTCGATCACCATGCACGACGTGGACGCTGGAGCTCTGCAGCTCTTGGTAGACTTTGCCTACACAGGGGAAATCCTCATATCGGAAGATAATGTGCAGGTAACGTATCCAAGTTAGTTTTCCAAAACGGGTAAATGTCTTATCCCTTTGAAGCGCAACCATTTTGCAATGCTGAAAAAAAAAATCAGATGTGGACAACACGTGACTTCCTTGCACGCCTATTAAATCAAAAATATTTTCGGCGCACTTCATCTAAACGCGTTTTTGTTTGAAAGAGATAAAATACTGCTGTAAGACTAAGGTTTAGGGATTTCTATCCAAATATTTCCGATATCGCCGAGCTGGGTTCAAGTTGAAAGATTTCCTTCTGACACTTAATTGGACGATAGTTCACCAAAAGCCGACAAGCTTGAGATAGTTTGCGAGATTTTGGAGAAAGCCAAAGTACTCATTGAACACAGACTTTCCATGAATTGAATGTATCCATTAACCTTAATGTATTTAATGTCATTTGTCTGACCCTGTATATAAATTACACAGTCGATTGCAATCAAAAGAGATTCACAGTTAGATGTTACAGTAGTTCTAAATACAAAATTTCAGCATTCTACGGTTAAAAGTTTTAGAAGTATGCGATATACGAAGTTATTTTTGGAGCGAAATTTGGCGATATTTCTGCAAAACTCGCCAAGCCCGATGACATACGGCGAGATTTTGGGCATGGACCGAACAATGACTGATTACAGAAGTAATATATTGAATATGCCCGTAGACATTAAAGTACTGAAATTCTTTTCGGTGGTCCTGTAAATAAACTCTCCAGTAGATTGGAACCAAAAATCGAGATGAACAACTAGACGTTACAACAATCTTATATATAAAATTTTTCAACATTCTGCGACTAATAGTTTGTGAGATATGACAGTTAAATACATACACGTACACCGAAAGTTGCCAAGCTTGGCGACTTTTGGCGTAATTTTTAAGGGAAGCACGTGACCGTGGTCGGACCATTACCTAACTAAATGGTAGGATGGTACTGTGCTTGAAATGGATGAATGTCCCTAAAATTGCTATTGACCGTAATGTGTTGGAAATCTTTTGAGTGTTCGTGTAGCAGAACTATAAATGATAAAAACACTATTTTCGTTACAGAAATTCATTTTGTAACCCTTAACAACATATCTCACTTCTGAGTCGTTTGAAATAGCCTAATCCCACTAAAATACGCTTTAATGAATTTCTGCCCATAGAGCGTAATGTATTTAGAATCTTTTGGGCGGCCCTGTATATAAACTATCCAGTCGAATGGGATCAAAAGTAGAGGTGCACAACTAGATGTTGCAACAATCCTAAATATAAAGTTATTCTACGATCATTAGTTTTTGAGATAAGCAAATTACATACGCACGTACGTACAGACGGCACGGAAAAACTGGTCAAAACAAACTCGCGGTCGGTCAGAATGGGTTGTACATGCATTTATATGAACGTGAATGCATGCGTACGATGAGATGCAGCGCAAAATTACTTAAAAGTAAATTTAGAAGTAGTCAAAATCGTGTTTTTCGTCGAAATCTGGCTCGCGAAAAATTTCGCGATCACATTACTTCCTTATACTCCCTCCCAGGGAAGTAATAAATAAAATAGCCTTAGTAGTTTTCTCCTTGATAGCCTACTACTGCAAACTAATCTGTTTTATAGGCATTTAAAACACAAGATTCCCAGTAGGTTTCTCCTTGATATGCCTTTAATCCGAATAAACCTGTTTTAAAGACATTTAAAAAAGAAAAATCCTAGTAGGCTTTTCCTGGATTTGTCTATCATTGCAAAGAAACCTGCTTTACAGGCAAAAAAGAAGAGCCACTGTAGGTTTATCCTTGATATGCCTATTATTGCAAAGAAACCTGTTTTACAGGCATTTAAAAAAGAAGAGTCTCAATAGTTAAGTGCTGCTCCAGACAGAGTTCTCGGAAAGGGCCATTGAACTTTTTACACGAGTTTATAAATTGCGCAAAATGCAAATTGAGCGTGCAAAATCGTGAAATATGCGAATCTAAAATTCTAAAAAAAATTCGGAGGAGTCCATGGCCCTTCACTGCTCAGTAGGTCCTACCTTGATATGGGTATTATTGCAAAGTAACCTGTTTTACAGGCATTTAAAAAAGAAGAGCTTCGGTAGGTTTCTCCTTGATATGTCTGTTATTGTAAATGTAACTTGTTTTACAGGCATTTAAATAGGGAAAGCCTTTGTAGGTTTCTAACTGATATGTCTACTATTGCAACGACACTTGTTTCATAGGCAAGAAAGCAGAGCCACACTAGGTTTCGATACGATATGCCTACTACTACAAGTAACCTGTTTTACGTTATATTTGTATGCTGTTTTGCTTTACAAGCATTTAAAACAGAACAGCCTCAGTAGGTTTATCCTTTATATGCCTATTATAGCAAATTAACCTCTTTTACATGCGTTTAAAAAAGAAGTCTCTTTTACCTTGATATGCCAACTATTGCAAGCAGTTTGTGTTACAGGCATTTAAAACAGAAGTCTTAATATGTTTCTCCATGATATGTCTATTATTGCAAAGTAACCTGGTTTACAAGCATTTAAAAAAGCACAGCCTCTGTAGATTTCTAACTGATATATCAACGATTGCAAAAAAGCTTGTTTTATAAGAAGGAAAGAAGAGCCACCGTAGGTTTCTCCGTTATATGCCTATTATTGCAAAGTAGCCTGTTTTACAGGCATTTGAAAAAGAAGCCCGCAGTAGGTTTCTCCGTTATATGCCTATTATTGCAAAGTAACCTGTTTTACAGGCATTTCAAAAAGAAGACCGCTTTAGGTTTCCCCTTGATGTTCATATTATTATAAAGTAACCTGTTTTTCAGGCATTTAATGGAGAAATTGGACGGTTGCTTTGTTACACTTTATCAAAGTCGTTGAAAAGCTGTATTTTTTTTTACTTAACAAAAAAAAAAAAAAAAAAGAAAAGAAAAAAAAAGAAGAAGAAGTCTGGCTGAGACAACTGATTTTTTAGTTTAAAAACATTTTTTAAGCATCATAAACAGGAAGTTGGAATAGAAAGTTACCAAACTCTGCTTTTTAAATCGTCCGAAATATTATATCTGTAAGTAATATGTACGCTATAGCATACAATAGGGTGATTTCTCACATTCTAATACTTCAAACACCGATATAATATGTTTCTAAAAGGTACAATTTCGACAAGAGACATTGAAGATAGTGAAGAGAACACAGAAAGAAAAATATGTTTATAAACGATAATGATGGCACCAAAAAGTATTATTTTCGTCTGTACTATATCTTCAACTTTTAAATAACATGAAAAAATAAAAAGATTAGTAAACAATTTTTGCTCAATGACTGCCAAAAAGAACTCCCCTTGCGTTTAAAACAAATAATAGATTATAAATGCGCCTGTAATCGTCACTACTAAAATATTTACCAGCATCTGATCAATGTTAAAATCCAGTGTACTAAGGAAGAGCATCCCAAAAGTAAAAGTTAAATAACTGCTCTGAATAGAGATGCGCATGTCAGTAGATAGATCCACCCTGTATATTCTTGGAAACAGTAACCTATGATAATTGGGGTCAGAACGATTAACCTAGTTTGTGGGTAGACGAAATTGCTTAATGTTTTACCGCCATATCAAATAAGCATACGGTGGATGTTGGAAAGCATGATTGAACCCTGCATGTAAAAAAGTCATTAGGGTGAATGGAGCGATTTCTCTACGGAACTATAGTATAGTACCATAAAACATTATGCGGAAAATATTTATCCCACTCTAATATACGCAATGCACTTCAATGATGTTGATTTCCATACAAATGATTATTTTTGGGTTATCTAGACATTGCTTCTGTGAAAATTCGAATATCAAGTTGAAACAATGAAATCTCAAAAACTTTAGATATTTTAAAACCTTAGATCTACTTTTATTTTCGAATAATTAGCCATTACTTAAGCAGTTAAAATGATTAAGTAATGGCTAATTTTGGATAGTTCATCTATAAACTAATTTATACTGCTTTGTATTAAGTTGCTATTTAACAATTGAAGCATATTCTGAAGTAATTATGATCTTTGTAGAAAAAATCAGAACATTTAAATCTGAGTGAAAATAAATATTTATGAGCATGTTTTATACTGTTAATGAATTTTTCAAATGGTTTTATAGTTGAAAGCGTTTAATATGAAATTCTGCTGCTTTAGAATTTTAGAAAATATGTAACAAAAGCCAGTAAAGAAACAGAGCTATTATTTTTCCTCAAATAACATGGGACTAAAAAAATTGGTTAGTTGAACTCTAAATTAAGTCTATTTGGTTAAGAATAATTGAAAACAAATAATTACGTAAAAGATTTCAACACTGCGATGTTAAATAAAAGTCGGTGAAGTTGATACATAACCTGCCAGTTTTATATTCGATATCACATTTCGATTCAATAAAACAAATCGAAATTCATAAAATGTCAATAATATTTTAAAAGGAACAAAATTTTAAGGAAAACTATAGTTTTTGAAAGATTCATATTAATAATGATACTCGTGGTACATATGAACCAAGCAAGCGGATATTTCTGAACTCAAAAAACGGAATTAGAAGGATAAGAACTCTTTAATTGTTTAATTGGCAACACTAGAACGTCTTTTTTTGCAGAAAAACCTTATATCTGACTTTTTGAAGAAATACATTGCAAAAGTGTTTTACGTACATTTTGCATTGCGAAACGCCTGATAATAGCTTAAGTCTGTGATTAATTTACTTGTGTATAGCGCGCATGCGTGTATAACGTACACCCCATAACCCACATTGGACATGTGAGTTTGAAAGCGACTGAATTTTTGGAACTGAAGACGGTATAATTTAAGAGGTCACTGACGGTGTCTGTGATAACAAGGACTGTCATGATAACACTCGTAGTGGCAATGAGAAATGCTAATTAGTGTTAAAAATTAATGTTACTAGCGATTTTGTATTTTGAAAAATGTAGCCAGTATAATTAAGATGATATAGTACTTTTATTGAGAAAGGTTTCTTCAGTTTTATTACCTACCCTAAATAAATTTCTTGAATGATACGCGCATCGTGATTATTTTTTTTTCCCGTTCCCAACAGGGAACCCAAAATTCCCTCTAAGACCCAGAGGTAGGCAGGGCCGAAACCAGAAATCCACGAATTAACCAACCCCGACACGCCCCATCATCAGCCCTGGGCACCGGGCCGTCATTCTACTGAAGACTCTGAAGACCACCCAGAAACCCAGCACCATCCTAGATGATATAATACGAGCATCTAGCCTGCTAATAACTCTAAATACGAGTAGCTCCTTAAGATTTCTTCACCTCCAATTTAGTGACGGGCAGCACACTCACATAAGAAACATTCCGAGCAGTAAAAAATCATTCCGTGTATAACACGCAATAAGAGCTCTTGCCTCAAATTTTTGAAAAAAACAGTGCCCGTTATACACGAGTAAATACGACATGTTGTTTAGGAATCCAAATGGATGGTCATTAAAGCATTTAGTTTTACAAACGGGTGTGTCATAAATATTATCTGTCAGTGTATGCTTCACGGGTCATTCTGCATTGCTAGTTGCCCTGTACTACGCGCATTAGACCAAAAATGGTCATCTAGTTAAAGGTTGCCTCAGAGCCCCAATGTCATCCACTGGCCTGTAAGTCAAAACGCTCGATAGGAGATCAAATAGGTAGAGATCACGCCTTGACAACTATGCAGTCATTTTCCATCCACTGAAAGCTTTCAGTGCTTGGAATATCACTGGACTTTGATGTCTGCAAATTGTTGACCAGCTGACTACTTATCTTTACGGTTTGAACAAAAAACGAAAAATGTCCGTGGTATTTCGCTTCATCCATAGAATAATACTGAAGATGCAGGGACACTGAAGTGCCCTTTAGATAACTATGATCTTACATACGCAAAATATCCTACAGCAGCCCAAGCACAGTTCATGCAAGCTCTGTTTTCTTTAGAATACCGAATGTGCAACAGCGTTGGCTCCGGTCAACGCTTCGGAGGGTGACAACCTCTCTCGACTAAACTGCTGTGCCACTGTGTAGGCTAAAGGGAGCTAACGCATGCAAAATCTGTTCTTGGCTCCAGTGTCCTCTATGTCGAAATAAGGTTGCCCATCCAGGTGCAGGTTTCTAATTTGGAATTGGTTTCAATTCCAAATTAGAAACCTGCAGACAGCGAACCTTATGGCCAACACATCTGTAACGCAGTAACGAGGAGGTACCATGTGACTACCGGGCTGAGTTATCCAGCTTGCGGCTTATAACTCTCAAAAGCTGTGGTTTTTGATCATGGACATCTAATACGGCAACAGCACATTAACAAGGGTGTACCACATGACTATTTAACTGAGGTGATAGGTATCTTTTGAACACGCCAAGTTGCTGAATGTGCCGTCTACTGTATGAGATGTCTGTGTTTACGATCTCTGTGTCTATCGCAGGTTCTGCTACCGGTGGCCAGTTTGCTCCAGGTGCAGAGCGTGAGGGAGGCGTGTTGCAAGTTCCTGCTCCGACAGCTGCACCCCTCCAACTGCCTCGGGATCAGGAGTTTCGCAGACGCCCACTCGTGCGAGGAGCTGCACCGCAAGTCACACAAGTACGCCCTGCAGAACTTCCAGGAGGTCGCACTCACCGAAGAGTTCCTGCTTTTGCCCTTCTGCGAGGTGAGCCCCCAAGTAAATTCCACCATAAAAATGTACCGCAGATATAAGAAAGAAACGTTCAGCGCCCCTAATTCTGTACTTTTTAACCCTTTCCCAATGCTGAATAAAGGGCTGCCGTTTTGACGCAGCTGGCTGTACTCGCGCACAGCCAGCTGCGTCAAAAAAAGGCTCTCTAGATCTGTGTCACGCGATGAACGTTTCGATTGTTCGCCATCTTGCTGGTAGTTAAGTCGAGCGATGGCAACGGCTGCCCTTTTTTCAGCATTGGGCAATCTTTCCAGCTGTTCTCGCGTTCTTCCCTTTTTCGGCAGATGTCAGTGCTGTTAAAGGAATCGTGACCATTTTTTTTTTACGGGAAATGAACGTGCTAAAAAGTAAAGGATTCACGTGGAGCTATGTCGCCCGCAACTATTTTTATAGAAGTCAAATCTATTGTTCTTGACTGGCAACAGTCAAAACGTCAGAGTTTGGTGTCCTCAAGGCGAGGACACCGCGCGTTAAAGGGTTAATGATGAAAACCCTATTCATTTCTGCCAAATGGCTGCCGCCAGTAAAATGGAACATGATCAGCATATTTTAGAAAATAAATGATTTTTCATTTTATTTATTTAGCTTCGAAGTCTTTTTAAAATACAGATTCTACTAAAACATACACCCACACCCATAAAAAAAAAAAAATCAAATCAAAGTACTATCCCGATTTCTGATCATAGAATATCTCGAAAAGCAAAGTAAACAGTAGAGAAACCGGTAATTAGTGACTAACAAGCACCTCTCATAATGCGTTCCAGTGGAAGAATCTGTGCGAGCCGTTTGGTCTAGGGTTCAAATCCCGTTAGCTCATGGATTTAAGTGCTTGCCCAAATATTCTCGTGTAAAATCGTTCTTTGAAATATTGGTGATCTTTAACTCACGAACAACTGAGATGAAAATCTAAAAAAAGCCATTCATCTTGATAAATTTCTCTCTCACAAATCACAATGGAAGAAAAGCGATTTAGAACATCAAAAACCAGTATTCAATTCAAATTACTGGGTGATTGCAAGGGACTTAACTTTTTAACCCTTTGAAGCGCAACCATATCCCAATGCTGAAAAGGGGGCATTCGTTGCCATCGATCGATTTAACTACTAGCAATGGCGGTCGATCGAATCGTTCATCGCGTACCACAGATCTACAGACCATTTTTGACACTGATGGCTGTGAATCAAATCAATGCTTATTCTAGAAGTTTGATTTTTCTGTCTAGTTGCATTAACAAAAATTATTTCTTTAATTTAAAAATAGATATTTAAACCTGAATTTATTTTTACTTAAAAAGGAAAAAAATAGTAGTTTCTTTCTCGTTCAATCAATCTAATGCAAATTCACATCCTTTTTTAAATCAACTAGAATCAACTCAGAGCTAGTGTGACGATTTCTTAGCACGGCATTCAAACTTTCAGATGCATTTAAAATTCGAAAAATTTATAAAAATTAATTTTTATAATAGCAGCATAGAAATGAGTATTCGTGTACTTAGTAATTGCTTTAGAGACATGAATAAAGAAATAATGAAAGGAAAACACTCATTTACCAAGAGGATGCAAAAAGATTGAACATGAATTGGCAGATATGAAATACGGAGCTCATCCATGATCATATCCCTCTATGTATTGTTTAAAAAATTTTTTAATAAAACGTGGAAAACTCCCATCCCTGCACTCAGATGACGTAATTGAAACGTCACATCGAAATGCTCTATGTCAGCTCGTAGAGGAGAAAATAAATACTTTAACTTTTATATAAAGCCTCAAAGAATTTAATATCAGGGAGTTAAGTCGGGGCTACTTGCAGGCCACTGATGAAGAACATAGCGAAGTGCATGATCTGATTAAGAGCAACAGATCAAAATCTCTCGGGGGGGAGACGAATGAAATAAACTTAAAATTAACAAAACTTCATAACTTCTCATTCAAAACGATGCGTGAGATGGAACACTACCTTGTATTTTAAGATACCCTTGATTTTAAGACATGGACTTCCAAATAGGGAATGCAATCCCAATCCCGCGGGAACGGGATGCTGCGGATCCCGCACAAATATTTACGGGAATAGTCCCGCGGGATTACGATCCTAATCCCGCGGGATTGATACTGAGAAATAAATTATCTTTTATTAAAATTTCACGCCGCTTTCCCAATCAATAGACCGAAAATTTTTGAATAATCATGTCTCTTATCTAACAATAAACGAATCAATAATTAAAAATTTTAATTTAAAGTTTTATTTTTTTTAAATTATCTTCTAATAAGAGTCTGGATCAAACAGCTAAATCTAAACATCTAAATCTAAATTTTTCGCAAACTTCCCAATCCCAAATGAACTGAAATATTTCATACTAATTTAGCTCTTAGCGAACAGTCACGAATTAATTATAAGAGTTTTTATTTTAGTTTTTAATTGTTTTTAATTCACACTTTTAATTATTTTACAAAAGTTAAATCTATGAAGTCAAAATGACTAGGAAATGATTCATTGGATTTGTTCGATTTTGTACGTTCTTTTTACAGCAACTAAGAAAGTAACGTAAGTATGTGAATGTATTTTTATAAATTGTATTTTTCTGTAAAATCCTGATTTTTAGCAGCTAACATAACTAATACTAATATATTAAGACATAACTTAGTATATCATTCTGAAAATCATGTTTATAATTTTAATATTTCTGTAAGTTATTGTACAAATTATCTCATAAGATTAATTATTATTATTAAAGTTAAGCTTCATAGTGTTTAAAAATCTTTCTCTTTTTTACTTTTCGCTATTGAAATGAAGCCCTAGCTAAATGAAATGTCAATCCCGCGAGATCCCACAATCCCGCGAATCAATAAATCTCAATCCCGAAATCCCGCAAGACGAAAAACAGTGCGGGAGTGCATTCCCTACTTCCAAAGTTGGGGTATTCATTTTTAAGAACCTTGTGTAAATTAAAGAACGTTTTCAACGTATATACAAAGATTTTTTAAATATAAATCACAAAGGATATTCTTATTTTAGGTGCGTGATTTAATAGCCAGTGATCAATTGAACGTAGTGTCTGAAGAAGTTGTGTACAAAGCCATAGTTACCTGGATACGACATGATGCCTCAACAAGGGAAAGATACCTTGGAAAAGTAAGATGCATTTTCTTTAAATTTATCAAACAGATATCCATTTCCTTTGGTGATATCAAAAGTTTAAGTAGCAGTGATGGATAATCCAGTTGTTTACACATAACGCCTTACTCAAGAAGGTTTAGCCGTAAAATGCTGAAATTTTATTAATGATTGTTGTAATTTCTAGTTGTGTTCTCCTCCCTTTTTTAATTCCAATCGACTAAGTAGTTTATTCATAGGGTCAACAAAAAGACTTTCAAAACATTAAGATTTATGACTAGCTTCCATAAGTTAAAAAGTATGAAAAATTATTGTTAGGGTCATGCCCAAAATTGTGCCGTCACCGAGCTTAGTGTATATTATCAAGCATTAATTTGATTGAAATATCGCATCTCAATATCAAATGAAAGAATTTTTATGAAGTGAAAAAAAAAAAAAGTGTATAATTTAATAGATGTACAAGAAAGTCGTGTGACGTCCACGACATATTTTTCCTCTTTTTTGTGAATTTTCGGGAAGTGCGAAAAAAGTGGGAAATAAGAAACCTTAGTAGCTCAATGTTACTTTTGCTGTTTGGATCATGAATTGTTAATTACAATTTACTCCGCGACTTATCGTTGCTGTCTGCAATTCGGAACTTGCATATGGCTTACAACCCTCTTCAACAGCCGCCTGGTGGCGTAATGGTTAACGAACCATTCTACCACACCTTGGGTCGATTCCTGGATTGAGCATCTATGATGTCCTTGTTAGAGGTAAGGATAACGCCACTTGGATGTTCCTTTAACAAAAGCTTTCACTTCCAGCGGCCCCCAGTCAAGAATTGGTGTGATGCGCCGCTAAAAAACTACCACGGGATTTATTAACGTGGAATTCCTTATCATTGCTTACATTTTTTTTACGCAACACACTTTATAATCTACCAGCTCAATATCGCTAAACATGGCAAACCACTTTATTCTTTAGCAAATTCCTAAAATTAGACACATTTTGTAGTAATAAATCCTTACTCTTTCACCTACAACAATTACCGCTTTGTTTTTACATGCAAACGATATTTTAATTAAAAATGGCCATTCAAAATTATTCAATTATTTTTACGAATGACATTTCTGTTCATTGGCTAGATTCAAGAACTTAAAACATTTTATGCGGCCGAAGCCAACCATGCAATAATGATGCTAGTTTTTTGGATTTTTGTTAATATCGTCTAAAAATAGTTCGAATTTCGAAATTTAAATCAGCTGACTGGCTGACTCCCTGAATTTTTCCCGATTTTTTTTTTTTTTTTTTTTTTTAATATTAGGTTGTAACGAAAGTTTTCACACTCCAAGTACTGCCTGCCTCCAAGTACTGCCTGCACAAGCAGTTTGCGTTGGTGTCTTTGCCAATATTTTGCAAAACGATTTTTGTTATTTGAAAGAAAAGACTTGTTTTAGAGCACTGTGTTGTGAAATCTGTAAAACAATATCGTTATGATTAAGTATAAGGTGTCTGAAATGGAACTATCACGCTACCAGATTGATCCATCATTTACTCTCAGTTCTGTCGCAAAAAGTCTCAGCTACAGAATGACACTGAATTATGTGTACAGCTTAAGGTACTACTGTTGTATCATATGACACTGTGAAGATTTGGTACCGAAAGTTCAAAAACGAGGACTAGGATAACAGAGCGCTCTATAGGACTAGGATAACAGAGCGGAGGATAACAGAGGACTAGGATAACAGCGGATAAGAAACAGAGCGCTCTCGTCATCCTACTGATGCTGATGAGGCCCGCCTACCAGAATTTGTGGAAGAAGATAAAATATTCATCCCCTCGAGAGCTAGAAAAGAGTCAGACTTTAGTGCCATGTCCATTAGTCGCGCTAAGCATCGCATAAACTTGGCATATAAGGTCAATAGCTGGGTACCGCGTGAGCTGACTCAAGCTAATCTGGCGGAAAACTTTCGTTACAACCTGATACTTAACACGTGTCTGCATATGGTCTGGTTCCTGAGTAAATCGCGGGAAAGCATGATTTAAAATAGTAACTTGAAATGACGTTGAAAAAAAGAAGTTTTTTTGATGTTTTGAAACGTTGACTTTTTTTTTCTTCACAGAGGACCATTACGGAGGAACATAAACCTACATTAACCTTTTCAAGAGCAACCATTCTTACATCAATACAGCAGATCAGCTAGATTTACTGCCCAACGCTGAAAATGCGCTGCCGTTGCCATCGCTCGATTTAACTACCAGCAATACAGCGGCGTACAGCTAGCTGTCTTTAAAAAATTTCTCTAGCTCTGTGGCAGCCCGTAATTGGCGATTCAATCGACATATTACTGGTAATTAAATCGAGCGATTGCAACGGCAGCATATTTTCAGCTTTGGGGGCATTTAACCCTTTAACATGCGCTGTGCCCGACACAGCCAGCTGTCGTCAAAAAAGGGTCTCTAGATCTGTGGCACGCGATGAACGTTTCGATCGCCCGCCATCTTGCTGGTAGTTAAGTGGAGCGATGGCAACGGCTGCCCTTTTTCAGCATTCGGAAGGGTTGCGCCTCAAAGGGTTAACCATATTTTTATGCGATTGGCAGTGAAAGCTCTGGAATTATAAGGTTTCACGGTGCGATCACCGATGTTAAATGGTTAAAAAAATATCATATGAGAAAACATATGAGCGGTTAGTACTGCAATGAGTACTAACCGCCGTGGCGCATTTATTTTACAGCTCCTGCATCATGTCCGACTCCCGCTGACGGGCAGGGACTTTCTGTTGGCGCAGGTTGCCGAAGAGCCCCTCCTGCAAGGTAGCCAGGAAGGCAAAGATCTGCTCATCGAAGCCATGAAATACCACCTGTTGCCAGAGCAGAGAAACAACATGGTGTCGGTCAGGACAACGCACAGGAAACCGGAGGGACTCAGACCCTATCTCTTCGCAATAGGTATGGAACTGAAAACTTACACAACTCAAATAGTGATGATTTATTATTTTGGACTAACATGATGCTTTTATTGGAGCCCCAAACGTTAAAAAAACAAAAGCATTCAGTTTCTATGAGTTAAAGACTTCAGCAGAAATTTCAAAAACATTAAAAATTGTTGATTAAATTTTTTTTAACAAAACAGTCTCCAGTGCTTTTGAAATATTTTGCTGAAGTCAGCTTTTAAGACTCAATATCTTCTTTTTGTAGTTACTTTTCAGGGCCGCAATAAAAGCACTCTATCAGTTTAAAAAATATTTTTATACGCCTCTCTCTCTCTCTCTCTCTCTTTAAGCAACTAAAAAAATACAAGCATTTATATACTACTCGTACTCATTGGCGGATCCAGAGGGGAGGCACAGAGGCACGTGCCCCCCCCCCAGACGAATGAAGTTTACACTATAGAAGATTGACTTATTTTGTAAATTAAAGTCATTCTATAAGGAAATGGGACAAAAATTTTCTTGTGCCTCCTCCTGAACTTTTTTTCTGGATCCGCTGCTGCTCGTACTTTTAATCGCCTATGCAAATGCTTGCTATGCACAGAGCCCGGTCAAGCCAACTGTGGGCCCTGGTCAGAAGGGGAAAAAATTATGATCGGTTTATACTAAAAGTTTTAAATATCTTAACCCTTCCAAACACAAATTTTGCTTTAAGTAATATGAAATAAACGAATATAGTTACATGATGTCAAAGAAACAGATAGTTAAACGTTACATGGAAATACTATATCACGGTTGCTAACATGTACGGAATGCAACCACTTCTTGTAAATATTTCTTAAAATAACAAATAATTCAAAAATTTTGCTATTTTTAACAATAAAAATACTCTTTACAAAATGTGATTAGTTATTTTCCTACATATTGGTATGCTATATCGACAGTAGAGCATTTTGAAGAATTAAAAATAAGTTTAAATTAATTTATACACAGATATAAATTTAAATTAGTTTCATTGTTCAAACTTAATTAATAAATCATTTAACTTTTGAAATTTTTTATCCTTTGTAATTTTATTGTAAAATTATAAAAGTGTAAGATGCAAGATTTTTGGGCCCTAAAATCTGTGGGCCCTGGGCAGTTGCCCCGTTTGCCCTGCCGATAATATGGCACTGGCTATGCAAAGCCTACAGCAAGAGGCGTTACCAAATCGTGATGTTAACATAGAGAAATTTAAGGCCCCATGACACACTGTCAAATATAAGCGGTACTTTAAGACTAATTTTGTTGAATTGAGAAAACTTTATTTGGCATTTTGTTTATTCAATGAATTATTTTGTTGATCCAACAAAATGATTTGATTAAAAATAACGCTGACCAAATTTATGTTGAATGAACAAAAGATATTTCCCCCCTTCAGACAGCTGCAGCAAATGTGAGACAGGATCTGAAGTAGCATTAAGAGCAACGGGGTGGCTTGGGCGGGGACCCCACTGACTACCATGTTAAAATCTACTTTACATATTTTATTACAACTTACAAGTCCGATTTTGATTCTTTTTTTATGTACACATAGAAAAAGTATCGAAGTTTCAAATGATGACAATCTTAAATAAATCAAACATATATTTAGTATCGATAAAATACATTTGGCAAAGACCTGCCATCTAGTGGACAAATTTCGTATTTTATTGAAATATTAAACGTTATAAATTTTTGATACATTTACGACTGTGTCATCTGAAACACTGATACATTTTCCATGGGTAGGAAAAACTCAGTTGGAAAAAGAACAAAAACTTCCCCGTTTTGTAGACATAGGTGCAAGACGAGAAACTGAGCTCTCTCGATGAGCGACCATAGAATTTTTTTTAGGGAGTGAGAAGCTTCAAAAATTATTTTTAAAGGAGCAAATTTCACACTTGTAACAATTTAAGTTCTGGTTTTGCTGTGATGGAATTTTGTTTACATCGTAAGACAATGCACGAAAACTCTAAGGATTGCCCCCCCCCCCCGTCCTATAGATGCCCACGGCTGTCTTGGCACGCATTCACCTCTATTTAAGTCGCCGATTGCGAGATGATGACAGGGAATATAAACCTTATAACTTGCCATCCAATTTGAAGCTGTCTACACACATACTTCCATTAGACATACTCCCTTAGTGGTGATGAAATAATCATTTTACGGTAGGAACCGGACTGCGGGACATCGTGACACAAACTTAACCCTAAAATGCATGATTTTTTAAAATGGGCTGAAAGTAAAATTAACTTGATTTAGGCCAGAGTTTCACAAACTTTTTGGTGTGGGGACCCCATAAGCATTGCTCAAATTCGACACACGTGTCAATGAAACTGTCAGTTTCTTCACTTGAACCGTAATATACTATTGCAGTTTTTGGTTATTAAGTTGAATTCGCTATAATTGAGTTTAATTTAACTGGGGTCGCTACCCACACTTTGAGAAACTCCGATTTAGGCTAACTTATGCTAGGAAGAATACAGGGCAGTTATAATTTAAGTTACCCTATAAACAGCATTCTACAGCTGAAACTGGTCCGCCGATTGCTCCTATATTTGACATGCAGACTGTGCACGAGATGCGCTAAAGCAGGGATGGGCAAACTTTTTCGGTCGCGGGCCAAAAATCGAAAAAAAAAAAAAAGTTTGGCGGGCCAAGATAAATTTTTCTAAAATTTCAAAAACAATATACAAGTATTACAATTTAAATGTGTTAATGAGATGAATGAAATTGCTATTTCACTTTTTAAAGTTCCTTATATTGAGATTCGAAGTGAGATGCACTGATTCTAAGGAACAAGGCTAAATGCTCATCTGTCTGTCTACTTCTGAAAGAATTCTTTTTAAGGTTCATAGTTGAAAACACTTGTTCACATATATAAAATGAAGCAAACATAGCACTGATTTTCTGGGGGTGAGATATTAAATTTGGGAAAGTTACTTTCGATAATGATTTGCAAAACTCTGGCATATTTAAACACAACTGCTTGAGATGATTGTTAGATTGCAATTCAATTAATTCAAGCTGCAAATCGGACCTCACTGCTTCACAATTTACGTTGAAAGGCATGGTAAAAATATCCAATTCTGTTTGAATGGCACGGAAATCTTTAAATCTGCGTTCAAACTCAAAATGCAGTTTTTTCAAGCCATCTTCATAATTCTTAATATGGATATATAATAAATAAATATATATTTTCTTTTAATTTCTGTCGGACCGGCAAATTAAAATTCTATCCGCGGGCGGGATAAAACCTTCTGGCGGGTCAGATTTGGCCTGCGGGCCATAGTTTGCCCATCCCTGCGCTAAAGGAAGTTCTTTTTATAAATATTAGTTCAAAATATATCCACCAGGTGACACTTTGCATGATGAAATCTGCTTTAAAATGACCCAAACAAGTTTTTAAAAAAAGGCTAACTTAAAAACTTGAATAAACATTGAAACTATTTGTACATATCGAATTAGCCATTTCAGTTATTAAAATTTTTTGTTTTTCATACAAAGCGCCACCTAGCAGACATGTTTTGAACTTTTTTTTTTTTAAATTCCTTCAGCGCATCTGCTGTATTGTCTATATATCAAATTTGGTTACAATCCATGCTCCCGTTTTAGCTGTAGAACTCTGTTTCTAGGGGAACTTTAATTATAACCACCCTGTACTTTAAAAAAAATTGAGCAAGCAATTTCTCAGAAAAATCATGAACAAAAATCAAACTCGAAAAATTAAAAGTCCACCCAATAGCTCTCATAAATCAAAAGAAAGTAATATAGCCTAATTCTACTAATGTACCTAATTCTCCTTCTGCTACTATTTTTAATAGTTTTGTTTTTGTTTTCATTTAGCAATAAAAATTAGAAGCAAACAAAAGTTCAGGCAAAAATTAGTACAGCGAACTGGGTGTATACGCCATGAATTTAAGCTTGTTTGATTAAAAAAAAAAAAAAAAAAAAAAAGTTGCCATACATTTTTAAAAATTAAAAAATATCTCAATAATGGTCTTATATTTATTTTAAATGCATGTTTCAGACAGAAACAAAAATTTCTTTTTACTGCGGAAAATTCAGCAGCCAATTGGCTTATTTTATTAAAAATAAATCAAACTAATGATTACTCAAGTTAATTATCATTTTCGACGTAGAAAAACTAGCTTCTCTGCTTGCCACCAGGTAGTGCAGTAACCAATCTTATGTAACGCACACACACTTTCTTAAAGCATTCCCACTGCTTTAAAAAAATTTCACTTTTCAAACAGTTTGCTTTAGTTGAACCAGAGTGTGTTTGTACATGATCATTTCTTCCTTAATGCTAAACATATGTTTAAGGCCGCCAAGTCGCAGTAGAGAATTTTATTAGGCATACTGTATGTCTAATACATTTTGAAATAAGGGAAGTTTTGAAAATCACATCTACTTTAGCTAGTGCTTAATAAAATCGAATTAAAACTTAATAAACTGGTGTGAAAATGCGAATTCATTTTAGGCCAATTAATGCTTTCGATAATTTATTAAAAGTTCAATAAAGTAATGCACATCATTTTAAAATCAAATTTGAAAAACTTGGGGTACCTTGTATATTAATTCTCAGTGGTATATTGGATTGGACAAGTTCCAATCAATTTAGAGTCAATGGATGTTTGTCTAGTAATCCACGAGATGTTTTTCTATAGGGTGTATTTCGAACATGAATTTTAACAGCCCGTTTCCATGCCAAAGTCTATAAGAAGTCTACAGTCGGAATTGCTAACAGCAACTAGGAAGGGAAGTGCATATATTACATCATTGGCTGACTGCGAAGCTATAAAACGAAACTTAAACAATATCGTCACAACGCCCTTGGTGCCTTGGTCATAAATCCAAAAAATCCTCCATGACCTTTCACAAAAACCTTTACTTTTTGCTGATTATTATTGTAAATTATTTTAAGTTTAAATGGTTGCCAACTGTAGCAGTCGGATGCAACATGCTTATCTTGTAAGATTTGCTCTTCTTACGTTTACTGACCCGCCAGGGCTTCAGTGAATACTTGTTTGTTACAAACTGGTTAACATTCATTTACGTTCTTTATTTTTTACAGTAAAAAATAAGAATTTTACTCTATGCCTCAATGTTTGACAAAAATTTCATGGCGATTTGAGAAAGTAATATTGATAACACTTTTGTGAGAGATAAAGATCCCTAGAACCTTTCTCATGTAAACACCACTAAGTACATTCCACTGGCTTACAGTATTTTTTTTTTTTTTTTTTTTTTTCATATTACAGCAAGACTTTCATTTAAAAAAAAAAAAAAAAAAAAACTGAAAGACTTCCTTTTTTAATGAATTATGGACAACTAACAGCACTCTTAATCACTTCCTCACAGCTCTCACAGCTTGAGCATGTCAACTGTTTTAAAAAGACAATCACTTTTTTAAAAGTTTGCTTTAGCTGGACTAGAGTATTTTGCATGATTATTTCTACCGTAATTCGGTCCATTACTTTTTGTTCCAGGACCGAGCGTAACCGCCAATTTCATGTCCTCTACTAAGTCTACTGTTCCACTGTTTGCAGGTGGTGGATCCCTCTTTGCCATCCACTGCGAATGTGAGTATTATAACCCGAGGACTGACCGATGGTCACCCATCGCATCCACATCACATCGGAGGTCCCGGGCAGGCGTGGCTGCAGTGGGAAGACTTGTTTATGCCATTGGAGGGTAAGTGTGACAGCGGTAAAATGTCTGACTGCCAGCTTTCGCAGATTTGTATATGAATTGACACAGACCTATATTTGTTGACTTTTAACATGGGTTGAATAAGAATAACCTTTTAAATTTGCATAATAATGAGCTTCAGCGGAAACCAGAGTGTTTGAGAAATTCCACCAATGCTTACTGTGTGGTGCAAAAAATTAATGCTGGAGTGGAGTTCGTCCCCCCCCCCCCCCCCCAAAAAAAAATATATTTTCAGCCTATGCTTCTGCTGGTCGTTTTACGAGGTTGAGTATGTCAAAGAATCAAAATCTGCCCTTAGGTCTTTGACCACAAATTAAAATAAACTAGTAGCAGCAGGGACTAAAAAAAATTCAGGATAATTGTTTATAAGCTACACTAAACACTAGAGTAAATGTAAGAACAGTACCTTTTTCTGAAACTTTTAGAAAAAATTCTTTAACATCAAAAATTTTGCAGAATGTGTCACCCTGAAAAAAATTTCTGCATAATTCCATGTTTAAGAATTTCTTCATAAAGCTTCATAACTGATACAGGTTTATCATTTATTATACTGTAATGTAAAGCATCTGAAGAAACATCTCTAAAATTTTCAAAACCCTGACATAGTTTATTTGTATTTATGTAACAAAATCATGTTTTTTTTTTTTTTTTTTTTTGGGGCACTGTTAAGGTGATACGAATAATCACCTTTTCTCAGCTACAAAGTTGGAATAAACCATTCTCAAGAGAAATTATTCTACCAAAATCGCCACTTATGGCCATCTACTCCCTTCTTGTCCTTCTGTCTGCCTCTATCAGTGAATGCATTTAAGCCTCGAAGAGCATCGCCTCAAAGGGGAAAAACATTTTTCTTCAGTGATTCCCAGTTAATAGTAATTGTAGCAGATACAAGTTTCGGCTGAAATTCTATCGAGAAGCTGACTACAACAATCTTAAAAATTTCCATTTAAGCTGCTAAATCAATGGTAATGAGGTTATAGCTTTGACTAAGATTATTTATTTGATCATTTTTTACAGATCTATGGTCATAAAAATTACCGTTTTTTAAGCTAATTATGTAATGTATACCATGAAAGCAACAGTACTTTTTCTATTATAGTTTCCTATAAGAAGACTCACTGAGTTTTAAAACTGCACTCAGATTTTAATGTAATAACTGTCAATGGAAAATGAAATTTTAAAATTGCAAAATAAAGATACCCTTCAGTTCGTAGTTCTTTATTTGTTCAAATAATCAACAATGTTCAATGACAAATATATTTAATGAATTACAATAAATTACTAAGGATAGGCAGTGACTGCAATTGTAAATACTTCCCGCAAAAGGAAAAGAATGAAGCATCTGAGATCATTAACTGGCATAGCTAAATAATGCCAGAAGCTCATTTCTAATGTATGTAGTTAACTCAACATTATGGAATGTCAAAGTCAATAGTGGAATTTAAATTTTAAGCTATACCAAAAGTTAAGATTCCTCGGACTCTACATTTGGCAACAGACCTATAAAAAAGAAAATGCATTAGAATGTATACTCTCAATAGTTACATATGATCAGTGGTAACATGTTAACTTTTCAAAAACATTTTAATGAATTCTAAACAGCTTATAACTATTTGCATTTATATTAAGTTTCCAAAATGTATTCAGATATGCACAAAATATTAAAGTGAATGTGCAACACAACAAAGAAGTATTTAACTTGATAGTTTTGAATAAAATCATGAAGAATTGAAACTACTACAATAATTTTAGATATTTACATAAAATTTACAAACTATCCCCTGCTGAAATAAGTAAATAATCACTTAAGCTGGTTAATGTTATTTTAAAAAAAACTAAAGAAAACATGTGAGAAAATACACTACAAATTATTTTTACAAGCACATACAGTAAATATTTTTTTTTTTAATTATATTTAGCATATATAAAAGGGAATGAATACCAGCTTATTAATATTTACAAAAACCCATAACAGATTCAAACTAAACTAGTCAGCTAAATTGGTAGAATCAGATTAACTTTAACTAACAGACAAGCAAAATAACATTTCAACAATAAAATGCCAGTTTAAGCAGAAAAGTACCAGCCATTCCCATGAAATAAATTTTACTCAAAGTGAGAATATTCATCCAATGTAATCCTAAAGAAATCTCGCACATTTTTGAATAGTATTTCCCATCACTGAAATCAGACTATGTGTTGAGATACATTTTTCAAAAAGTAAAAAATATTTTTATCAGTGCATTTGTGAAATTAACTTGCACCAACTAGATTCTGATTCGATAAGAATAATCAAAAAAAAAAAAAAAAAAAAAAAGAATATACCTTTCATAATAATTAAATTTATGCATATTTATGTAAGCCCAAGTTTTGCCTAGTAATAGCTTTTCCCAGTTTCAAATTCTGGATGATTTCCTAGAGAACTAACCCTCATAGAACCCTAACCACAGAAAAGGATTGCTAATATTGAGAAATGCAACATTACTGAAACTTGCCTTATTTTAGTTGACTGATACGTTAACTGGCCATTACATTTATCAGTTTTAAAATATGAATGCCACATGCACATAATTAAATTTCACTTACAAATTACCCTTTCAGATATGATGGAACTAAAGACTTGTCTTCAGCAGAATCCTATAATCCTTTGACTAATAAGTGGTCTGCTGAGCAACCAATGGGTACAAAAAGAAGCTGCCTTGGTGTTGCATCTTTGAATGGATTACTATATGTGGCTGGGGGATATGATGGAGCATCCTGTTTGAACAGCGTAGAAAGATACGACCCTCTCGTCACAACATGGTCATCAGTTATAGCAATGGAGACAAGGCGGCGTTATTGCAGATTAGGTGTTCTAGGTAACTTGCATATTGGATTGGTTCTTATCAAATAGATGTAGTTAAAATAGAGTATGATAAAATGCATCCATTAATGCTTGTGAGTTTATTAGCGCGATTTCCAGTGGATTATCCACCAGAAATATTTTATCCTGAACCATTTTGTACTATTTGCATTTTATCAATTCTAATTTTTCAATTCGTTTATTTTTATTTATTTATTTAATTTTTTTTTACTTAAGGGCACATGGAACATCAAGTAAAAAAAGGCAATTTTTGCAACACAAGATTTAACATTTATTTTATTTAAAAATGAAAATTTTTGTCTACTGTACATACACAAATTATAGTCCACATAAATTTTTAAAAAATAATTAGATGTATAAATTAGCTTTTAAGAACTAATTAACTTTTTATATATCTTTACGAAACTTTTTAAACAGTGCATCTGTTTGGCCCACTTATCTAAAAAAACTATGGAGTTTATAATCTTAAAATTTGATATTGTATCAGAAAATATACTATATGAGAATAATAAGAAATTTTCATTTTGGATGAAAAGAAATAAAATTCAATTTTTTTTTTTAAACTCTGATTTCTAGTGCTAGGTATTTTTAAAGAAACAAGTTAGTTAAACAATTTTGGAAAGTTTCAACTGTTGACCTGAAACAACTTTAAAAAAAATATACTACAGCATTTTTCTTTTAAAATCGTTAAAAAGGCAAAAACTAAAAACATATTCACAATACTTAAAATATATTGCTTTAAAACATTCCAGCACCAGAATAATTTTCATCTAACATATTTTTTAATAATTTTGTTTTTAAATCTGCGTGATTTAGAGAGTTTTTGGAAACTGTGATGCTCCTCAAAGAACTCAAGACTCGCCAGTGTTTCTCAAGGAATATTTATATTATGGCCTCGGTCAGTTCGCAGATATTTTATAACTTGCATGGCTGTAGCCAACACCAATAAAACAGATAAAAGCATTTAAAACACCCAATTTCAAAGTACTATTTGCAACAAAAACATTTTGGGGTAAGTATTCCCATAAACAATGGTTGAAGTTGTCATTTAGATTCAGAGTTCTACCACGTATGCATTTGCTGAAAAGTTTTTTTATTTTATTTATCAGACAGGGAAAGGAAAACACTGGGAAGTGTAGGTTCAGGCAAGAAGTGTTTTTGATTGTACAGCTTACAATTATTTAAAGTTTTATTGTAGCCACACCATGTTTGTTTACATTTAAAGCCATAATTAGAATGTTTATTTATTCTAAACCTACAAAAATTATATGTATGGAATTATCTCAGTCTGCTGTCTGTTTCAGGCCTATAGTTGAAAATTCAAGCCGTTTTATATTCCATGTGCCCTTAACATGCTTTACATATTGCAAATTAATACTACCGATTCTTTTATACTGTAGTCAACATACTTTTCAGCAGTAAAATATTTTTTTTTTTTTTTTAAATCTGCAATTTTTTTTTCTGTTTAATCCTTCAATTATGCCATTTAAAAAAATATGGTATTACAAAATTGGTGAGAAGTATTTTACATTATTGCTTTTTGTTGTGATTGCTGTTTTCTGAATTTTCAATATTTCTTGCTCTTTGTAACAATAACTAGCCTGTCAGGAAACTCATGACACACAAACTGCTTAATATTCCAACAGCATTAGAAGTCTTGTTAATGAATGGGCTCCGCGACAATTATTATAAATACAAACATTTAAAATTAAAAGTTTAACTCTAAAATAAATCAAGTTTGGTGTTTTAATATTCATGGAAAAAATTGGTTGAAATTCCCTGGATAATTGCCCATTCCTTAAAAGAAAGCATCTGATGTTAGCTGCCACAGCAGACTATATGCTGAAAATTATGCTAGTTAGTATAAATCCTATAAAGTAATTATATTTATTCCCTCACTGCCACCAATAAATGCACTTTTTGATGTACTGAATATGTATAACAGATGGGATGTTTCATTAAGCCTTTAAAATAAAACTGGCTTATGTGAATTCACAATATTAGTCTGGCTGATGACGCAGCTTAAACTAATGAAATTAAACAGCAAAAATTAATTTAACTTTTTGATGCTGCAAGTTCAGCAGTTTTATTGCTGTAAAAATACAGCTCTGAGATACAACTTAAATCAAGTATCCTTGTAATTCAATATTTTAGAACGTGTACTTCTGGGAAAAAAAAAAAAAAAACATTATGCTAATCAGAAACTAAATAGAAAAGGGAAATATATTTTCCTGACATGCCTCTGTGATAATTTTAGTTACTAATGCATCATTAAAATAACTAAATAAGGAATAAATTTATTTTTAGAACTTATGGCAGGACCAGGTATATCTGATACAAAAATTTGAGATTGTCTGCTGTGACTTAAATGCAGCAGATGATTTTAGATTTCACTGTTGAGATTGCCTGTAAGGCTTTTCAAAACACTATAGTATTTCACATAAATAAATCAGTCACAGCTTTACCACTGAGGAATGAAGTACAAACAGAAGTATTCAGCAATTACACTGGGGGGGGGAAAAAAAAAAAGGATTTTTAAACCTCAATCATTTAGAAACTCAAACGTTATTCATTTATCCAACAAGAGATTTTCTGGGACCAACAACATTGCAGACTTGTTCTAAAAGTGGTTGCCTGAGCTCTGTGAGGATACCAATTCTTGTAAAAGCAGTCAGGAAAGAAATTTGTCACAATCCCTGTCTAAGAAGACTGCAATGTGTCGCATAATTTTTTTCCCCAAAAGAAGTTCAGGTGCACAAATCACCTTTTCACACGTTCATAGGTAGTCTGAAAATATAAATATGGATAAGCTCTAATAGGGGAGGAAAAGCAATAACATGTGAACATGAGGTAGAAACTGTTGTTCTGAGGAAGAGAATTCTAGAATTTTTTTTTTTTGGATATTTAGAAGGGGATCAGAGATTGTTCTATTTTTGGTGTTCGAGTATAATGTACAAATGCTTCCTTTTGATGTAGCATCCTAAATTATAAAAAATAAAATACTTTGGGGAGCAAAATTTTGTAAGTCTTTAATCTCTCTCCAAACAACCAGTAGGCACAAAGATGAGAGGTACGATATGAAATCATCCAATGCACGGAGTTTGCCACATGCACATTGATTTAGCCTCCCGTGAATTACACTAACAGCTTATGGAAGAATAACATGTAATTTTCATAAAAATGAATTAAAGTGCCAGAGTTACCTTAAGCAAAAGCTCTGTTGCAATGGCAGAATTTCAAATTAATACTGCCATAATGGCCACAGATTAATTCTGTTAACCCACAAGAAAAGTTTGTGCTGAAGAATCTTATAACTGTCAAAATAACTGTATATTTTGGGGAAGCTTTCCCCAGGTTCACATCCCATATTTTTTTATGAAGGCGAAACCCAGGCCGTGAAGAAAGAACAAGACTTTATAGTGGCAATTACATTTTATTTAATATCAATACATAACGTTAAAATTATAAGATCCTACGGTGGCTGAGCAGACCCCCTGAAAAACGCAGGTTCACTTGACAACTGCTAAGGCATGAATGATGACGAGAAACGCAAGCCAAGAGGTTAGTACAGAACCAAAACACGCCACAAGGGCATGCCAAACAAAATGCAAAATTAACTTGACGCCATTAGACATTAAGAACGTTTCCATATAATTATTTTTGAATCCCAGTCTCGCCAACAGGATAAAACAATCTAGCAGCTAAATTGTAACCCAAAATGAAAGCCAATGTTATTTATAGATTTGATACCATATATGGTCATAAACAAATCATGAGAACAGAAATGCTAGGCTTTACCAATGCAAAAGTGAAATAAAAAGGAAAAATAAATGAAAAAAGATTGCTTTTAAATATGGCAGGTGCAGAAATAAAAACTTTATAGGCGAAGGGAAGAGAATTCCAAATCGAAAGTGCAAAGAATAAATTTTGAACACAGATTAAATTTAGAAAAAATTAACAATTAAGTAATTGATAATTAAAAATAAGATATGTGATTATCTGCATCACACATATGATAAGTGCCCAAGAAGGAAAAGAGAAAAAATATGAGCAGAAAACTGATCATCAGGCTTCCATAATAATTTTGAGGGGTGTCAGCATTGAAAGCATAACAGAAATAATTTTTGTAAGGAGTGAAAATCCCTCCTTTTCAATAAAAAAGTTTATCATGATATTATCTTAGAACCAACAGTGAAGCATGCTCAAGCAGCTAAACATATGTTCACTGGAGAAAATCAAACTTTTCAACAGGACTGCTTTAGCTCATAACGTGAAAACAACCCAGCAGTGGTTGAAAGATGTGCTGGACTTCATAAGAAACAAAGATTGGCCTCCCAGCAGTCTCTATTTGAATCTACTCGACTATAAATTCTGATCAGTATTGGATGAAATGGAGTGCCAAACACAGCATCTCAAATTGAAATGGCTAAAACATCCAGAGTAGTGATAACAAATCCAATGGAAATAGTGTGTGCCTTAATACAAGATGGATTAGACATAAATCCTGCCTAAAATAAAAAGTAATTATTATGGATAAAAGGTGCAATATATTTAATTTAAAGGTAAAATAGAACTTTTTAATCAAATTAAAAACTGGATTTTTTAAAAGTTTTTTTTTTATTTAACCCTTTTATAGAATTATATCGGAACTTATGGCAAGACTTACGTACATGCATAGCCTTGTAAATAGCTAAAAATTAAATATAGAAAACCAGTCCTTTATTTTTTTAAAGAGCAGAACCATTAAGACAAAGCTATGTTAAATATTCACATATTTGTCAACTACATTTCTGAATTTTTCTTGGTGAATCCCAGGGCATTTTTTTTTTTTTTCTCCAGAAATCCAATTAGTACATTGACAAGCTACATGCTTTTTTTTTTTTCTTTAGATGGTGCTATATATGCTGTTGGAGGATATGATGGAATTAATTATGTCTCTTCAGTTGAAAGACTTGACCCAAGGGTAAATACTTTGAGCATATGTATGATAATCAAATTTACAATAACAAAGTCCGAATCAATGACAAATATAATTTAATTTTGGTATAGGAAGGAAAATGGCAGCAAATGCCAGCAATGATCAATCGCCGTAGCAGCTGTGGCGTCGCAGCCTTAGATGGCATGCTTTATGTCGTAGGAGGCAACGATGGCAGTTTATGCATGTGCAGTGTTGAAAGGTTCGACCCAGTCAAAGGAGCTTGGGAGGCAATGGCATCGATGCATACCAGACGGTAAGTCATCATCCATACAAATTATTAAAATCTTGGGGAAAATTGTACATTCTATGTGAAGTTTCCAAAATTAATGACTTTAGATGCCTTAAGTCAGAAAGTCTGAGATTTCTTAAGCAAATTTTTTTCTACCATATAATGCAGCATAATTACATATACAGGATGTCCCCAAAAGTAGTAACATGCTTTAATTTTTTTTTATCTATTAGAGATAAGTGGTCAATGCAAGATAAATGTTCAAAATAAGGTATGAAAAAGAAATGTGTTAAGAAAAAAATCCCTTTCTTAAATTTTCAAATAGCTACACTTTTTAATTTGTATACAACACCCATACAAAAAAATTCCCAGTAAACCCCTTCCAGGATCAATTTATTTTGGGATCACTGATCAAAAATGTCACTTTTTATGCTTATTTTTCATTCATACATAAATATCCTTTTAAACATTAGCACCATTTGCAGAAAAAATTTCTTAAAAATTGATACAAAAAAAAAAAAAAAAAAAATCTATTTAAGTAAATGTCTTACCTGTAAAGCTGGCCCTCTGTATAGCAAAAATCATTAGACTTTAGAATCAATTCAAACATTCATAGTGCCTAACTCGGGATGAGCCAGGATGGTACATTTCACCTGCCCCAGTTCAGCTCAAGAAAGTGTTAAATAAAATGTCCCCCCCCACACACACACAAATAAGGCTATGTACAAAACTTGAGAATTTTATCTTAAAAACTGTCAGAGATGTGAAGATAAATATAGGCCGACTGAAAGCACTTTGCAATAGCTCACGGAGGGGGAAATCACATTGTACGATTGTGTGTCAGGAATCGTGCATATATTAAAGAAAATTTTTTGCACTTTAGCATTGAGCATTCATGTTCAAGTATAGGCCTTGATTACCTTAGTTTAAAGATATCTAAGATGTTTTATGATCAAGGCTGAAATTTTGTATACCACCACATTAGCATATGGGCCACATTCTACTAACTAGGAATCTGAGGGGTTGTATGCAAATTTAAAATAACTTAAAAAATTAATGAGATTTTTTTTTTTTTAACGTAGTCTTTTTCCTACCTTATTTTGAACATTTTTTCAATTTACATATTCTACTTATCTTTAACAGATAAAGAAGTATGTTACCACCTTTTTGAAACATCTTGTATATATTCCTTATAAGTCTTATGCATATGAAGGGTGTAGATGCAAAACTCATTCTTCACTTAAAAAGTTAGTTCCAACACAAAAAAAAACTTACTAACAAACATGATATACTGAAACATTCTCCCCCCCCCCAATATATTGTTGCTATAACAACCACTTACACATAGTCCATGAGATACAGGCACTTTTTTTTTGGGGGGGGGGGGATATTGTAGCTATAACAACTACTTGCACATAGTCCTAAACCTGTAATAATTCTGAATTCTAGTAAAGTTAGAATTTAAATATGAGTTTTGAAAAAGCAGATAATGTAAGTTTTGCATATTCACCATTCATATAATAAACTTGCATAAACACTCTTGTTAATTATCCAAATTTTTAAAAATGACCAAAATACTCACTTGAGATCACCAAACAAATACACTAAAATGCAAACTGATTTGTATATAAATTTGAATACTTTAATTTTGTAAAGAACTTCCTTCATATGCCTACAGCAGAAGAGTCAACCTATTCTAGTGTGAAACTAATAGGATCTCCCTATCAGAAAGTGAGGGACTTCTGAGGAAGTTCTGAATTTCTCACTTTCTGATCTGCCTATCAGAAAGTGAGAGACTTCAGAAACTGCTAGCAACTGCCGAGAGGAATGACATTTCAAACCATGATCAGGGTTCCAAATTAAACAGTCCCATAATTGTTTCATAGGTATTATCACACCATCACTCTGACCAAAATGCTTGGTCTTGGTTGTGCACCTCTATTTAACAGATATAACTGAATTTAAGTTTAAAATAAACATAAGGGTTTGAAAATTTTTTGGATATCTCTTCATTGGCACAATTAACAATACAATGCATTGTACATTTAAGTTTTTTTTTTCCTGAAAATTTCATAACTGGAATAACAGTACATCCTTTATTGCAGTATACTACAACATTCAGAGTACCTCTACAGAATACAACTCTGATATATTAAAATTTTTCTTATCCTTGACACATAGTTTTTTTAACTCTGACAAATAAAAATAAAAAAATCCTGTTCAAAGTTTAAATGCATTACAGTTAAAATCGCTGCTTTTCATTTACATTGCTGTAATGTGAATGAAAAGCAGTGATTTTACTGGAACACATTTAAACTTTGAACAATTTTTTTTTTTTTTTTAAATCAGTAAGCTAAATTAAGATTCATTCTCTTACTAAACTGGCAAATAAGTTTACTGTATTTAGTGAATTTTTGGTTATATTCCTCTTCAGATTTTTGCTTTTGAAATGTCCGTTCATATGCTCCTGAACCATAGAGTAAAATTTCAAATCTACTGAAATGTGTTTAAGTATTTTCCTGGATCGTATTTTAAACACGTGCATTATTTTTCAGATTTAATAGTTCAAAATTTTACCAATCCATTGAATTTGTCTTACTGTGTGGCCCCAAAGAATAGTCGCATCTCATAATGGCCATTTTTTAACACCAATGGTGACTTGTTTGAAAGTTTCACACCAAGCTTTTACTGTAATACTTTCATTTTATGAAAAGAAAAATAAAGATTTTTTTTTTTTTTTTTTACAAAAACTTTCAAAGCTCTGAATATTCTTATTTCAGTTAATGTTTAAAAAAAATTTTTCAATTCTTATAAAAACTTAGGTGTTTTAAATATACATGAAATTTTTTCTCATTATAGGACAACACACGAAGTGGTAGAGACAGAGGGTTATCTTTATGCCATTGGGGGAAATGATGGCAGCTCAAGCCTTAGCACCGTTGAAAGATATGATCCGAGGCATAACAAATGGATGCTAGTTACTTCCATGACTTTCAGAAGAAGCAGCATAGGTGCAACTGTACTGGAATGTCCAAACTTAGAAAGAATACTTTCATCAGATGGTGCATAAGAGAATAAAATAACCTCTAAGGGCATTTATTTATGTTGGATGGACAAACTATTTGTTACGTGATTTGTTTTTGTTCCTGGGTCAACAGATTGGCCCTATATTGCTTTTAGCTACATACAAAAACTTGAGAGGGTACCCAAAGTGGATTAAAATTTTGCAAAAATAACACAGGACAAGTCAAGTAAAATTTATAGAATTTCATGAAAATTTTGGCAATTATTGAAAAAAAGCATGAACAATACATTTTTATCACTAAAACTTCCAGATTCTAAATATGATTTAATGTTAATAAATTATGAAAAAATCAAGAAAGTTATGAAGAATATTGGTGTTTGTGGACCGAAGTCCACAAAATGCCCGGTTTGATTAGATGTGGAGATATTTATCACTGGAATAAATACATTTGAGCTTGAACTAATTTATAAGGAATACTTTTATTCCTTAATGGAACACAAGTAACAGAATCATTTAAGGAAACAGAAATTCAATATTTAACTTTCTACAGAAATGTTAAAAGAACAATTGCTTATTTAAAACACTACCTCAGAGAAATAGGTATCACACATTTAATAAATCTTACAATTGATATACTACATCAAAACTCTGTAATAAATTTCAAATCTTGTGACAATACTTAATCGCTATTACAGTGACAACAGAAATATTTGATATTGTTTTACTCAATTAAAGATGAAAAATGTAACAGATTAAGTGATTTTGTCTGACAGTCGTTAAGAAGCACTATACAGTCATCTTTCAGTAAATTATCATTCAAAGCTGAAACTCAATTATTTGTTTAACATGAACTTTCAAGAAAAAGGTACAGAAAAGAGCTGAAATCATCAACAAAAGATAATATAGACAGGAATGCAAACTGACATGTTTACTAAAAGGTAAATATTTTTAAGAAATAGAATTTTGAAAACATAATTCTGTGGATGCATTATTTCAATGGCTCATTTCTGACTTAAATAATTCCTTAAACATTCTTGGGTACCCAAATCTAATTTTAAGATACTCACTTCATAATTCAAAAGTTGAAGAAACATGCAAGTTTATTATTCAGATAAATCATGTTTATGTGCTGTTAAAATAGTGTCTTAATGTTTTAGGTGCTGAAAATAGATTAATAATTTAATTTCATTATCACTGTTTGTATATTTATAGAGTATTTAACATTCCTACATGCATATACTTTTTTGGAACATGATCAAAGTTTGCGATGAGGGTCCAGTTTGCATTTTGATAAATCATTCACTTTTATCTTCTTGTCTTGAAATAAGTTATTTAATTTTTTTCAGATGACGGCATGTGTACATTATGTTAGTATTTTAAAATGTACAATACACTTTTATGTTAGAAGATTCTTGAATCTTTATATCAAATGGCAACACCTAACATCTTAGAATAATTATGAAAAAAAGGTAGTTGCACTTCACTTTAGCTTCGAGTTATGGCAATGCAACCTTGAAGATACAGAGGTTAGCCAAAAAGCTATCAAATGCTATTAGAAAACCATGAAAATACAGCCTAAAACATCACTGCCATTGAAGCATCAAAAAAATGCTGGAAGTACAAGCAAGGAAAAATTTAGATGTTAAAGCTTGCCATATTTTTGACACAAGCTCATTTAGATTTTTTTAAAAAATTCTATGAGTTTCATCTCATACCTTAGATTAGATTTATTCTATTTAAATGAATTTTTATATAAGTATTTATTTATCTCATATGCACACATGAGTTTAATACTACTTTTACATAAAACATACTATGTAAAGACGCTTGAAGAAATGAATGCACAGAGAATATGAATTTGCATTAATAGCAATTAAAATGCTTTTAATCTTTTATGAGCATATATGTAATAACAAAGTAAAGGTTAAAAAAAAAAAAAAAAAAAAGCTACTGCAGAAGGTATTACAACAAGTTTTTTTACAACCAGTTGTGCAAGCATTCAATGTATTTCTTTAAACATAATTTGTGATAGCTGTATCCAATATTCATCATACTGTGATATAAATTCATTCTAGTCGTAATCGATGTTTATATTTAAAATCTGAATGAACATGCTTTAGCTTTTCTATGAAGTATGTTTGTACTAAAGAAAATAAAAATTCTTGGACTGAGTTTGTCAATGTTTATTAATAAAAAGTTTATCTAACTACATTCTAAGCCAACTAAAACTGTGGCTTTTTCAGGAAATAATGATTTGCAGAAGTCTGTAACAAAATCTATCTTTATAACAAATACTTCATATTATATATCAATCTATTTTCCCTTACTTGTTCCTAATGCAACAAGGTCAAAGTCTTTATCAGCAATGTTTAACATAAGTGAGTTAGAATTCACATATACTCTATTTTGGGCATTAGCAATCTACAAAAAGAAAAATTAATTCATTAGCAAATACTCAAATATCTTCAAAACATTTACATATGTAAATATTTAAAAAATGCATGTATAACAAAGTTTTTAATAATTTAAATCAGTTGATTTAAAAACATTAAAATTGTTGATTTAAATCAGGGATGTAACACCTCTGGCCTATGGGCCATTGTTAACTTACGACACCAGTTCCATGCACCTGTCAACTCAGTTGCATGTTGAAAAACATTGGAATCCCACCATTTCAATTTTTAAGAAAGGGAATGAATTGTGGAAATTTAATTATTTTATTTCATATTTGTTTTCAAATGCCACAAGCATTCCAGCATTTTTATCAATATGTGTCATCATATTTTCAAGAAGTTTTATTTGATAGTTGGGTGATTTTACAGTATAGTGAGCATTTGCATCATGTCTGCAATAAGTTTGATTGGTAATAACTATGCGAAAAATTGAGTTAGGCTAACACTTCCTTTTTTTGTAAACAATGCAACATTACGTAAAAAAAAGAAAAACCATTTACCTAACTCACTTTTTTTGTTTAGTCATGATAAATCAAACTTGTTACAGACATGATGAAAATACTCACAATACTGTGGAAAGCACCTAATTGTCTTCTGTGTGTGCCATCATATTTTCAAGAACTTAATTTGCAAAAGAAAACCATAAATACATATTTGGAATTGTGTCATTATATCCATCAATTAGTCTTTAATATATTGTTTTTGAAACTTATTACTTTAGTAGAATGCACTACTTGTGATTGGACCTTGAAACATGCAATTAAATTTCTCTGACCCACAAGCTGAAAAAGTGCATAATATGATTATTGTTGCTGCATGTGAATAACATATCTGTATTTCTGAAAGATTTGCTTTTAGATTTGTAAAATCAGTATTTAATCAGTCAACTTTATTATTTTAAAACCATACAATTGGGCAAAATTATTCTATTTGCATATCAAGCACTATTTTATTTACAGATTTATACTATTAACAACTAGATATTTACCAGTTGTCCATGCTCTAGTCTTTGCAAAAAAGAGTTAAACTTATTTAAAATATATGATCCAATTATTTTGGTAAATATGACTTTATTTTTAAAAATCTGATTTAAACAAAAAATCAAATTTAAATATTTTAAAATCCTTTTTTTTTTTTTTTTGTAAAAAAATAAAAAAATTCATGATTTTTACAACTGGATCTGTAGTTTTAAATGACTTGCACCCTTATAGACTAAGTAATACTAATAGGTGTATCGAATAGTAATGCCTCTTTTTTAACATTCATTTCACACAAACTTAACAAGTTTAACTATGAACAAATTAGGCCTCAATAATTGGTTCACATTTGTTTCATTTTTAAGCAAATTGGGTAATTGTGACTCAAGTATAAAACTGTACTGAAGAGCCGAATGTTACCAGAATACAGTATACCAAGTACAGTAATAAATCAAACTACCATAATATTAAAATAATTTTAATCATTTAGAAATTCTGGAAAACATCAAAATTCAATTAGGATGCACACTTTTCAGTGAAAAAGTTTTATTATTTTATTAAATTGCGTACCTCATATCTGGAAAAGCAAAACCAGACCCTCCTTCCTTTGAGGTCCAATTTTAAAATGTCTTAAAACTGATTTTTATTACGTGTATATTACATTTTACAGCAAAAATTTTATGGGTGTCTTTTATTGAGATAAGATGGTACACGTGGGGGGGAGACTTTTTGGCCCCCTACATCCCTCTTTTGTATGGATTAAGAATTTAGGAAAATCCTATCATATTGAGCATCTATAAGAAACCTCACATGCATGCCTAACTCCAACTTGTTAATGTCAGTAGTTTTAGCAGACAAAATACTGACATACAAAAGTGACCTTACTTTCCAGTCCCTTAGAACAACTACATAGTTAGAAAAAAGTTGGGCATTATTTACCAAAATAAATAAATAAATAAATAAATAAATAATAATAATAATTTGAAACATCAAAAAGGTTTACATGATGTTACTAATTTTCAGTACAATCTAAACATAGTTTTTATCATACATCTAAAAGGAATTTAGAATAAATCATTAAAAATCCTGATTGTATACATAAAAATATTTTCTGTTTGAAATATAGTTGAATACAACTGATCAAGTTTTTTGAGAATTACAAACAATAATTGCCATATTGCAGAAGAAAGCCATTATCAAAATTCATAACTCAGGAGCTACCATGGCAAGCACTGTAGCTTTAATACTAGTTGAGACGTGAAAAATTTCATGAGTAAGTGAACAAACTTATGCCATGATTAAAAATTAAAGATTTACTAAAATTTCTAGCTTAAAACAATTTCTCATATTCAAACCTGCAAGGAAATTTATTATCTTATGGGTTTGTTATTGAATTACAAACTGTTAGATATTTGTTTAGATATTAGATGTTTTAGATTTTAATGCTGGAGGAAACACATAAACCAGAACAAATTCTTCATATTTTAGAGAAAACAATAATAATTTTAAAAATGAATAAATAAAACATAGCTTACATTGATTAATTTCTACTTATAACAGAAACAGTAAATTGTGCCTTAATTGTACAGGTAAACTTTTAAATTGTTAGGAAAATAAATGTTCCCAGTATTAATTTCATTTGTAAAAGCAAAGGCCAGGGGTAACCCCCAGAACTCTGGGGGTTTCAGAATTTTGATAAAAGCACAGTATCTGATGCATACTTTTAAGACCATAACTAACATTATCATTTGGTGCAGCCTGATTTCCATTATTTTAGGAAATTTTTCATGCTGTGCACCTAACATTCCCCCCCTCTTACTTTCCCCAAATCAACCTGCAAACAATTTCAGCATTTTTTCAGCATAGGCCAGTTTCACCCCTGAAGAAAGCAAATTTCTCTAAAATATTCATCTACATAAAATCCCTCAAACTGTAAGCATTTAAGGTTATGCATCATAATTGGAAGTTGTAAAAACTACTGGGAAAAAAAAAAAAAAAAAAAAAAAAGGAAGGATCTGATGTGGACACCACAATTTCCTTGCATGTCCATTTTAAAATTAAAAAAAAAAAAATTTGGCGCACTTCATTTAAATTTATTTTGTTTGAAAGTGATAAAATACTGCAATAATACTAAGGTTTAGTGATTTTAAGCCAAATATTTCTTGGGTTCAATTTGAATGATTTGTTTTTGACACTTAATTTGGCAATGTTACGCCGAAAGCCGACAAGCTTAAGATAGTCTGCGAGATTTTGGGGATAGCCAAAGTAGTAACTGATCACAGACTTCCAATGAATTGAATGTATCCATACATCTTAATGTATTTCAAGACATTTGTGTGACCCTGTAAATAAATTACCCATCCTATTCGATTGCAATCAAAAAAGAAATGCACAGTTTTCAACATTTTACGGTTAAAAGTTTTAGAGTTATGCAAAACACAAAATTATTTTTGGTGCCAATTTTCATGATATTTAGCAAAACTCGCCAAGGTTGATGACAAATGGCGAGATTTTGGGCATGGACCAAACAATGACTGACTACAGATGCAATATATTGAAGATATCCACAGACATTAATGTATTGAAATTTTTTTGGGTGGTCCTGTAAATAAACTGTCCAGAAGATTGGAACCAAAATAGAGATCACAACTAGATGTTACAACTATCTTATATATGAAATTTCAATATTCTAAGTTTAATTGTTTTTGAGATATGAGAGTTAAATACATACACACGTACCAGTGGCGGCTTTTCAGGTGAAGTAGGTGAAGTGCCTCTTCACCAAGTATTGTAAGTAACAAAAAATTGTGTAACGTAAGCAAGCCATAATCCTTTTTCAAATTTAGTCTGTAAGAATACACTTAAAAAGCCCAATTGCCATAAGACTATGTGCTAAATCATGCTCTTACTATCAGTGAAGCCAAACTCTCTTCCCTCTCCTCCCCTTGCCGTGCGCATAGAAATAATATACCGCACGGCCAAAGAAAGCTTCAAAGACTTGTGTCACGATTGGCCCATTGTTAGAGTCACGTGGTACGCAGGTTCTGACGGGGTGAGTTGTGAAGTGCTAAGGAAAAATTATCTCTTCTACTGCACTTATTGGGAGGGTTGCCATGGTAACCCCAAACGCTTCATTCAGTTTTACAGCTTTACTTTCTATCAGGTGAAGAGATCCCTCAGAAAACGGTCTGTCTCTTCAAGTGAGAGAAAACCTAGCGTAGTGCATCTCCAAGCACAAATTTGTGTAGGAAAATGAAACCACGCGATTTGTTTCAGATTTTGGCACATGAGATTTTTACTGCTGTCTTTTGAAAATTTGAGAGTTTCTTCTTGTGTTAATTTTAATGATACTAATAGTTAGTTTCTTTTCTGTTTATTCACCTTCATTATGTTTCCTGTAAATGATATAGTCTAATGTATTACAAACACCGTTCAGTCGGTGGAATGATGACGATAAAAGAGATGTTCTTTCTCGTGGTCGACATAGAGCCTGATTAGCGAAAAGGCTCGAGAAGCTTAACCTTCCCGTCATAATTTGAAGGGGCTCAAAAAATGACTTCAAAATTTTGTTTTTAAATGATCTTCTAAGTTATTGTAAAGATTTTTAATGAAGAGAAGTGGAAAGCTATTTTTAAGGTATTTTAGAAGTCTTGATTCTCCATGCAGCAACATTTCTAAATTAGTTCATTATGCGATGTCTATACTTGGGATATTTGTTCCAGTTGATACAAAATTTTCTATTATCAAGAACATTTGGTCAGTAGAAAGGGGTAAACTTTCAATATGTAATGTTAAAAATCGTCTAAAGGTCAAAATTAATTCTGAACTTCCATGTTGTGATTTCTATGATGTCACCAAAACGAACAAAGAATTCCCGAAAAAAAACCCATGTCTCATGAAAAATATATGACTAAATAAATAAAGTTTATTGTTTCAGTAGTAAGGAAATGTTTTTAGTTTACTTTTTACAGTAATTTTAAAAATACTGTAAAATCTCATTACAATTAAGTAAAGCATTGCGAAGATAATGAATAATATATTTTTATCCAAGGTAAATTTCAAATTAATTAAAAAAATATTTTTTTCAAATAAAATCATTAGAACTAATTAAATCAATTAAATATCCCTTTAACAAAGAAAATCATTAAAAACTTTACATAATCCAAACAAAAAGGGGGATAGGAGGCCCGAAATGAGACTGAGCTTCCCCTCACTTCAAAGGGTCGGGCCCTGGGTCGACCAGTGGAGGCATTAGGAATTAATGCATCGCTGAAAGATTAAAAATTTCTTTCCACAGAAAGGCCTGTGCCACCGCCTAATTACCATGCTTAATGGACATGGGCACCGGCACCATAGGGCAAGGGGGGCTATGGCCCCCTCTGGATTTTTGTATGCAGTTGAAAAGAGCAAAAAAGCAAGGGAAAACCCTTGCTTTTTTGCTCTTTTCAACATGGTAACTATACGTTAAAGTAGTCTTTGCCCCCCCCCCTGGGAAATATTCTGCCGACACCCATGTTAATGGCTGCATCAGGTGTTTTTCATAATATTTTGGTATCAAGCTCTTCACCTATTTTTTTTATCACGAGCCGCCACTGACACGTACACCAAAAGTTGCCAAGCTTGGCGACTTTTGACATAATTTTTGAGGGAGGCACGCGACCGTGGTCTGACCATTACTACCTAACTATATGGTAGGATGGTACTGTGCTTGAAACTGATGAATGTCCCTAGATCTGCTATTGACCGTAATGTGTTGGAAATCTTGACTGTTTCTGTAGCAGAACTATAAATGATACGAACATTATTTTCGATATAGAGATTCATTTTGTAACCCTTAACAATAAATATCACTTCAGAGTCATTTGAAATATCCTAATATTCCTAAAATATGCTCTAATGAATTTCTGTCCATTGAACATAACATACTTAAAATCCTTTGGGTGACCCTGTAAGAAACTATCCAGTTGATTGGTATGAAAAGGCGAGGTGCACAATCAGATGTTACAACATCAACGATCAATAGTTTTGAGATATGCAAGTTACAAATGCACTTAGACGTCCGAGAAAAGCTGGTCAAAATGGACTTGCAGTTGGTCAAAATAGGTGGCATTTTTATGAACATGGATGCATGCGTACGATGAGATGCATTGCGAAAATTCTTAAATTTAGAGGAAGTCAAAATCTGGCTACCAAAATTTTTTGCAATCACATTACTTCCTTATACTTTGTACAAGGAGTACAAGTAAGAAGTACAAATTTCCAAAATTTTAAGAGATAGGAAGGGGGGGGGGAAAAAAAAAAAAAAAAAAAAAAAAAAAAAAAGGAGCTTGAGTTTCGGAATTTAATTTTCTGGAATTGATTGAGCTTTATAATGCCTTTGATACAACTTCTTGTTGTGTCTGGTGTAATTTCATACTGTCTCCCTGTTCCTGAATTCACAGTCCCAAATTCTGTTCTGTTCCTGAATTCGCTTCACAATAAATGAGAGCTTTGGCACAATGCAAGAGAAATGCACACGGTTGGTATGGCAGAGACCAATGGGACTGAATTTTCTCGGTTAACCGTGTCTCAAAATTCTTATTTCTGTGGTGGATAAGAGTATGGAAAATGCGAAGTAGACTAATTCCTTGAACCAATTTCTTTCTTTTACAATGATTGTTATTCTTGACTAATCCAACACTAACAACAATAACTGAGATCTCTAATACTTAGAAACTTCTGCCAGAACCTGCTTAGCTTAGTACTAGAACTATTCTTTACATCAGTCCCCTCCTCCCTCAAAATAATAAATAAAAATAAAATAATCTGAAACTTTCAGATTTTAAATACACACTAAAGTGCTATATATTTAAAGCTTATCATAATTTATGCATCGTCCCTATTTTTCTTCCTTACTCCATTAAGTTGGAAAGGGTATCATTATTAAAGAGTGAGCCATATTTTTATCCTTGTTCCATAAAACTCATGTCGGGAATCGAAATGTATGTAAAATAGTTTTAGTAGGTGATTTTAAGAATCTTCAAGTATACTCCCACTATACTTCACCATTTTAAATATTGTTTCAAATGTTCACCATAATCCAAGAGTGTGCCGTGTTTGTCTTTCTTGGGTTGATTCCTACTTTATCGCCAAGGTGGCGATCATTAAACATATGCAGTTACCATGACAATTTTTTGTATTTATGTGGAGACTGTAATTTAGAATTAAAATGGCGATTTCGAACAACATGTAAGTACAGCATTCCATTATTTATTTTGTGTTACCAATTAATGTAGGTTTGATAAAGTGTTTTCAAATTCCTAAACTGGTGTGTTCATTGCCAATTTGTTCACTATATAGTTTTCATCTAGCTTATCTAGTTAAAATAGTTTTCATCTAGCTCTTTTGGGAACGTTAAAACTTGTGCATAACTCCTAGAGACACATGACTGCAAAGCTCCAAAGTGCAGCGATTTTTTAGGTTGGTGAGAGTGGAATTAGGTTGGTGAGAGTTAAAATAGGAATCAACTCTTTTTTTTCCCCCTTAAAACACATCTTTGGAATCAAAATCTGTATTAAAATCACCTACTAAAACTGTTTTATAATCTTCGCCAAGCATATTTCAACTATACGTCACCATATTAAATACTGTTTGGAATAGGCATCATAATCTATGAGTGTGCAGTGTTCGCCTTACTTGTTAAATAAAAATTGCAAACCTTGTGAGACTTTCAACATTTGATTACCCCTCCCCCATCCACATTATCTGGCAAACACATTTGAAAAGTTAATGACTACAAAATCTGTCTATGGATCACAGACAAAATTCTGTGATTGAGCAAAATAGCACCCTAGTGCTTTTACTTAATATTATCAATCAGAACTAACACACTTTAAAATTATTAGCTAAAATACATGCACTATTTAGCTTTTCTCGAGATTCTACGAATAATTTACAATAACTGGTATTTTTTTTTTAAACAAGTTACATGTATCGACAAAATTAAATTCATTACAGACATAGAAACATATAATGAAAAATACTTACAGTGCGAGCAATATTTTGGGCTGCTCTGATTTTCCTTAATTTTAAGTAACCAGGGTTTTTCGAAATGGCATCACCTAAGTAAGACTAGTTAAGGAAAATTAATAAAGACAAATTTGCAAAATTCAACACTTTCAAAGAATATGTAAAAAAATAATAGTAATTAAAGAGCACTTAACATAAACTTATGAATAAAGAAAACCTAATAATTACCTACAAACATTTTAAATAAATATATCTTTCTGAAAGTAACATGAATTTTTAATAGCCATGAGATTATTATATGAGCTATTCTTGATTTAGTGTTTTTTTTTTCTCTCATGACTTTTCTGAACTACTAGATACCCTGATCATATACTTAGTCTAATTCTATTAATTTTCAGACAATCAAAATGAAATAAAATAATGCTTATTCACTTTTATAGTTCAACTAATTTTAGCCTTTTTTATTACAAAACCATAAGGGTGAGGAATTGATATGATACACTGAAAAAGCAGGTGGTGATTCAAATGATCACTAGCAGGTAAAGAAGAGGAACTACACCCCCCCCCCACACTCCTTTCTAAAAGGAGACTGCTAAAGGATAACATTCTACTTTATTATACTTTAAATTGATATTTTTTTATAACTTAGCCCCTGCAAAAATTTTTTACATTGGTATGGACTAAAATTATGCTTTAGTGTACAATTTGCTTGGATAAAATAAGCTTTTTTCAAAATTTAGCCCTTCCCAAAAAGAATTTTTGGATCTGCCACTGTTAGTGATTACTACATTTTAGTGAAATCGAGTATATCTTTCTTTGAATAATGGAGGACGTACATGGATGGGAAAACATTTAAGTTAAAATCACACCAATAAAACAATGCTTGATTGTTATTACTTTCTGGATTTTTCATATAGTAAAAATAATTAAATATGCCAGACAGTTGATATAATTATTTGAACGCTTTCACACAAGACAAATATAATAGTATAATTGGAACTAAAAGTAAAAATAAAAATATTCTTTAAATCAACTAAAGGATATCATTTTTGCAACTTCAGCTTCACCCTCAGCTTGAACAATTTTCTGTTGCCTTTCCTGCTTAGCTTGTTCAACAACAAAGGCTGCTCTCTGAGCTTCTTGTTGTGCTACCTATTTATTAACAAAATAAAAAAGGACTCATAAAATCTCAAAAGGCAGAAACTTTGTCTGCGACGAGCTATTAAAATGCAAAAAATCTTTCTGCAGCATGATCACACAATGATATGTGCATTAAAAAATTGTTAGCAATGTTACAATTCAAATTTGTAATGCAATCATAACAAATTTTTTAGTAGACATGAAGTGTAGCAATAACCTGAATTTTAGAGGAACAGTGATGATTGTGGAACTTTTAAAAAAGCCTGAAACGCATGTGACAAAAATAGCATTTTTCACTTATGCTTGCAATAATCCATGAAAATTAATAAACCTTTCCTCAAACATGCAGAAACATTACTTAAAATAAAAATTTCCATTTAAAAGTCTTGAAACATGTTATTTGCAATCTTTTTCCTGTAACACACTGAAAAAGTCTTTTACAACATTGTCAATAAATGAGACAGATGTTTCTGTTTTGACTGTTAACACTCCTGAAAATGCACATATGTTTGCATAATCTAAGTGACTCTGGCAGCACTGATGTAACTGCTGTGCTCTGAGGGGGGGGGGGGGGATAAAGATATATATGGCATTGAAGATTTAAGTAAAGGAATGCTCAAGAACAAAATAGTCATTCAAAAGAAGATGGGAAAAGATTGAAATTTGGACCTACTTTTAGATCACCCGTTTTCTTACTCGTATGTAATTTTTCCTTTGCTAAAAAAAACTCAATTCCAGTTATGGCTAAATGTACCCAGAATTCCAGGTATACCCAGAAAACAAACCAAGGATGATAAAAATCATGATTGATTTTTTTTTTTAAATCAAAATAATCAGATTTGTAAACTTTTCCATATTGTTAAGAAAATATCAGTCGTTGAAATCAACAACTTATACACTTAATTACAGCTTATGGAAAATGAAGCAAACCAAGTTATCTAAAATTAATTTTTACTTTTAAAGAAAAAAATATAAAACAAATTTAAATTAATGATTTAAGTGATTTGTACATGAATACTAATGTTGTTGTTTTGTCATTTCCCAGTTTGTTACCTAGTTTAGACTGTATACTGCATTAAACCAAAAGGTTAAAAAAAAATTCTCTCTTTGGCAACAGATGCTGCTCTAACACTTAATAATTGATAAAATCCTTGGTGCAGTTGATCAATATTTATTTATATTATTAATTTCATTGAAAGAAAAGAGACTTTTCCACTAATCTAGTGGAGATTAGATTATTTTGAACATCACTAAAAAGAAAAAGAAACTCATAAAAGGAATTTGATTTTTCCAGGAATTTCATGATAACAGGAATGATATCCAGATATTTTTCTTTCACAAACAATAATGCTTCCTTTCCTTACTAATCAGTTCAATTCTTTGAAATATTTTTTTGTAACTAGTACTGATTTGATTTGATCATGAGAACACCTGTTCCAGGTGTTCTCACAAGATTTTGACAAACAGGTTTCCAAAAAAGTTGAAGTAAATAAAATAATTCTCAGTGCTTTACCACTAGATCAAATTTGATTTGAAAAATAATTTTCATAAGAATGATTTTTTAAAAAGAAATCAGTCAATTAAAAACATGATCAAGGTGATTTAAATTGATCAACACTGACAAACTCCTGTGAAATGAAATTAAAAAGTAACAAATTTTTTAATAGATAATTTTTAATAAATACATAAATACTTTAAGTATTTTAAGTTGAAATGTTCAGATTTGCAAAAAACTGAAAATTTCAACTTTAAATGAATGAACTGTCGATATTGTAAAAAGCTGTAAATGCTTAATAAATTTAAAAGTGACGAAATGTTATGAAAAAAGCATATGTTCCGATTTAGATTCATAAAAATATAAATAATTAATGCATACTGAGCTAGCTGTATTAAAATAGGCAATTTTGGGGAACAGTTCATGAAAGAAAATTACATTTTTAACTCTGAAAACACATACAATATTATCTTCAGCAGTACACAATTTTAGAATATTGATTAAAAATTATAAAAATGTTAATTCTTACAGAAACAACTCCCTCTCCCAATCCCGGAATACCCTCCCTTTTTTAAGCTGAAAGTAGCTAGAACTTTTCCTCAAAAGTTCGATGATTACATGATTCCCCCACCCCCCCCCCCATCCTCAAAATGAGAGATCACAGCAGTAACATATTAAGAGCTTACCTGTTTTTGCTTCAACAGCTGCCGTGTATTCTTTACCAAGCTTAATTCAGTGATGGAAACATCATCTAAAATTATGCTGAAGTCCCGAGCTCGTTCAATCAACTCTTTCCTGACTAGGAGAGATACCTGTTGACGTTGTGTGATCAGCTGAGAAGCAATTGAATTTGGCAACAACACTTTTAAGAACCTAAAATAGAACACACAGTTAATAGTTGCCACACTAAACATTAATTACACAGAAAAATGAGATGAAAAAATAAACGTTACTCCAAAAAATAAAGTACTTTATGAACTTAATTTTAAAAAAAAAACTTTACATGTGACTTCATATTTATTTCCAAATAGCATGATTCGAGGAAAAATATCAAGGATAATTCAGTAGTGGCCAGCTCCAACCTCCCATACCTCACTCTTCATTATCTTAAAACAGTGTTGGTCAAATTATTAGACTCATTTCAATGAATCATATTTCTTTGTTTTAACAATATTAGCGATTAAATTTATTTAAATTAGAGTTTCTTTGAATTTTGTGAGTCGTCATAAAAACTGTTAGTGATCATCCGTATGCCAAGTACTGACATTGCAAAATGTATGAAAATACATAACTGGTGACATTTGCATTTATGAAATGGTAAGAATAACTTTGTAGGGTGATAACATGTTGTACAAATACCTACATGACTATTTCTCAATTATAGCAAACTGCAGGCTTTCTCAAATTAGTGCTCAGTATGCTACCGTCCCCTTCATGAGCTCCACAGTTCTGCTAATGGATACTTTTCTGTTTTAATAACACCAGTGATAATGTGCCCAAAGTTAGCAACCTGGTGTTTTTATTGTATGGTTACATTATTTAATATATATCCCTGGTTACAATATTAACAATGTTTTCAAAAATATGGATAACAGACATTTGTAAATTTCATGCCTCCTACATAATTTTTGTATTTCAACTATTCTCCTACTTTATATATAACAGGGTTGCTACTAAAATCCTGAAATGAAATTCCCTGTATTTTCCCTGTCCTTTTCATGATCAAAAAAGGGACAAACACGACATAGCGCAATAACGGCATATAACGCAATATAGTATCATCTCCTAATATTTTAAATAGTTGTGCATCTTTAATAATATCACATTGATTATTAGCTTAACTAAATTAAAATTATCAACTTAATTTAGTTAAGCTAAATTTAGGGATGAGAATGCATGAAGAGAAAAAAAGAGGAGAAGTGCGTAAGCTTGAATTTAACCGTTAAAATATTTTGACAAGCATCATACACTGTTTTCCATAAAATATCAATCGCAAACCAAATTAATTATTTTTATCTTGATTAAAATAATTCCCAGTACTCATGCATAAATAAGTATTTAATAATCAATTTTAGATAGAGAGTGTCCAATAGAAAAACAGGCTATCATTATTTAAAAAGAGGATTTTAAGCAAATTCCCCATAAATCTAAGGTCAAGGTAAATAATTTCATGAATAGATTTCAGACAATGTCTTTATGTACAAATAAAATAACATAAAAAGGCTGATTTGGAGGATTTAATATTATTTACTTTTTTTTTTTTTTCCAAAACTTCCATCAGAAATAGTGTAAAAATTATATTGCAGTGTAATTAGTTGCATTGACAAAAAGTGTATAAATATTAAAAACTGCATTTACCTTTACTTAAAAGAAAAGCAGTTCTTTTTCTCCTAGTCAATCTATGCAAATCAATGTCTTATTTAAATCTCTCATGATTTTTTAGCTTAACATTCAAACTTTCGGAAGCATTTAAAATTCAAGAAATTTATAAACATAAATTTAAATAAGCATTCAAGTATTTTGTAGTTGCATTAGAAATGCTTATAAAGAAATACTGAAAAGGAAATACTCCTTAACCAAAAAGATTGAACTTGAGTTGGCAGATACGAGATTCGGAATTCTGCCGTGATTATATCATCTACATATTTTTTTTAAATAAAAATAATTAAAATGCGGAATTCCGTGGAAGATTTTTATCCTTGTAAATTAAAATTATTACTTATTACCAGCAGTTCGTTCCTTAGTAATGGCAAAATGATTGATGAACAAGTGCCTGCTCATTGGGGGGAAAAAAGCAAATTTTTAATAAAATAAACACTTTCACTAGTAAATCTAAAGATTTATTATTTTTTTTAATTCCAAAATCTGTTGGTTGATGTTAGACAATCCAGCAGATTGTTCCTCCATAATTTTCTGTATTTTCTTTTGTAATATTTTGATCTGCTCAGAAACTTTTCGTTTATTTCTTCCTTCATCTTGCAACTTTTGCTGAGCATCTTTCTTTCTCTGCAAGGCATCATGGTATGAACTCCTTGCAGATTTTGGAAAAAAAAAAAAAAAAAAAAAAAAAAAACAGTACACACGAGGTGACAGCAAGACTAAACAGCAAGAGAGTAAAAACCATAAAAACAAACACGCGACGTGTGTCTGAGAGGGGAAAAGGGGAATACCCTTTCTCTAGCCAGCTCCCTAAGGGCCGTATTCACCAAACTGTGAGTAGCCCGCCATCATCCGAGAGTTGGGAAACCTGCATTGCCGGTTTGACTCGGAGACAACTCGGAAACTGTATTCACCAACTTATTTCCGCCCAGGGTTACTTGACTCTGGAGTTGTCTCAGCCAGCTTTGAAAGCTCGTCTGTGATTGGTCAGAGTAATGATTCCATGAAGGGGGTGAACTAGGTTTAATGTTCGGGAGATCGAACCCAGCTCCCACCACACACACTTCCTTCATGATATTTAATTTGTTTTTATGCAAACTGCGCATTAAAATGTGAAAATTAATTTAAAAAAATAGACTGATTAAACATTTAATACAAAATTACATCCAATATTTTTTATAAATAAAATTTCATGTCTGTTATACTTTTTTCAAATTTAGGAATTTTCATATTTTTTAACACACAAAAATTAATTTATGCAGTTTTGATGTTTTTCTTTTTGAGATACTTTATATATTATACATAGAATATGTATGTGTTTAAAAAATTCTATGATACTGAAACATATTGTTTTTTTTTCTCACATTTGTGTGAAAAATTGTTAATTCGCTATTCCCAAGTACAGTACACTACAATCAGACAAAAATGTTTAACCCCTCAACAACACTTTTTTTTTCATCCTTTACACATAAATGATTAATCTCTTCAATGTAAATATTTTTATCCCGCCTCTTCTTACAAAAAAAAAAAAAAAAAAAAAAAAAGCGCGGGCGTAGTAGATCCACAGTGCTCTGGCCAAATCGCCCCTCATCTGTGGAACAATAGAGACAAGAAAATAAATAGGAAAGATCAGAATTTACTTACTTATTTTCAACACAAAAAATAATTAAGAATAAAAAAGCGTTCAAATCAGAAAAAAGAGGGAATGGAAAAGCAAACCAAGATAAGTCCGACAGATGGCGCCTGCAGTCTCTACGGCAAAAAAAGTACAGTCATTCTCGAGAGTTTTTGGAAACATTGTACAAAGATTTTTTATCACTTTTGGCGGCTTTTATAGCTTGATGGGTGGTTTTCACAGCAGTTTCCGTCTGTTAAAGCACAAAATATTCAAGTATTAGCAAATTTTTGGGATTTTCCAAACCTATAAAAAACAACCCTCGTATCCGCCATTTATAAACCCGAGTCAACTCTCCGATTTTGCGGGGTTAGAATTTGCACCTGGAGTCAGGGTCAATTCTTGGGGTAACCCCTGATTTTGGAGTTGTGAATACCATTTTCTCACTAACCCTTGAAGTAGCTCGCTTTGCTGGGTTAACTCTAGGGTTTAAAGTTTGGTGAATACGGCCCTTAGATGCATAGGCATACCACTGGCGCCAATCAATCGCTTCGACAGGCGTGACTCCGGCTTTTCAATAAACAAGGCGCAGGCTATGGTTCGCGATCTCACTTTTTACTGAAATACGAAATACAGGCATAATCTTTCCCAAACAAAAATTTTAAATTTGTATTAATTAAAAAAAATAAATGAATTTTTCGCTGCAAATATATTTTTCCCTGTATTTTCCCGGTTTTCATGAAAATTCTTCATTTTCCCTGAGTTTTCCCGGTTTTTTTTTTTGCGATTTCTAAATTCCCTGAGTTTTCCCGGTTTTCCAGATTCTCCCGGTCGTGTAGCAACCCTGTATAATATATACAGTAAAGCACCGTTTATACGTCTTTCAAGGGACCGATCTGAAACGATGTATAAACGAAAAGACGTATAAATGAAACATTAATGAACAGCTTTGATTATTACATGTGTTACTCAACTAAAGCAAATTTACGTAAATTAAGATGCAAGTAAATTACTTCATACTAGTTTTTACATGAAAACAATATCTATAAAAAAGTAGAGTAAAATGAAAAATTCTCAAAAAAGTGAAACAATTCCTACTTTTATTGTATAATATCTAGTACTGCATACATTTAGTATTACTGTAATATACATTGAGTACCATGAGAGGGATTTTTGTTCAGACATTGAATTTAATAAATCATTTACAGTGGTCTGATGTGTCGATTGTTAATAAGAGCATTGTGGATAAAATTAAATTCATGAAATGTCCTTTTTCCATTGTATTCTGTCAGGCAAAGTAAGTTCTAAACTTTTCAGTATAGTCAGTCTTTCAAAGAAGGTTGCTAAACCATAGGACCCTTCACAATCCTTCATTTGACTTTCTATATGGGAAAAATTTCTCCCTAAATAGAAAAATAATGGCAAAGACAAAATTTTCGAAATGTAGGAAAAGTTTAAAATGACGTATAATTGATATTGTGCGTCGTATAAACGAAGCATTTTTGCATTAAAATAGATAGGAATGAATCGGGACTTCAAAAACGACATATAAATGTAAAAGTCGTATAAATGAGAAATGTATAAACGGTGCTTTACTGTATATGTATATCATTATAGTTAGTAAAATAATGAGCTAAAATGTGCCAAGAATAGCAGCCTCATTTACTTTTTATGTTTACTTTATGACTTCATTCATTTAATGTTAACAGGTGTAAATAATTTAACTATGAGTTGGCAATCCAATGAGTGATGTTACAACAAAAAAGTATCCACTAGTATGTTTACATCTAGTTGTTACTATTATCAACGTTCAGAGGAATTTCCTTGATTTTGGTACCGCATATACTAGTGTAATACATAAATAGATTATGTTTACTTTATTACTTTGTTTAATTCATGGCAACAGCTACATTGGCGATGGATGATATACTTGAAATGCACCTGCTAAATGTTAAATCTTGTTGCTGCCATTCAAAGCAGAAGTATAGTCAATTTTGGTGCAGATTTTTCCTGGATCACCCTTAATATTTAAAAAAAAAAAAAAAGTTTATGGATTGTATTTTCAGAAGCAAAATAAATAAAATAAACACACAAAATGGATCTATAATGAATTTTTTGTCTCAAATGTCAGAAACTTAACCACTAAGTGAAGAATGGTGTTTCAGTCAATTAAGATGGTTTAGTTAAGTAAGAATTAAAATATTAGTATAAATAGGAAGAATTTTCAACTCACTTCATTACAAATAGAAGGCAATACACGTTCATCATAATCAGTACCTAACATTCGGTATACATGTGGTAAATTTGTAGCATCAGGTCTAGCCAAAACTCTGAGGGAAATATTCACCATCTGAAGATCTGAAATGCAAAATTTTGACTAATAATTCCAATAACTTTTAAAATACATACACTGTAAAAAATTAAACTTTTTTGATATTATAACAGGTAAGTTTTGAAAAACTTTTAATAAGACCTATAAATAACACATTAAATCAACTACTGCAAAATACCATAAAAGCACCACCCCCTACCTGCTTTTTACAAGATTTTCATTCATCCTTAAAATAATGAATAAACACTCCTACTCCTCTGCATGTTTTGGGCATACTTCTGTTTTCGTTGCACTTTAAAACAAACTCCCCATTCCACATACTGCATAATTCGCTTTAGCTGAGAGCTGAAGAGAGAGACGGCAGACAGGACAAAAGCTCCATTGACACGAAACATGGCAACATACAGGCTCGTTACTAGACTATCCTCAAACAGGATAGTTTTTTATCTACTTATTATAAAAGAAGATGTCTGTGGGTGTATGTGTAATGTGTGGGCGGCGTTATGGACAAACAGCTACACCTAGAAACACCAAATTTCGTACTTGGAAAGTTCTAAACATAATATAATTTTCAATTTTATTTACAAGTCATTTTGGGTACCATAACAGATGTGACTACCAATGTAACATTTTGAACACACTCAATGTGACATTAGACATCTCTAAAAATAACTAATGATCAACTTTTTTTCTAAATAATGAAAGAAATATTTAATTAATGATCACACATATCATGAATAAGCTGAGAAAATTAAAATTCTTTTAACTTTGCTGTTAAATAGCCAGTAATTAAAAGCATTTGATACAAAACTTAACTTCTGGTATTTTTTCTGATATTTTTTTGAGATGTATAGAAAAATTTTTTTAAATATGATAAAGTCTAAAATTTATTTTTTTCAAGTATAGTGCAAGAACTACTCTTTAAATTCAAGCATATTTTTCAAAAGAATATTTACCTTTACTTCCAGTAGGTGATGATATCTTCCTAGGTTTTGCTCTAATATCATAAATAATAGGGTACTGAAACCAAGGTATCCTACAAGAAATTTAATAGCTTAATTGAATCTAAAATGGGAGAATTGTACAAATAAACATAAAAATTTAACATTACGTTAGGAAAAAGAGCATATTGCATCCACACATTTACATCTTAGTATATTAATTTCTAAGGAACTGAAGATAAAATTTGTTAATTCTGAAAGATTTGGTAAAATTAAATTTCATAATTAGAAAACACCGAATTTAATAGACAAGACACTAATAGAGTTATGAAAGATAAATATGCTAATTACAATTAGATTATAAGAAAACTGACAACTGTTAGAATCACTTCTCTTAAATTAAAATTTCACAAAAACAGAACGTACAATGCATTTCTTTTCTGTAAATGCTCCCACAGGAAAATACAGTACACATATTTCATTCATTTTAATTTAAAGTGAAAATTCTGTTTTTAAAATAATTTTAAAAACTGAAATTAATTCTAATATATAAATGTCAATGTATGTATGCTTATTACTCTTTCACAATGAAAAGAGTGACTGAATGTGGATTAAATTTGGAATAAAGACAATTAAAGTCCTGGATTAACATATTGCTATTTTTATTAGGGATGCAACGGATATCCGGCAAACATACTGCATCCGGCCAATATGCCAGATAATTGGCAGTAGCAGGATATTACAAATATTCGACAGTACAGAAAAGGGGGAAAAAAATTAAATACTTCGATCTTTTTAAAGATTGGAGTAAATTATTACTGGAAGAAATTATTGTACAAAAACACTGTTTTTCAATCTTTGTAAGAATTCTGTTACCTTTTTTACCCCACCATAAATTGTCCCTGCTTATGAGAACAGGGACTATATTCCGTATGCGGTGCTGTTTACATATCAATGTTTGTGTTTACGTTTCATTTGGTGGTTTTAAGTTATAAGCCGGTGGGTGTTGGGGACATTTCTGAGCAGCTAATTTAAAAAAAATACAGGTAAGTGCTCTTTTTTAAAAACAAATCTTTGCAATGTTTAAGTTTTTTAATGTGAATTTTAAATTGATATTTGATGTTTTTATGTTTTCGTAAGAGCTATTTATGTGCTATTCTAATCTTACTGACTTCTTACGAGGTGTACAACAAGGTTGTTTAATCCAGAGATGTCTTTTTGAGTTGAAAACGGGCCAGTGTTTGCTCAGTTTACATTAGCTGTGCAACTAGGTCGCTTAATCCACTGTAGTTTTTTTTAGTTAAAAACGGTTTACTGTTTGCTCATTTTAAATTATCTATTACTGAATTTGCAGATGTTTTTTAGGTTAAATATGGATGGCGTATTTTGTTTTAATGTTTTTGTTAGTGGAATATGTGCAATTTTAATGTTAAAATACTTTGTAATTATGTGTTAAAATAGTTTGACTTTGCTGATCATGCAAAATGGTTGGCAACTGTCGCCATGTTTACAGGGGGTGCACACCGTCTTGTATGATTTTACCAAGAATAGTGTACTTGCTATAGTATTGCTGGCCGGTGAGAAAATGCTCCCCTCCTCCCCGTAATTCTGATAAAGTAAGGAAATTTGTCATCTTGATTTCTCAACAGTTGAATGGGCTTGTCTTTCTTTCAAGAACTGATCTTTTAATATATTTAATCTAACTCTTAAAGGGGAACATCCATGACATTGTTATTTGTATGACTTTAATTGTAGTAAAACTGGTACTAAATTCATGGAAACCATCCCAAAAGGATTTCTGATTTTTTAATTAAATCATTTGAAACTAATGAGAAAGTAATAGCTCAATGATCTAAGCAAACTTCTGAAAATAAAACAAAAAAGAAAACATACTGCTGCCAGATAACCGGATATACGGCTGAAAGTTTGGTCGGATATACAGTATCCAGTCAATCTGATATCCGTTGCATCACTACTTTTTATCAAGCAAAAAAAAAAACCCACTGTTCTTATAATGCACAAAAAAACTATCTTTTATCAAAAAAAAAATACAATTGAGCTTTTATTTTACAGAGCTGTTGACAGATGGCACAAGCTTATAGAATACCGTTAAATGATGCTAAAATAATGACTAAATGTCATTTTAACATCTGCTACGCCTGACTTTGATAAAGGGTAAAATCATACAAGCCGGTGCGCACCCCATGTAAACACAGCGACAGCTGCTGGAGCTTGGCAACCGCCAAGCTCCAGCGACTGTCGCCAACTATTTTGCACGATCAGCAAAGTATTTTAATACATTAAAATTGCACATATTTTCCACTTACAAAAACATTAAAACAAAATACAATGTCCATATTTAACCAAAAGAATGTCTGCTAATTCACTAACGGGCAATTTAAAATCAGCAAACAGTGGACCGTTTTTAACTAAAAAAAATACAGTGGATTAAGCAACCTAGTTGTACAGTTATGTAAACTATGCAACCAGTGGACCGTTTTTAACTAAAAAAACTTCAGTGGATTCAGCAACCTAGTTGTACAGCTATGTAAACTGTGCAACCAGTGGACCGTTTTTAACTAAAAAAACCTCAGTGGATTCAGCAACCTAGTTGTACAGCTAATGTAAACTGGGCAAACACTGGCCTGTTTTCAACTCAAAACATCGGTGGATTAAACAACCTAGTTTTACACCTCTTATGATTAGTCGGTATGATTAGAATAGCACGTAAATAGCACTTACAAAAACATAAACACATCAAATATCAATTTAAAATTCACATTAAAAACCTTAAACATTGCAAAGATTCGTTAAAAACGAGCACTCACCTTTATTTATTTTTTTTTAAATAGCCGCTCAGAAATGTGCCCAACACCCACCGGCTTATAACGTAATACCAGCATGCTTTCTTTTATTTAGCTTTATAATAACACTATATTTCTAACAAACACACAAATTCTTTTCATATATTAACATAACACATTTCATTCCCTTCCATCAATAACAGAAAAAATTTCAAATTCCCCAACCTGACGAAACACGTATTCATTATAGTTGCCAGTCACAACTACCACCGGCAGGTAGCTTCACTTTGGCGGTGCATCGCTCACTCTGCCGTCAGATTGTTCGTCAATGATTTGTAAACAAAAACATGATATGTAAACAAAGCACCGTATACGGAATATAGTCCGGATAAAGAATACACCTGAATAAGTTTTTGAAACTTTCATTCAGTTTGAAATGTGCATTTTTTTGCACAGCTTTTTCCCATTCTATATTTCTATTGTATTATATCCAGAAAAAGGAAGTTAGAAATATCAATTTTAATTTTGTTCAATCACACTCATTAATATTGACACAGGAAAGATGCAAGGATTATGATACGCTTTTAATCTATAGCAGTTTAGTGCATATTTAAAATCTGAAAGTGTTTCAAATTTTTACTTTTCCTTTCCTTTTTTTGATAATGATCAATATATCCAGCTCTTCAGAATTAATATAGGACAAAAATAATTACCACCTTTTGTAGATGTTCATCGTAATTTTGTAACGAGGAGCAGCCTGACGTAGTAAGCATCGCATCGCGAAGCTGACTTTGTAGGGGCGTCATTTCAAACTCAAAAAGTAAGTAGAGGATAAAAAGGGACATCTTTTTTAAGTTAGCAGGTGGACACCACTTACCCTAGGGCCCCTCTGTTTGTAACCATCTTAATTTAAAACTCCATTCAGAATCCGAGAGATTTCAGTGGCAAGGAAATCGGTGAGAAACAGGATTCTCTCGGAACAAGATTCATTAAGATGGCGAACCAACTGGTCGCAGGAGGCGGCTAGTGCATATATACAATTAAACACTTTGAAACCCAGTGGTAGTACAGCTGGCCATTACACAAGTCCGAGATTTGATTCCAGAGCTGGGTAAGGTTGACACAGCCTTTCATCCCTTGAATGGATCAATAAAATAAGGACTAAGCTTGCTAGGGGACTAAACACTGGGGGCTCCACATCAGACTGACACTTGGCAAGACATATGCTTCCGCCCCCAAGCACCCTGGGTTGCAAATGCAAAGCCACTTTTCTTGTTGGTGTTCAACAAAACTAAACTGTTGCACCAATGTTTAATTTAAATTTATTGAACACCAACAAAAAAACCATGAAAGAAGAAAGATTAATATTAATTTCCTTTTACATCAAAAAACATGTTTAACTGCTCCGCGAGACAAAAAGGTAAAACATTTTTTAAATCTCCATAAGAAAAATTACCTGAAATGTAGCCCTTCACTGTAAATATCATCTTTCACACCACCAAGACGACTAAATATAATAGCTCTGTGACCACCATCAACTGTAACAAAACAAAAAGTCTTAATTTCACTGTTACTTTCAAAATTTAGAGGTGGGCATAGCTTGGATATAAATCAACCATGCCAAATTTCACTCTTTAGAGATTTTCTTGTTCAGATAATTGATATTTATAATCATTTCCCATTAAGAGTGCCATTAAAACAAATGCAGGAAAAAATGACACTGGAAAAAAGTACATGGAAAAAACGCCCCTCAAAATTATAATTTTCATCGGCGAATCCAAAGGGGGGGCAGGGGGGTGCATGCACTCTCATGAAAAATCAAATTTAAACGATTGACTTCTTTTTAAAATTGAATGCATTTACAAAAGTAAAAAAAAAAAAAGTTCTTGTTCAACAAGACAACCATATAAAATAATTGACAAATAATAAAAATTTAATGAATAAAGTTAAATAGCGAGTTTTTAAGTTTTCTTTATTTGATTATTTTCAAGAGGAAGTGCTTGTTTATGTAAAAATCAAAATGAAATTCTCTTAATGCCTAATCCACAAAAGAACATGCATTATTTGTATAAATCATTTTACTGTAAAATTCTGTTGTGTTTTGATACCAAAAGTATAATTATAATAAAACTATAGTTCAGAAGAGGTTTTTTTTTTAATTTATTTGTGTGTGAGTGTGTGTGTGTGCGTGGGGAGGCGGGTCTTTCAAAAACTAATAAAAGTATGAGGATTTATCTGGAAGCATTTAAAATGTACCCTAAAGTGCACTCTCGCCAAGTTATCATATTACCCATGAATTGAGAAGAGAGGTAGTATATAACTTTAATACCCCTTAAAAAGTTATTTATATACATACATTAACCATATGCACTTTAAAACATTTTAATGCTAATCAAGTGAGTGAATTCAACGGTTGTATATAAAATAAAAAATTGATTTTTTTTCATACAGATTACATCACACTATTTAGGCTTAACACATACCGGTATAAACAGACTGAGTTGCTCCGTATGCTAAGCCACCAGCAGCAATAAGCAATTTTAAACCTGTAGCAAGTCCACCGCCTCCTTTTGGAAGACGATTTGCAAAATCTTTCAGCTGCTGAGACATTTTAATTGTTTAAATTACTATATTTTCACCTTTAAAGCTCAACTGAATCGGACCAGACACACAGTAAACAGTGATGCCAATTTAACTATCGCGAATTGTGCAACATAAAATCATGGAGTCAGTCATCTGACCTCTCAGGAAACTCAGTCATCTGAGTGACAGCGGACTTCTCATCATTTTTTTTAACATAAGGCGACCATGGAAAAAATCTCAAATTACTGGTGCTAAACGATAAAGTAAATACAAACCTTTGTAAAAAACACACATAAGATATTATAGGTAAGAAGATACGTACGTTTCGTCCAAAAATTGTTTTTGCCTTCGTCAGTCCAAGCCTTTCGTCACAAGTTTCCTGTGTTCCTTGTGATGAAGGGCTTGGACTGACGAAGGCAAAACAATTTTTGGCCGAAACGTATGTATCTGCTTACCTATAACATCTTATGTGTGTTTTTTACAAAGTTTTTTATTTACTTTATAAGGAGACTATATTTCTAAACAGTATTTTGGGGACAAATCAAGCATTGTCCTCGAATCCAAGGAGAACTTGAGGACACTAGAAAATATTTTTGAGGACTTATTCGAGGACACAACATATTACCATGTATACCAGTATACCCATACTTTAAATCTTTGATACATAAAAATTAACTCTAATAGCTTTTTATATCAATTGTGTATTCTTATTTCTAATAAATGAATGTAAGTATTTCATTCATTTATAAATATTTATTGAAACTAGAAATAGGAAAGGAACATTCTTTAAAAATCCAAGAGTAAATTATTCAAAATTTAACTCTTGGAATAGTATTTGTATTTTTCAGTAGACATTACTTTTTACATTAGATCATTTTGTGATAATTTTTCGTGAAACTTTGTACACCTTCTAAAAAAAGTTTTCGAGTGCAAGAAAATTTTCGTACGTCAATTTCATATCGAAAGCATGGTTCTTCACGAAAGGTGATTAATCATTAACAAAACTGAAATGGGAAATTGGGCTCATAGTCGGATACTTTATTGAATGTCTGTACACGCTACACACACAATGACAACAAACGTTTTCAGAGATCGAATTTCATTACTTCTCTGAGTAGATGTCGCTTTTAGTTGATTTATTTTTCTTATTTCTTCAGTTTTTTCTGAAAGAAATAAACAAAACGGAAACTTTCAGGGGAAAAAATACAAATCTTTAAATTTGGGGACATTTGCGGACAAAGTATTTTTGGGGACAAAATGAAAAAAAGATCTATATTTGGGGACTGTCCTCGAATTTCGAGGACGTATGGTCACCTTAACCCATTTATGCCTAGCGTCCCTTTTTTGGGACGGCATTTTCGCTATTAGTCGGAAACGTTATTTATTTTTCCTAGCCTTTATTCATGAGCATCGAGCCTCAACTCTACAAAATATTTTAACATGACCAAGTAGGATGTTGATATTTCGATTTTTATGCATAGTGATTTTAAAAGAAATCATCCCTTGTTCAAGAAGTTGACGTCAGAAATTTATCTATTATTTCTGTTATCAGTAAAAATCGAAGAAAGTCGCAAAAATATCCAGGCACAAATGGGTTAAGCATTGTCCTCGAATGCCAGAAAACTTGGGGGCACTAGAAAATATTTTTGGGGACTTACTCGAGGAAACAACATATTACCATGTACACCCTCCAAAAAAAAAAAAAAAAATCGAGTAAGAGATAAATTTCCTACTTTAGATTTTTGAATAATAATTGAGTTTTTAGAAAACGCGCAACTGGACAGAAATATGGGAAGTCATATTTATGCATAGCCTAATTCATATTCTATGATAAATAATTTTTAATATACGAACCAACGTATATTAAAACCAACGTAACCAACGTCCCGCAGTGGTCTGGGCGATAAACTCCGTTCCCACAAGAACACGGCAGGTGAAGCAACATCCGGCTTGGCCAGTTCTTGGGAGGGGCATCCCCCTCTCGGCTCGTCCACTGTGGAAACGTGTACGCTAATGGGGGCTGGTGCACGTAAAATCCGTCATGGCTCCAATGTCCTCCAAGTAGTTAAACGATACCTCTGGGGATGCCGATTTCAGGTGGTGGTGGTCCCTCATCTGGATTCGGTTCAAAATTAGAGACCAACAACAAGTAGAAGTGCAACCCTCTCGGGGGCACTCGCACCCCTCTTTCCAAGGATAGTGTCGTCTATCCATGGACACGACAACAGCAACGTAGGGAAATTTATCTCTTACTCGATTATTTTTTATGGAGGGTGTACACCCTCCAAAAGAAGTATTCGAGTAAGGGATAATTTCCTTCCTATTTTAGATTTGCGAATAATAATTGAGTTTTTGAAAAACGTAAAACTTGACGGAAATATGGGAAGTCATATTTATGCATAGCGTCATTCATTTTCTATGATAAATTATTTTTAATATACGAAACCGGAAATTTATCTCTTACTCAAATACTTTATTTGGAGGGTGTATACCAGTGTACCCATACTTTAAATCTTGACTGACTTTGATACTTAAAAATGAACTTTAATAGGTTTTCATATCAAATGTGCATTCTCATTTCTAATAAATTAATGGAAATATTTCATTCATTTATAAATATCTATTCAAATCAGAAATATGAAAGGAACATCATGTTGAAATCTTTTGATGCTCATTTTGTGATAATTTTTCATGAAACGTTGTACACCCTCTAAAAAAAGTATTCGAGTACAAGAAAAATTTCGTACGTCAATTTCATATTTAAAACACGATTCTTCATGAAAAGTGATTAATCATTAACAAAACTGAAATGGGAAATTTGTCTTGTAATCAAATACTTTATTGAGTGTCTGTACATGCTACACACACAATGACAGCAAACGTTTTCAGAGATCGAATTCGTTTTTCTGAAAACGTAGGAGCTTTTATTTGTTTTATTTTTTTCAGTTTTTATCTGAAAGAAATAAGCTAAAAGGAAACTTTCAGGGGAAAAAGTACAAATCTTTAAAATTGGGGACTTTTCGCGTCCCCAAGAAGTCAAAGTATTTTTGGGGACAAAATGAAAAAAAAAAGATTTTCATTTGGGGACTGTCCTCGAATTTCGAGGACGTATGGTCACCTTATTTCAACATTAAAAAAGGTATTAAATTTTAAAAAATTAAGTTTTTGGATGATTGTAATAGTTTTCTATGAATGTTTGGCAGTGGCGGCTCGTGGGTAATTTAAATGGAAGTTCACAAAATTAATTTCGAAAATTAAATATGCAGATACGACGCACTTCAAAAGTTAAAATATATTTGCATTTCCAGCAGTTAAAGGAAAACATGCACGCTACTGAATGAAAACAAGTCATCTTTGATCTTACATTTCGTCGCCAAGATAAGTTTTAGCAAAAATATTGTCTTGATTTTTTTCTTTCCATTTTTTTTTCAAAGGATGACATTGAAAAATGTCATTGCTGTAGCTCCTAAAAACTTATTTGACTTCCATCTTATTTATTTACACTAGTTCGTAAAAAATACTGTAGTGAAAAATCAAAAAAATTAATAAAATAATAAGAATATGAAAAAAAAATGGATTAACCTCTTCACCGCCTAATAAAGAAAAACGTTTCTTCCCTTTCTCGCTGATGCTTCCGCAGGCAAAACTAATAGAAAACGGCCTAGTACTCGGCCATACAAATGTTGGCTTCCCTGCCCAGCTAGTGTCATCCCCCTATTCAAATGTCAAGAAATTACACGGTACAACCCACCCACTGTGTGCAGAGTGAGTGGAGATTCACCCTCAGTTTTCAAGGAATTCTGTGGTAGAGGGGGAGTCATAGGGGTGTGTGTGGAGGTTAGTAACTTTCATCGGGAAAAATTATGAAGTTGTCCAGCATTCGCTGATAAACTTTGTATGGTTTTATCTCAATTAAGTGAACTGCGTGATTTATATTAACGCTGTTTAACCAAAGTTTTTTGATAACTGTGTTGGCCGTAAGAAAAGCAAGCGAAATAAAAAAAAAAAAAATCGAAAATGTTTACTCACAATTGTACATTTGTAAAAACTATAAACCTGGAAAAGCAACACGTTTTTAATACTCTTAATTATATCACGGCTCGGAGGTTATTCGATGAAATGATTTTTTTTAAATCCTTTCTTCCTAGTAGTTCAATAAATTTTACTAATTTAGTGCGTAATGCACCTTAGGTGCGTACATTCTGACCGTATGGAAATATCTGACGGTGTTTATTTTTTATTCTGGTTATAAGTTAAGCGACTATTTTAAAGTAATATTCTTCAATGAACTAAAAATTACAGATTCTCCCTTTTAGAAGAATATTAGGAATCTTAACCGTAATTAATTAATTGAAAATGCAATGCGCTCTTTACTTTAGTTTTGGCTGTACGTCAAAGAAGAGTACTTAATATCTTATAAGAGCTTATTCAAAACTTTTAAACAGTCCCTTGTTCATTGCGCATGTTTTTCCAATGAAAACCTAAGTCCGATATATATAAATATTATATGCTAATAAGTAAGGCTGTGGAATCATGGGGGCTTAAAATTTAGCCAATCCATATTCAGCGGAGATAACGGCAAAAAAATCCGCTGTGAGCACAATAAAATTGTGCGAACGAAAGCGCCTTGCTTCCCCCGCAACTCTCTCTCACTCTCTCGGCGTCTTTCCTCAGAGACCGGTGGAAAGAGCCACTCGGGTCGATCGCACGTGCGAGCGACGAAGACTATGCTGTAGTAACCTACGATATAGTGCGTTAGCTATAATAAACACATTTAATAATGGGGGGGCGGAGAGTAAAACTCATGTTTTGAATTCACAAAAATCTAGAAGTGTACTTAATATATATTTTTTAATTTAATTTGTTAATGTGTATATTCTTTAGTTTTTCCTCTGGTGGTTCACGTGTTCATGTGCTCAAATAGAGGAGCCTCCACTGATGTTTGGTAACACGCAGAAAGCCCTGCCTGCTGTGTTTCCCGATTTTACCAGAGTTTTACTCACATTCGCGCACTTTTCAGCATTTATATTTGAAAAATAATTATAATTTACGTATTTTTGAGCAGTAATACTTTTGTAATGTGTACTTTTATTGCGTTAATAAATTATACCAGTTATTTATTTTAACCCATTAAGCGCCAAAGCTCCCGTTACGGGAACATCTATTATATATTTTTTTTTCTTAAAATATTTTAACGCAATTTACGAAATACACATTTTATATAAACATTTACACTATATAGCACACCCTATAGTGTAAATGTTTATATAAAATGTGTATTTCGTAAATTGCGTTAAACTATTTTAAGAAAAAAGATATATAATAGATGTTCCCGTAACGGGAGCTAAGGCGCTTAATGGGTTAAAGTAATTTGGATTACTATAAGTATATATTACACGTTAATTCCATCATATATTTGCATCCATTCTACATATATCTACGTCCATTCGGATCAGGACAACACCGTAATATTCAGCTTCTAACGGGCAGGTGGAACATTTTCACAGCTCTCTCAAACAGGCCCTTTGAGCTAGGAAAAACAACCGTTGGACGGAATCGTTGCCTTTCGTTCTTCTTTGCTTCAGATCAGCTTTTAATCCCGATTTCAAGTGTATAGCCGCAAAACTGGTCCAAGTTTCCACACAACGTTTGACTGAAGAATTTTTTGCAACATCTTCGAAATGTACCACAGATACAACAGATCTCTTAGTTCGTGAATATGTGCAAAACTTATCGCCTACTCTCGCCGCTTCGCACAACAACACCAAGACTTTTGCACATCCTGTACTGAAGTCCTGCTCGCATGTATTCGTTCGTGATGATACTGTGGGAAAACCTCTTCAGCCACCATATAACGGCCCACACCAGATACTGGAGTGGAACGAAAAACACTACACCTTAAGGTGGATTCATACCTGCCGCGCCGCACCGCAAACATGCCGTACTGTTTCGCCGTTTTGGACCGTTGGCTGTCCGCGCGGCGAGCTTGCGGTGCCGCAAGTAAATGCACTGTAATTGGCTGTAGCTTTGCGGTCGCTGCGGAATATCTGTTCTTGCCAGATATTGCGCAAACCCTCGGCGCTTGCCGCGCAGGGGGCCGTGTTGCTCCGCCACGTGACGTCATTGCGGCGTCTTACCGGTGCGGTACGCATGGGCGTAACTTGGGCTTCGAAACTGGGGGGGCAAATGTCATTCTAAATGAAAGTCCATATATGCGTGCCCGTACACACACACACACACATATAATGTTTATATGTATGTATGTATATATATATATATATATATATATATACAGTGGCGGCTCGTCATTAAGGTGCAGAGGGGCCTGGCCCCAACGACTAATAACCGTCTAAACCAAAGTATCTTGCTATTATGTCAGACAGTTCTTTCAATAATTTACCTTCATTAAAAAAAATGCACGCATTTTACTCTATTTTAATACTATCCACTAAAAAAAGCATTTAAAAATCCGATAGTTATACGATTTTCCCCCTATCTAAGCCATGCACGAGCTGGCTTGCCCTGAATTTGGCGTCTTTTCTCCGTTCACCGGGTTGACATATTTGGCATTGACCACAAAAGCCATATTGACGCGGAATTAACTTGGCTTCCAAGCCGTTTATTTGGCACTGTCTTCTGGCCCCAGATCTTCGGGCCCTCGCATGGTTATCTGCACGACTGTACGGGGAAATTTCGGCAATCGGTAGCTATTGGCGAAATTTTCCGCTTAGGAGGAAATCATTTTTTATGTGCGTGATGTATTTTTGCAGTGCAGTCCCTAATATTTAGAATTTAATAGCATCAACGCGGAGAGCTTACGCCATTGCATTACAATCATGGCACGTTTATGTTGGGTTGTTGCCACAAAAAGGATTAGAAAAAGGTTTTTCCACCTATCCATAGAAATTTTTAATAGGGCACCGTCCGTATTTTCAATTCGCAAGTGAGGATCAATGACGTCAGTTGCTTTAAGATACGTAAAACTTACGCCACAATTTTCTCATTTATTCCAGCTCTTTTTTCAACACAGGGAGACGATATTTTGATTAAAATTTACGGTAGAAATAAACTAAGAAATTCACGATTATTATTATTAGAAGTGGTATTTTAATCCGTTGCTTATTTAAAAATTAAAATGTCTTAACACAGCTGAAAATGTTCATTTTAAAAATAACAAAGTTCGTTTTAAAGCGCGATATATTAAAATTTTCTATTTACTTTTTTTATTTTTGGCATTTAATTATGGGGTGGGCGTTGCCTAACATATCGTGCATGCTGCGAGTATAGCTTTATTTTAACGTTGAATTACGTTCCTCCATAGTGGTCCTACATAAATCAAAAATTTAATGATACCGTTTGAAAACTACTATGCAAAATATCGAAATTAACTCCCTCGGCCAACCGGGGTATCTTTTACGGCAGTTAAACAGTGACATCATAAATTTAAAAAAAAATGCTCAAGCTCTGCAATTCTAACGCCCTGTCACAATTAAAGCGGGAATAAATAGTTCCTCGAGATTACACAGTTTGATGTTTTTCAGGAAACAGGACCATGGAGGATATATAAGATATCGCTATATTGGATACATGGATATTTAAAATGGCACCCCTTGGATAGTTTCTCCCCACGGTGAGATGAAATTTTTTTTGGTGCTAAATACGCCAATCTTATAAAACTCTGCATAAATTAAATATATATGGAGAGTTTCCTTAATGGCAACGATTATGTGAAATGATTATTATTTATGTTAATGCGTAAATTGCAAAGAATCGCCATAGAATCAAAAGATCCCATCGGTGCCAAATAATCTAAGCTTCTTCTTTTAGGGGAGTTTTGAAGAGGGAGAAGCAAAGATAGATAGTATCATGTACGTAATAGGTAGTATTATTAGATTTGTAAGGATAATATGAATAAATCACAATATACCACGTTATAAAATATTTCATGAAATTAAAAGTGTTTAACCTTTTTCAACGGTTTTCTTACAACCAACTAAACGAAAAGTAATTCTAACTTACGTTAATATATCCCGCCGTAATTTCAACAGAGGCAACTTTGAACTTTTTTAAAAATAAAATTCTGTTTCATCACATGCAGATATGATTTTAGTAAAATATTCGCTTCTTCCCGTATGAAGAGCGAGTACGCAGCTATTTTAAAAACATCTCTTGAAAATACCATAAATGAATTCAGAAGACCTCAAAACGTGTAAATACGCCAAAATCTCGAAGTCGAATTTTTTCATGATTACAATATTTCCTTACGTAGTACATGTGCGGAAACAAATAAACGGTTGTCCATTTTATGTAGTGTCTTAGGTATTTAATGCTACAGCTTGAACCTAAAAAACAGTATGATGTAGAAATAAGACATTTTGAAAGCCAGGAGTTCTCTGCAAACCATTAAGCTTTTCACTTTTTTGATAGTGAATGATACTGACGTAGTTTTTGAGTCATTATACTGCAATGATGCCAGGTTAGTACTCATGACGCAAACTTTACGTCAAGAGTCAAATAATTTTGCTTTTCTTTTTTCTTTTTATTTTATTTTATTTTATTTTTTTAAGAAGATTCCACACCACGAATAAATTCGAATTACACATCTAAGGAAAATTTTCGTTTCCTACCGTGAGAAGAACGGGCACGCAGCTAGTATATATATATATATATATATATAAACTATAAATCATAAAATATTTATTCTATAACAATGGAAAAAATACTGTACTAAAACGGATAAAATTTGAGAACAGTTATTTTTAACTCTTGAAAACAAAAAGTAAATAGTGCAATAAGTATAATTAATAAAATAGATAAAAAGGGCTTACTTTTTCCCCTTTTATTAAAACAACTCCACAGCCACTGGTATCATTGGGGACCGAATCAGCTTTAAGCGCTAGAGTCTGCTCTAAGAGAGAGCTTTAAGCGGTACGTCCAAAACAAAGTTCATTGGAAGGATTGGAAATTGCAATATGTGTTCACTATAAAAAAAAAAAAAAAAAAAAAAAAAACCTCGACAGACTTTGGACATGAGCAGGGCTTGACTGTCAAGAAACATTTGACGGTCAAAAACTGAAGCAGCCGACTTTGATTTTCAAACGCTCTTTCCAATAAGTAAGGAGAGGCATCACTTTTAATTTAAACAAAACTACATTTTCCCCCTCAAAGAGCAACTATAATGGACGTCTTCTATTTAAGGAATTCCTGAGAAACAAACCCAGATGATGTTCATCAGTACATTGGAGTCTTTTCTCCAGACAGATAGTTTATCTTTCTTTAAAATTTACCGATTTGACAAGAAAATTAAGAAAACTACTTACCTGTACTCATGCACAAAGCAAGTTAATATTTCACTGCAGGATACAGATATTCGGCTGGTAAAATTCATTTAACTTAACCAATCTTGACACACAGGCATCATTTATTTAGATTAGCTCTTTGTAATCCATTCTTTGCAGCTCATTCAACCCTCTTGTACATCTCCCGTGTCCTAACATCGAGTCAATATGCTTGCGGGAAAAACTGGTCCTATTCTATTTAAGTGAACACAGATGTGACTGATTTTTGCGTTAATGGGAGATAAAAGGGCCGCGTTCGACATTTAAATCACTCCAATTTTTCACAGAATCTTAATGGTCATTTAGTGATGACATGTTCTTATGTTTTGTTTGTAGGTCCAGAAAACGATCATTTTATGCCTTGTTAAAAAGCCGCTTTTCTTGCGGGGTTTGAAATACATTACAATGAAACTCATTGCATTGCACATTTTCTATTTTCTGTAACCTCTGTTCCCACGGTACTTTCTTTAAATTTAGCGACCTGCTAAATTTACAGCATTCTAAGCTCAATGTTCATGTTTTTCCTTGACTTGGACAGAAAATTTTAAATTTTTAAGAGAGTCCAGTACGTTATTTTTATTTATTTATATTTTATTTCATTTTTTATTTATTTATTTTTGGGATGGGGGGGGGGAGGTTGATATTGTAAATATTTTTAGAAAAATAATGTGGAAAAAGATATTTAATAATTTGAAGAGGTGGAACGACTTTTAGCGTGACTTCATTAATCAAAAGTTTGGCGTAAGCGGGGAACAGGCGTCGATACAAACAAACATTGGGTTCGTTTTGTGGCCCTATAAGAAAATTACAATCGATTTTAACGGAACCCCTTCACAAAAATACAGTCGATTAAAACTGCCCTTCATTGGCATTTTACCCTACATTTTAATGTGTTTCATCAATTAACAAAAAAAGTGACTTTTATTAAAATTTGGTTTGAAAATTAACAAAAAGTTCTGAAATTCACAAAATTAAGCATTAAAATTCACAAAAATAGGCAGTTTCTACAAAAATGGGCCCTGGAAAATATTCCTGGATTGACCCCTGATAAATTATGTATGTTATTGAGTTGAAGACGTATTCACGAAAAAAAAGGGGGGGGGGAGGTATATAAATTAGGTGAATGTACATATACTCTATAGAAAACTAATATTCTGAGATATTATGGAACTTGCCCCCCGCCCTAAAGTTTTAGGTTTATGTCTCATGATGTTAGCAGTGGCAAAAACAGAACTAAATTTGTTAAAAGTTTGAAATTTGCCCCCCTCTAGAAAATTTTTTTGAAATTTGCCCCCCCCCCCTAGGAAAATTACTATGGGTGCCCATGTATGCACATCAGCAGATCGTTATAAACAATAGCAGTAAAGGTTCTTCTTCTGTGTCGAACGTTGCTTCTCCGTATTGCTGGGAGCAACGCTGTTAGTAGGAAGTAATGAGGTGATTTGTTGCTATATTTTTCTAATGCATGAAAATCTAAAAGGGTTAAAGGTATCGAAATACTGACTTAGATAGTACTGCAACTAGAGTTTATCTCTCACGACGAACCAACTAGAACGGCCCCCTCCCATGGAACCATAACTTATTTTGGAGCCCCCTACCAAGTCTGGGGCACGTGTCCCTAGGTGCCCCTGGCAGCAGATATAAATCATAAAATCGCAGACCGTTTCTTAGTCTCTTAAACTGCGTCGCATTTGAATTCGCAATTAGTCGTCTGTCAAGTCAAGTAAGTTGTGCCCGATCATAAAAGTGTGTTGTCTCTCTGCTACTGACCTTCAAACACCAAAATTAGGTTCATTAAAATATAAATGAGAAACTGGCCCCAACCTGTGACAGGGCGGCAAATAAAGGGGGGCAAGCGGGCACGGGACAAGCACCGGGAGACATTCTAAATGGAACGCCAAAATCAGTTATAGCTTCTTGGGATGGGGCGCGGCTCCATGCGAGGGGGCATACGACCATGGGCACCCATAAGGAGGGGGGGGCAAGGTAGGGAACTTGCCACCCCCTAAAGTTTTAAGTTAATGTCTCATTATGTTAACAAATGGCAAAAACAGAACTAAATTTGTTAAAAGTTTGAAATTTGCCCGCCTCTAGAAACTTTTTTTTAAGTTTGCCCCCCCCCCTATGAAAATTACTATGGGCGCCTATGCACACGACACTAATTATGGTTTGCCCCGGATGACATAAACTCTAATTGCGGCATTGCCTGTGAAAATGACCTCTTTTTGCTCACTATTTACAGCAACAGGTCTTTTTTTCTAACGCTGAACAATTGATTTCAGACAAGTTTAAAATCGCTGCCCCTAATTTTTGCTTTCCTGAGAAATTATCTAGCTTGGCAATTTGGTAGAATCTGCCATCGTTCCTGTTGGGTTGAAAAGCTTCTGTGATTCTATTCTTTTGTTGATTTTTGCAGGGGATTTTTTTTTTCTTTTAATCTGATAGTATATTTGGGTTATAAATGCATGATTTGGGTTCAAAATCATAACTTTGCCCCCTGACTTTTTAGACTAGGGGGCAATTTTTACAACTGCAGGGGCAATTGCCCCCCCTCGCCCCCCCCAGATTACGCCTATGGCGGTACGGCCAGTATGAATCCGGCTTTACTCATCGTCATCCGGGGCCACGTCATCCCTGGCAAGGAAGCTGTCATTGGTATTGACCGCATCAAATTTGCCTTCATCGAAACTGAAACTGTGCCCTTTTCTCCCGCCGTGCACAGATAGTAAAGTAATAAGCGATGACGCTTCACGGTTAAGATCGAGTGAAGAGGAAACAACCAATTTAAATCAAGGAATCGTACCGTTGGTACATGGGGGGGGGTGTTGTACTGTGGCAACATGCGGTTTGCCATGCGATTCTCGCAACTCAGTACTCGTGATGTTATTCTATTTTATTCTGCCAATCGGATGAACTCGAATGAACAAGAGTAAAGTTCATCCGAGACGCTGTATATTTACTTCTGTGGCAGAGAAATGCACCGCAGAATAAAGCTATTCTTTAAATTTCAATGTTATTGTTTAGTAATTAACGAACACTATAAATGGAAAATAATGGATTGAGTTAAGTGAACCTTCGATTTCGTTTTTCCATCGGTAGTTTTATATTTTGAAGGTATTAAGTGCTTTAAAGTGATTAAGGGCTGTTGGAACGTTTTCACCGCTCTCTCAAACAGGCCTTTCGAGCTAGAAAAAACAACCGCTGGACGGAATCGCTGCCGTTCGTTCTTCTTTGCTTCTGATCAGCTTTTAATCCCGATCTCAAGTGCACAGCCGCCAAACTGGTCCACGTTTCTGCACTACGTTTGACTGATGAATTTTTCGCAACATCTTCCAAACGTACCGCAGATACCACAGCAGCTTTTGATTCTGATCTCGTGTATGAACATTAGTTTTAAATAACCGATCACAGAAAATGGGTATTTAAAAACTAATGTTTTCAATACCCATTTTCTGTGTTGAATACAATAGGAAAATAATAGGAACAAGAAAAAGGGTTTTAATCAGTGGCGGCTCTGAGCACATAACGCATTAACAAACAACAAAAAAAAAAATTAAGCGGTCTTCTAGATTTTTGTGAATTTAAAACGTGAGGTTTACTTTCCCCCCGCACTCTTATTAAATATGCTTATTATAGCTAACGCACTGTATCGTAGGTTACTATAGCATACCATTGCGTCGCTTGCGCGTGCAATCTGCCAAATGGCCTAAACCACTCTCTGAGAAAAGACGCGAAAAGAGTTGCGGGAGGAGTAAGGCGATGTTGATATCACTCCATTAGCACCTTTTTAGTGTGCACACGGACGATTTTTTTCCGTTATCTCTTCCGAATTCTCCCTTGATTTGTTATGTTCGGTTAGTTAATCCATTTTTTTTTTCATTTTCTTATTATTTTCTGTATTTTTTACTAACAACTGTAAATAATTAAGATGGGAGTAAAATAAGTGTTTCGGAGTTAAAGCAATTACATTTTTCAATATTATCCTTTGAAAGAAAACTGAAATCACCAAAGATACTTCCTTTCTTACAGTTGCATGCATTGTTTTCCTTGAACTGCTGGTAATGCAAATATATATTTTACCTTGTAAAGTACGTCGTATCTGCCTATTTAATTTTCGAAATTTACTTTGTGAACTTCCATTTAAACCACCCACGAGCTGCCACTCGCTTTAATAATTCTTTATCATTTAAAAAAAGAAGAAAAATGACGTTGGAAAATCAATGTGAAATTTTTACTTAACCAATTCAGTCCATTACAGTATCACTCAAAAACATGAATTTAATACATTTTTGAATGTTGAAAATCCGTTTTCCCTCCCCATTGAAATACACCTACTGAAAAAAAGTATTCGAGTAATAGCCAAATTTCGTAATTTAGTTTTGTGAATAACTACTTATTTTTTTTTAAAACACAAAATTAGAAATATGAGAAGTTTCGAGGGCTATTCAGAAAGTAAGGAACGTATGGGAATTTAAAAAAAAATACGCAGTATAAGAAAAAAAAAAGAATTATTATCTACATCTGAAAGAGCGACTAAAATTCTACTTTTCTACATAGTCACCAAACAAATCTAGGCACATATCATAGCGATGGACAAACTTTGAAATTCCTTAATCATAGAATTCTGCCGCCTGGGATCCCAGCTATTCAGTGACGTGCACCAGCAGCTCCTCCTCGTCATCGTCGTCAAAGCGCTGTGTTGCTAGCCCGTTCTTTAGTCTTGGAAACGAGTGACAATCATTAGGTGCAAGACCAGGACTCAAGGACGTATTTAAGGGGGGGGGGTTCCGGAACCCCCCGAAATTTTCATTTTTGTTACTAAAATGATAATGATATAGCCTGTTTGTGAAAAATTCAGCCTTTTTTACCGTTTGGACTCCACCCTTAATTTTTGGATCCCCCAAATTGTTTTTCTGGATACGTGCCTGTCAGGACTATAGGGCGGATGAGGGGAAAACCTATTTGAATGATTTAAGGAGTTCTGGAGTGCGGTTTGCCGTGCGAGGTCGGGCGCTGTCATGCAAAAACGAAATTTTGGAGGTCAACTTTCCTCGGCGCTTGTTCCCGTTGTGATGGCTGAACGCCGACTGAGATACCGCGCACGCAAACACCAAAATATACGTGATCAGCGCGCGCCTAGCGGCGTCAGACATTTAAGGAGAACGATAGTTCACATTTAAGGAGAACGATATTTTAAGAAACTGACACTGAAAATTTGGCTAACGCTCTAATACTTTTTTGAGTGGTGTACAGCTGCGGAAAAATAAAACGCCCACTTGCTCTTAATTTGGCCGTCGTTCGTCGTACAGCAAAGTTATATACCGGGCGATTCGAAATAGATGTTAAGGCGATTATTTTTTAAACTGCAAGTGATTGAAAGATACTTCCAATCAGGAAAGTTCGTCAAATTAAGAGCAGTTTTCAGATACATTTTTTATACTGGGGGTTGTATACATATTAAAATAGGAAATTTAATTTTTTACGGTCCCTCCTTTCTTACCCTTTATATTGAGAAGAATGTTTCTCTTTGCCTAAGAAAATTAATAAAACAAATCCCGTGTCTCTGCGTGGAATAGTTTCAGAGATATTTCAATTTGAAAATTTTGGCATTGGTCGCCAAGCAATAACAGGATGCCTCCAAAGTGAGACAAATGTTATTACTTTTCAACCGACGTTAATTTATGTTAATAGTCACTTGATACAGTCGACTCCTCAAATCCTAATTTAGCTAGGATTTTCCCATAAAAAGAATGTTTGGCAGTTTTTGGTGAAAATTACCACACCATAGTAACCTACGCCACTATTTTATTCTCTTTTACACTTTAAAATTCCTTTTCTAGAAGCGTGATCTAATGAGTGGATGACCCCCTAAAAGACCAAGTTACCGCTAATTTCATAAAGGAGTACGGATTCCTTCCGGTGAAACTTAACCCGTTAATTTCGCCCGTTTGAATGCTTTTAATTGCAATTTCGACAACGGGATTATTATTTAACTTTTTTCAACTCATAGTTGGTCCCCCAAAGTGAAGATTACTTCCCTTGAAATCCGATGCCAACGCAGCAGATAAAGTGGTATAAGTCATTTTCAAAAATAAATTTTTCGCCAACTATTTCACTTAGAGTCACGGGATTTGTTTTATTAATTTTCTTAGACAAAGAGCAGCATTCTTCTAAATCTAAAGGGTAGGAAAGGAGAGGGACAGTATAAAAAATTAAATTTCGTATTTTAATATGTATACAACCCCCAGTAAAATATGCAATATCTGAAAGCTACTCTTAATTTGACGAACTTTCTAATTGGAAGTATGTTTCGATCACTTACGGTTTAAAAAATAATAGCCTTAACATCTATTTTAAATCGCCCGGTTTACCATTAGTTTGCAAATAACGTAGTATACTTTAATTTACTGTTAATTCAGTTTTCATAAGGGGGCCGTCTTCATACTCAATTCTGCATGGAATCCATTTTTCAGTGCTATGCAATATTATATTCGTAGAATGAATAAAACTGCATTTTGGATTTTTTCGACAGGCTGATTTTAAATGTCGAGAGAAAAATATGTTCGCCAGTAAATGCTCAAAATTTCGGTGGTGTTTTAATTAGCAGCGGACTCCCCCCCCCCCCCCCCAAGATTAAAATGATGCAAAATATTGGAGAACTATTACTGATGTTAAGCAATACTCTTCTTCCGATTTTGCGACAAATGGTATTCAAATCTCCCTCCCGTTATTTTTAATATGAATGAATTTGTAACCAGAATAATGAATGAAGTCGAAAATGAAACACGTCTTTATTAATAATAATGATGATGTATAATTGTACAAACAACGTCATTCATTGCATTAAAACAAATGTGTGCGGTTGTTAGCTCACATGTATAAAAACACACAGTATATAAACAATCATTTATGCATTTCGAAAATATTTTTACACATGTGGAATTTAAATAAAAATACATGATTGAATGCAGTTTTTTCATGGGATAAAACAAGTAAGTAAAGCAATTTGATGCACATATGAAAAAGCTAACATAAAATGTTATAAACATTCAAGTTTTAATTAAAATTGTTTGGGCAAAACTCTTGGAGGAACGAATGATGGACAATGCAAATGTATTTACAGGTTCCCGACTGTTTTGGTAGTGGAGAGTTTTAATAGCTATTCCAATTCTTGCATAAAAACCCTCCTTATAAATTCATCAATTAAAAGCATGCCATCAAATAAATGCTTGCACCTAACAGTTACTGATCTTGACAGATAGAACAGCTGATTAAGTTTCGTAAGATAGGGGGAAACTTCTGTTTCATGTTCACGTAGTTGGACTTAAAAGACGTTCACTCCCTTTACAAGGTTTGATAACGCAAGTCGTGACTTACCACGTCTCGGCAATTGCCTAAACCCGCATTAGTGGTTCACAAACAGCGCAGGAAATGTTTTATGAAATTCTTAACTAATACCTCGTTAAAGTCACAAATTATTTCCACATTAAAATAAAACCAAAATTTCTCCTTTACACTTAGATGACATCGTCTTAAATGTAATTAACATATACAATATTTATTATTCTGATAAAATATATTTGGCGAAGAGCTACCATCTAATGGACGAATTTCGACTGAAATATTAAATTTTGTAAAATTTTTAATACGTTCAACATTGCGTCATCTGAACTGTGTGTGAGAGGGAGAGAGGAGGGGGAGAGAAAAACCCTACAATACAAGTAGTAAATTACTAGAAATTGGGATCTCAGTTCATCAAACGTCTTTTAAGAACTTTCAACTTTTATTTACCAACAGAACTTTACTTGCTTTCTATTCACTTATTGGTCCCCTTCTTTTGAAATATTACGATTGCAAAAATGGCGACGAATTAATAAGAATTTATGTCTGCGAAGAAAAAAACTGCAGCTAACTTATTGCAATTATTTTTAATCATTAATTTTAGAACTTTAAGTTTTGGATTTTACAAGAGACTGCCAAAATGAAAAAAATTGTTTTACTTACTTTTGTTCTGATGACAAAATCTAAAATGTATCAAAAACATATTTAATATTTCAATAATATACGAAATTCGGAATACGATAGACGGCAGCTCTGATTTAAAGCATGCCAGTGAAATAATTATATTTTTGATACATTGAAATTGTTTTATAGAAAAAAAAACCCAAACATGAAGTTTCAACTTTGTTACTTCGCTGAAAAATTCCCCGATATACAAAAAATAACAAATCTAAAAAGGAATGTTCGATGTACAAAATTTTACTGAATTAAAAGCCACAAAATACTTCTGTGGCTTCCAACCTAGTAATAAGTTTCGACACAATAGCATTTGCAGAAACTTCTCACTGTTTAACGTATAAACACAAAATTATTACCTTAAATATAACAAAACACTCGCAACAATCAAAACATTGAGTAAGCTGGACACAACAAATATGAAATAGATACGATATGAAATAATACGATAAACATAATAAATATAAGAGGTGTTATTACATGGCTGAGGTTCTCAAAACCTTTTCATTTTATTTTTAACTGTGGCTGAAATTCTGTCCAACGGCCGTATTTACCAAGTCCTCGACACTGTTGATCCACCAAAACGAGGTTCGGATGTCGAATGGATGTATGGTTGATGTCTAACGTTTGAAAGCGTTAATACAGGTGTCAAGTACTTGATGAATACGGCTGTAAATGGCACAATATCCGATTTTGGATGCGTTTGAAAATACAAACCTATTTAATATTCCTTGGAATCAAGTGAAGAGAATCTCCTGATCACTTTATTTTATGATATTCGTGTAACTTCCGAATGGTCTTCACAGATACATTCGTTTTTACAACTTTACTTCACAGAGAAATGAGAATGCATTTTCAAACGTGGCCAAATCGACACTGCATAGAAATGATAAAAGAAAAGACCAGACCCCCCTTTAAACTACTTATGTTTACATGATAATTAAAAATAACTGCATATCGTTTTATACAATAAGTACCATGCAAATTAAACTACATACATTAAACAAAACCGAACGAGATCGTAAAGTGCGCAATCAAAACAAGCAATTGTGAAGTAGCTAAATTGTTTCTCTAAAAATACATAAAAACGATTTAATGAATTAATAAATACATTATGATAGAAGCACTTTTATACATACAATAGAATGTATATGGATATGAGTGTTACTTGTACACCTGGTTGCTAAAAGCAATTTAACCCAATAAGCATCACAATATAATTCGAGTTTTACTTTACAAAATCAATACCAATGCATATTCTTTTATAATTATTATAGCTTTCATTCTTTTAGGTTTTTCCAATAGGCTAACAGAAAAACCGGATATCAAAAAATTTGTTTAATAAATAATAATCTTTGTACAGCGCAATTCATTGCTATGTGTGATGAATTGGATAGTGTAAATTGTTAAAATAAAAAAAAAATTAGCATGGATAATTTTCTATAGAGAAAATATTCAATTTTGATTTTTCAGTGCACATAAGGAATTTAAGGTTATGCAAGAATTGTACCGGCTGCGTATTGGCTTACATTTAGTCACCACCAATTAAAATAATGAAAAGATGTTGAGATTTGTAAATAAGTTAAATAGAATAAATATTCTAAAGTAGCATTTTGTTATTTATAAATGGGAGTCAAAAATATTTAACAATTTAGAATTAAAATAAGCCAAAAATTTTCCCATTGTAATGTAAACCGGTTCATGCTGTTTGATTCAGCAAGCAAACTGTCGTTAATACTTTAGAAGTACACAAAATAGTCTAAAGTTTCTTGTATAATTATTTTTTTTAAATCAAGCAACAAAAACATTCAAAATATCAATTTGCAGATTTCTAAACAGGTGTGTTATAATTTTAAGGGTGAAATAATGCTATAAAAACCACTTCAAAAACTTTTAAATAAATATGGTTGTTAGCTGGTATCAGTCACTATAAGTAAAACATTACCGTGGAGATACGCATTTTAAGGAAGTAAAAATGAGTTTGCTTCATATCTCATACGAATTCTAAAGTGAAAAACTTAATGGGTTAAAACTACAAAAAGTATACAACCTAACGCTTGTTGTCCAATGAAATATTACAAAATTCAAAGAGTTCTCAAATTAAACAGAAAGACTTTTTATTATAAAAAAGACAATACGAGAAGCTTTTACATCAAGAAAAGCTCTTTATTTACAGTCTTGTAATATTCATAAACCTGTTTTATTTCACTGAAAGCATTTAAAAGGCGAGTGACCGCTCTTGTCTAAGGATGTAAAAACTAAAAATTTACTAATCATATATCAAAATTACTAGGGTTTTTTCCCCGAGAAAATGACCAAGACTTACAATAATCATTGATAAGATATTTTTGTTTTGCAAAATGCCAAAATTTGAAGCGATTGCGCTTTTTTCTTTTAGTTTATTTTCAACATTAGTGTATGTTCAGTAATCTGGCGGATTTTTTATTTTATGTATGAAAATGATTGTTATAGTTTTTGTTTAAAAATGTAAATTTCGATATCGCTGAAAAATGTCCATCGTAGTAACAGAATAATTCACGAATAATAAAATGCTTAATAGTATGGATTCTTAAGACTAATTCATAGCAACTGTATACATAACGAATTCGTCAGGGATCAGATGCATTTGAAAACTCATTACAAATTCCAGAAATACTGATTTATCAAGATATTTGAATTTTCTTTGCATGAAATGGTTTACAATACAACAAATGAAGAGTAAATAATATACTAAATACAATATGAGAGTGGAACTTTTATACTGATAAATCTGTAGCTTCAAAAGGATTCATATGTATGTGTCATTGATGGAACATGCATTATAAGCCCCGTAGAACCATAATTGTTAGAATGATTAAGTGTGTGTTTAAATATGTTTAACACTTTATCTGCGATGTACTACAGAATTCTATATTCAATAATTTACAACAAGAAACTTTAAATACTCAACATTGAAAATAATCACTCAAGTGAGGAATGTCTGTTCCTAATTAAAAATACATGATTTTAGTAGATTTCTTTTAATTTTTAAAAGCCGTCATGCAAGGATTAACTTGTAAACTGATAAACTATATGGCACAAATAAATACCGCATCATAGAAAACGTAACATTGGCAATATGTCATCAGCAGATGACTACCCGATAAACTTTTGACTTTGTAGAGGTACTTGTATCTTATGGGACTGCATGAGTCAATATGATTATAGGATACTTTGATTGGAATCACAATAGAGCATTTCAACAAGTCTACCTGCTACAGTAATCTAGCCCTAAGTGAAGAGCGCGTCAAAATTTCACGATGTACTTTTACTAGAGAAGACACTTTTAAACAGCATATAAATTAATGATAAAGTTTTAAATGATTGCAGTGGGTTGATTTTGTATGTAATATTATGTATATTTTTTGCAAAATATACACAGGCAACTTTTTATTTTTCTAAACAGTGCCGCGTCTAGAAGAGGGGAAGTGGGTACGCCGGTGCAGACCCCAGCCTACCCCTTTAAAAGAATATGTTGAAAGCGCATGTTTTATATTTGCATCCCATCATGTAAAAATACAAGATCCGACACTGTTTTTTAGTCTTAAAATTGATGATGCGATGAAATTTTAAAATACACTACCGAAAAAACAAAAACAACAAAAAAACATTTTCATTCCAGTTTATCATTTCTTAAACGAAGATGTGTATGATTATAAAACCTTGTCATTGAACATTAGAATGCGAGATATGAAAAGGGGGAAGGGCAGAAACATTTGACCAATTTTAGCAAGCAGAGTTGTGTTTCAATGCGATTAGCGAACAATGATCAACTAAACTCGTTAATAAATAGTAATAGTTTTTTCAATCCAAAACAGAGAATCTGCAAAGTATACAAACATATCTTCACTTGCCTCCATGTCGAAATGCTCTATTTTGCGAAACACAAAAATTAGTAAGAAGGCGTTGTGCTTTGAGAACTCTTGAAATAACACCGGCAAACAAGCACAAAGACTAAAATCGAAAGAGTCTAAATGCTGTTATGTGGATGACGGCTAACAGGCAGCACAGTAACCAAGAAGATCCACGAAGCACAAAGGACTCGACACCACTCTTTTTCTCTACAAGGGGAAGCCTTTCTCCAATTCTGTGGCAATGGTCTTTGTTCCTCCCGATGCAAGAGGCATACGCCATCACATGGGCGACATAGTTCTGTTCCACAACGCCCCTGAATAAGTGAGCCATAGGGCCAGTGGCGTAGATTGGCACATCTTCTCCACCATGCGATTCGTCGCTCAAATGCACAGCCACGTCTTGGAAGAAGTTCTTAGATCCTGAAACAAACATGCGGATAAGAGTGTGGAAGAATGTACGTTTGCACTAATTATACATTATAAATAAAATTTAAATGGCAAAATCATTGGATTAATGTCGCTGATACAATAGTATTAGAAATCATGCTTACGTATAAATATCAAGCCCCCCAGATGCAGCATACTTTTATTTAATTTAGGCTATTAATTCACCAGAGAGGTCATAATATTATTATAAAAAGGTCGCAATACAAAGAGAAACGCTGATAAGGTAAATTAAAGAGAAAAGGGGGGGGGGGAAAGCACAATCGCAAATATAAATGCATATTGTGAATTACGGATGCAGATGCAAAATGTGTATTGCGGCATGAGATCGCCTCCGCGCACACAACACCTGGCGATTGGGTACCTTCTTGACTCGGCTGGATTATGTTGCATTCTACCACACGGATTTTCCGGGATCGAATCGAGCTCCCGCCGCACGCTCTCCCTACACATATTTAAAGATACTAGTCGCCAAGGCGGCCAGCTTCGCCGCCCCATATATTATTGTTCTTTATACTACGTGCAGGGATAACTAAATTTCTGGACTCAATTTTTAATCAATTTAGTCAACACTGCACTGAGATCAAGAACAGTAAGGTCTGTGAACTAAATTTCTGGACTCCCTTCAAGGCCCTACCAGTGGCATAGAGCTTTGACGAGACTGAAGGCACCTGGTTCGGAACCAGGTCGCGACCTAACCTTTAGAGTATTCCGAGTTTTTCACCGAAACTTATAAATACGGTTAGGATCCCTTAGAATGTCCCCCAGGGAGGGTAATCCCACCCCGGCCTAGATCCCAAACGTAGATAATGGACATTTTGCACGTGACGTCAGCTGGAGGTATTTGATCCGCCACGTCTGCTATCTTACGGTGATGATTAGTTTCGGTTTCAGCTTGTTTGGACCCAAGGGATTATTTAACACTTTTTTCTAGAAATATAGCTTTTGCAAAAGAAGCTAGAATACTAGTAATTAACATATAATAGCTTTCTATAAATTAATTTTATCTTCATTGTGAGATTTTATTTAAAATGCTAATAATAATTAAGTACTAAAAATAATTAAAAAGATCGTACTTTAAAAAGGTGTGGGAGATTTTTAATGAATATTTGTACTATTTTAAACTCAGAAAACTCAAAATAAACTCAATGATGTATTATTTATACAGTATTTGCATCAACGTAATAATTTTAGAATGCTAATATTCAATTTATTAACGAAGCTTTGAAGCGAAGTGCGATATCATCGTCTTCTAAACCATCTATTTAAACATTAAAAAGACAATAAATCATTCCGAGTTGCTAATAATGAGAAACAGTAATTATAAAATGGATACTCAATGCATTTCAATAGGATCTGGCGGATGTAAATACCGCCAGCAGACGAATTTTAGCCTCGAACTCAGAAACCATACAAAATGTCCATTGGCCGTAACCGGGGCCGTCGTTATTAGCAACCGGGCCTGCTTCTTCGTTGCCACCGGAAGAAATGAGTGAAACATTGAGGCCTAATATTTACATTTGCGCTGTTCGATTGTATGCGATTTGGGATTATAAACGTTAATTTATTTTATAATTAAAAAACAATTTTGTTATAGTTTTGTCATAATGATTTAATGACAAGGTGTTTTAGATGTAGGTAATAATTTTTTGAAGATTGCGCTTTTTTTTATGGAAATAAATCAACGAATTCAATCATAGAATTCGAACTTTAAGTTCTGAATGTAAAGGTAAGTGTACACTTGTATTTAGAAATTCTACAAATTTATAGGATATAAAGCATGTTTTGTGAATTAATATTCATGTGTTATTTATAAATCATTTTAATCTGAAATCTTTTAACTTGGGTAGTTTATTATTCTAGTAAATAAGCGTGCGTTGTAATACTAGTTAGACATTCTTATCTGTTTAAATCTTTCAGTTGAAAATGTCATTTATCATTTATTATAAATGCAACTAAATGTATGATATTGGTTTCAGTGCAGAAGTACTGTAAAATATGTTATTAATTTTTGCACATGTAGAAACTTAAATTGAACTTAATATTTTGTATAAGCGTTCATCATACTCAAATTCAAAGTTCCATTTAGATAATGGCTATAATAAAAAGTAATTAATTCAGAGATCGTTTGTTTTTAGTTTACTACAGTGTTTAGCGCAACTTGTGAAAAGGGATCTTGAAAATTTTCAAGTCCTAGAGCTGTTAGTTTATCTTAATTTGTATTCAAAGTCCGTGGAGCAGGCTTTTTTTTTAAAAAAAGCTATAACCCTAATATACAGAGGGACGAAAACAATTTGTTGATTAACTGAATAATTTGTTTTCAATCGCCAGTTAATAATAACTTAAAAAGAAGTTGTTGGAATATTAGTGGTATTTCCTAGTATGGTTTTCTAAAATTTATATTTTTTCTTTGGAGAAGAAAAGTATATGGAACTAACACTGAAAATTATAAATCATTTTCATTTCGAATGGTAAAATTTTCGATAAATAAACTCATTTGAACTAACCAAAATAAAAACAGTTAACAAACGTTTTATCATACACTGTTACGTTATTCTTAATCCTTTTGATATATTATCTCCTCTTTAAGTTCGTACTACAATTTATGGAACACCCTTTATTTTGTAATTCATTCTAAATGTTTCTCGTTAAATTAATTTACATTATTTTTCATGTAAATACCAAAGACTTGCAGTGCACAGGTTGTACTTATAATTATAGCAAAAATTCTTCCGATACCTACGCCTTACTAAAGATTAAAAATTAAATAGTATATCAGTACTTAAATTTTGTATACGTGAATTGTAAATATCAAATATTTAAATTCTATTTCAGCTCCTCGTCATATATTTTGTTAATATATTAACCGAACAATATTTAATAAATGAAAATTTAATAACTACTAGTTAAATTTATTTTAAAAGTAATAATGGTTGTAACTGCTTTGAAAATGTGAAACTTAAACATTCAGTATAAAGAAATGCATAAAAATGCCTGTATCATTTGTGTATTCGTTTACTTTAATGTCTACTAAAAGTCAGCTTAATTTTTTCATGTATATTAAAATTCAAGCTAAAATAATGAATCATGAGAGTGAGCACTACTTTGTTTTTCCTTCAAATTACATGCATCTATTTACTTTAATGTCCGCGTGTATCATAGTAAAGAAACTGTTAATGAGTTCGTACTTGAATTAGTAACACAGTACTTAACACAGTATTAGTAACACAGTACTTAAAACTACATTTAATAACGTTTCAAAGCATCGGAAAGCTTAAAAATTGCTTGATGTATACGGGAAGACGCGAGCATCCGTAGGCCTCTTTGGATGACTCATCGAAATACACGCATAGGCCCGTTACTAATAGCGAAGGCCCCGCCGTAACCCACACTTCCATTTATGGATTCATTTCAACGAAAATAGTGTTTATTTGTTTTAACAGTATTTGTAATTAAATTTACTTAATTTAGGGTAGCTATACATTTTGGATGTCATCATAAAAGCCGATATTTAATCAGCAAATGGCTAAAATGTGCTTTAGCCCAATGCATGGTGACAGTTTTTAGATGGGCGACAAATGCTTCAAGTACTGTAAATTCGATATTTTTAAGCTGTGAAAAACGCCGAAAGATCTTTCACTTTTGTGTATCTATTATTTTTATTTTGTAATCTAGCTACTGCGTGACATATGCTTGCTCCATTTGACGTCATTGAACTGTTAATTTGGATTTTTTCACATGCGTTGTTATTGCACTAATGTCTAGCTTTTGCCGTTTGCATCATGAAAATATTGTGGATTTTGGTACCGCATACGATAGCGTATTATATAAGTAGATATTATCTATGAGCACTATCTGAAAACTTAGTTAAATAGAATTGGATAATGCTAAAAATATTTTGAAAAATTTAAAGACTGATTGAATGACGTACAGACAAATTCACATTACTATTCTAGAAGCATTTTAAAAACTTGTGTGAACCACGAAAGCTGTAGAAAAAGGAATGACATGCGTTCTGTTTTCAGGAATACATCTATATTCGGTATAGACCAATGTTTCTGTCGTACAAACATATCAACGTCATACACTATCAAGATGGCAGTTCCGATGAAAAAAAAATTATTCCCAGAGTTATGTCAATAAAATCAACTTTAACAGTATTTCGAAAGTTAGAAGATCAAGACACATCTTCAGAAGTTGGTAAACTGCAAATAATTCGTACCAGTATTTGTCCCGTTCAGATTCCTTCTTTTGCCATTTTCAACGTGGTAGGAGGGTCCGTTGGTGTACAGAAGCGTCGTATACGGGAGACTGTCTTTGTCAGACATGCCAGCTACGCCGAGGATAGGATTGCCCCGTTTCGGATATCCATTGACTGTTAAGACATGCGAGTGGTCAGCTGTAACTACGATGAGAGTGTCCTTTGATGAGGTCATATTGACTGCTGCCTGAACGGCTTCGGCCATAGACACAGTTTCGGAGAGGGCTCTTATGGCATTATTGCTGTGGTGGGCATGGTCGATTCTTCCACCTAAAATATAAGAAATTATCAAAAATCAATGTAAATGAGGTAGCATTCGCAAAAATGATTACAACGAATCAAAGTGCCTTATGTAGCTATTCATTGGGTTCTGTTTTTATAAAAAGAACTGAAATGGACAATATAAAACTATTGTCCGATCTATCAATGATGTGCACTGTTATTTTTACTGATTAACATGGTTCACAGGTTCATGTTTACTAGATTATTGTCTTAACATGAACCTGAGAACATTACTGCAAGTATTACTGACACTAATTCAAGTATTACACATAAATATCCAAAACCTAAAAATTACAATCGTTACAAATAATATATACATATACATTATGAAATGCGAGAAAAAGTTTACTTTCAAGATATTTTGTCAAAATATGATATAAATAGATAAGATTTGTAAAGGTTGTCCTTTAATAAAGGCAAGCAATTTGTTCTTTCAAAAATAAGCAAAGGCCCCAGAAAAATATAAAAAAAAAATGTTTTAGCCTCACAAATGAGATTTTCTAAACATTAAAAAATTCTTAACATTCGATTTGATAAATACAAAAACGTACTGAATTTACTGATCAACCCAATGTGCCATTGAATAAGAAAATTAATTTAGAACTTCGTAAAATAACACCCGTAAATACCACAAGACAATCGTTTCGGGTTGTACAAAAGGGTCTGCTATTCACACAGGAAAGAAGGTTATAATTCTGGGTGTAGCTTTTTGCAGCTGAGAAAACGTGGACCTTTCGTACCACCAGAAACGATCATCCTGCGATATACAAATCTTATTTTACTAAGATCTTAACCGATTTCACCTTTAAATGCCTGTTTTGTGTACAAGTTACTGTGTATACAAGTACGCACTTTACTACAGCTAATTCACAACAGCTTTAACATTGTATTATTATGCACTCATATTACATCTATAAAATTAAACACCATCTAAACGCAAACACTAAAAATTTAATGAGTCTATCAGTAACCTACATTTATTTATTTTTTTTTGCGAGAGAGACTTCTCTACTTATTATAAAAGAATGTCTGTCTGTCGGAGGCGTTATGGACAAACGGCTATACCTAGAATAACATGAAGTTGTGCACTTCGAAGCGATTTTTTAAAAATTCGGCCTAGAATTATTTTATGTTTTATGTGATTTTTCGCATTTTCTCTCACATAATTCGTAATAACAGCCGTAATTACGCTCGCAACAAAATGACATTTACATCATCGGATAGAGGAGAAAATTTTCTTTTAATAACAGTTTTTCCTGAATATGTAACATAATTTGCAGATGCTTAGGAATTTTTTATTTAAAGGTGACATTTGAAAAAAAATTTCTTAAATAATTTTAAAACTGTCGTATCTTGAATTCTACCCGTCATAACTTCTTGATATTTTGGCAAATGATAAAATATTTTTTTCGCCCTCTTTTGAAATAAAAACGAAAAATTATCTAAATTAGGAGATTTTTTTTAAAATTTTAATGTAACATAATGTTTAGAATTCAATAGCATCAATGTGAAGAGTTTACGCCATTACATTAATAAATCATGGCACGAGACTATCTTCGGTTGTCACAAAAAGGATTAAAAAGGTTTTTCAATGGGGCATTTGATTTTCAATTCGCAAGTGAGGATCTATAGCGTCAGTTGGTTTAAATTACTTAAAAATTACGCCAAAATTTTAACGCATTTATTCCCGATCTTTTTTTAACACAGGGAGGAGATATTTTGCTTATAACTTACTGTAGAAATAAGCCAAGAAGTTCACGATTATTATTAGTGATATTTTAAAATTTGAAATTGTTTAACGCAGCTGAAAATGTTCCTCATTTGAAAAGTTAGTTAATTTTAAAGTGCGATATATTAAAAATTTTCTATTTACTTTATTTTTGGCATTTAATTACGGCACAGGCGTTTCCTAACATATGCATGCATGTTGCGAGTATAGTTCCATTTTTACATTGTTTTACGTTCCTCCATAGCGGTCCTATATAAAGCAACGTTTAATACGATATCGTTTGAAAACTACTGTGCGAAATATCGAAATTAACTCCCTAAACCAACCGGGGTATCTTTTACGGCAGTTAAATAATGACGTCATAAATTTTTAAAAATTGCGGGAAATTTGTAAACTATGCTACTCTAACGCCCTGTCACAAAGCGTGTCTAAATGGCTCATCGAAATTACACAGTTTGATGTTTTTCAAGAGACAGAACCATGGAGGATTTATAAGCTATCGCTATATTTGATACATGGATATTTAAATTGACACCACTTTGATATTTTCCCTCCAAGGCTAGATGAAATGTTTTGCGGTGCTAAATACGCCAATCTTATTAAACTATGCATCAATAAAATACATATGGAGAGCTTCCGTAATGACAACCATTATGTGATATGATTATTGTTTATGCTAATGCGTAAATTGCAAAGTATCGCCATAGAATAAAAATGTACCATTGGTGCCAAATAATCCAAGCTGTTTCTTTTAATCGAGCCTTGAAGATAGTATTAATATGCGTATCAGGTTAGTATTAGATTTGTAAGGATAATGTGAATAAATCACAATATACCATGTTAATAAATATTTCATGAAATTAAAAGTATTCTGTTCATAATTTTTCAATGGTTGTCCTGCAACCAACTAAACGATAAGTAATTCTAATTTGCATTAATATATCCCGCAGTAATTTCGACAGAGGAGATTACTTTTATAAAAATGAAATTCTGTTTTGTCACATGCAGATATGATTTTAGTAAAATATTAACTTCTTCACGTATGAAAAGCGGGTGTGCAGCTATTTTTAAATAAATGGTTGCCCATTTCTTGTAGTGTCTGAGGAATTTAATGCTACAGCTTGAACCTAAAAAACAGTATGATATAGAAATAAGACATTTTGAAAGTCGGGAGTTTTCTGCACACCGTTAAGCTTTTCACTTTTCTGATTGCGAATGACAGGGAAGTACACTGCTGGCCATCGTAAATGCAACACCCTGAAGGAAGCATGCAAATAATATGAAATTTACAACATGCATTAGCTGAGGTGAGATATGCAAATGATTAGAATTTCAGTGCAGACGCACATCAAGCGCGCCTGTGGCGCCACCTCAAAGCGCTATTTAAGGCTTGGAGATTTCGACGGTTTCAAGTACAGCAATTGTGTTTTTCTTGCTTTTTTTTTTCAAAAAAAACGATAAATTATGCCTCGTAGGAAACAACGATCATCTTTTGATCAAGTATCCGAGTTTGACAGAGGAAGGATAGTGGCATACCGAGATTGTGGGTTATCTTTCAGGGAAATCGGTCGTCGTATTGGACGAAAACAAACAACTGTGATGCGGATATGTGATCGTTGGGTGCAGGAGGGTACGACGGACAGACGTGATCGACCGCATCGACCTCAGTGCACCACGTCACGTGATGACAGGCAGATTGTACGCATGGCAGTGACGGACCGCTCAGTCACATCACGAACCATATCACAGCAGATTCAGTCTGTAACGCATCATCCAGTGTCTGCGCGTACCATTCGACGTCGTTTACAGCAGAATGGTCTGTCCGCAAGACGTCCGTTGCTTTGTCTACCTCTGACGCGGAACCACAGACGTCTCCGCCGCCAATGGTGCGATGAAAGAAGGATGTGGACGACAGAATGGAATGAAATTCTCTTTACTGACGAGTCACGCTTCTGTATGCAACACCACGACGGTCGGATTCGAGTCTGGAGACACCGTGGAGAGAGGATGCTGAACAGCTGCATTATGCACCGTCACACTGGTCCTGCACCGGGTATTATGGTATGGGGCGGTATCGGATATCTCTCTCGCACTCCTCTAGTACGCATTGCCGGTACTTTAACCAGCCAGCGCTACATCTCCGAGGTGTTGGAGCCAGTTGTCCTTTCTTACCTTCAGGGCTTGCCAACAGCCATATTTCAGCAGGATAATGCACGGCCACACGTGGCACGCATTGTCCAAGGGTTCTTCGTCAATCACCAGATTGAATTGCTTCCCTGGCCGGCGCGCTCTCCGGATCTTTCGCCGATAGAAAACATGTGGTCCATGGTTGCTCAACGACTGACCCAGAGTTCATCCCCAGCTGTCACACCAGATCAACTTTGGCAACGTGTGGAAGCTGCTTGGTCTGCTGTACCCCAAGAACACATTCAAAGTCTCTTTGAATCAATGCCGAGGCGTGTGGCAGCTGTGATCTCCAACAACGGCGGCTACTCTGGGTACTGATTTTGGCAGGAACCACGCTTCATAGAATGCTGTAAATTTAATCATTTGTTACTTGGTCAACATGTTATCTACACAATAAATTTTGTTGTGATATCTCTTGTTTTTCTTGGTGTTGCAATTTGGGTGGCCAGCAGTGTAGTTTTTTTGAGTCATTATATTGCAATGATGCCAAGTTAGTACTCATGACTCAAACTTTACGCAAGAATAAAAAAAAATTAATTTTTTTTTAGATTCCATATCACTGGAATTAATTCGAATTCCACATGTAAGGAAAATTTTCGTTCCCTACCGCGCGAAGAACGGGCACGCAGCTAGTAAAAAATAAAAGATACATTTACTTGCACTTTCAGCTTGAAGTTTCGATGAAAATATAGCATATCCAAAATTAAATCCTTTCCAACACGGAAGTAATTTAAAATCTCCTTTCATTTTTTTGGAGGGGGGGGGGGAGGAAGTATCCAATTCAAATGAAGAATTAAAAATACCCACCTTCAACCATGAGAAAAAAGCCTTTATTATTTTTTTGCAATATATTGATGGCTGCTTTTGTCATGGTAGCTAAAGATGGCTCTGGATTTGTATCTTTCTTCTTGTCGAGTTCAAATTTAAGATGGTCGTGGTTAAAGAGACCTGTGAAGAAAAAAATTAATAAAATAAAATGAAAACAAAATTGAAAAGTAATACCGTGCACGTATATGGATAGAGCATGGCAAAAAATTCTGCAATATTTAAAAAGTATAATCTTGTGAAATGAATTGTTTAGAACTTAAAAAAACAATAATCAGTCAAAGAGCAAGTAGCCTTTTAAATAACAAGAACATTTAAAAAAGTGGTGTAAAATGAAATTAAGTTAAAAGTTCGTAAATTAACACATAAAAATTTACTAAGCAAGAAGATTGTTCCGGTTGGCATAGTCTACTCTTCTTGAGTTGCAATACAGATTTTTTTTTTTTTTTTTTTTGTACCATCCAAACGACGCGACGGTTTATCTCCACTTACACAGCGATAGGACACACGGCCTATTGTCAAGGCACCATCAACGTGTATTGCACAGTAATCTTGGGTTACTTCTAAAATGGAACTCTAAACCATCCGTACGATAATCTGGTAACTCGCCCGGCCAGTCTAATAAGAGAGTGTCAGGACTAGTCAGTAATGCACTATGTTAAAGGTCAGTTGAAGAATTGGGCAGCGTAAATTAAAAATATACACTAAAATCGACACAAAGTGCAGCAAAGGGTATCCGTGGAAATTATGTTGATTGCTGTTAGTTTAGTTTTCAATGTCGCTCATTTCTTAATAGCATCGTGACGAAAACTTGATGGTTTAATGCCCGTCATTGGCAACATCAGAACGTGACGTCGTCGCCTTGAAGTTACAATGTAAATTATTGAGAGTTGAAAAGCAAATTTATGGTAACATGGGAGTACATCTTTACAGAAGATCCAACACTGTGACGTTGAAGCGCAATCACAAACAAGTTGACATCACGTTCTACTGTAACACTACTACTGACAATATCTTGTCTAGTTGACAACACATCCTGAACACAATAAGGCCGACCTATGTAACACATATAGACACGTCAATGCGACTTTACGAGCTATTACGGTTTTTAAAAAAAATAAATGGGGATTTTATCGTTTGAAACGCATTTTAATAAAAAATCTGATGTGTCCAACACATGACTTCCTTGCACGTCCATTAGATCAAAAATATTTTCGACGCACTTCCTCTAAATTTATTTGTTTGAAAGAGGTAAAATATCAATAATAGTAAGGTTTAGCGATTTCTAGCCAAATATTTCGATATCGCCAAGCTGAGTTCAATTTGAAAGATTTCCTTCTGACACTTTATTTGGCGATATTTCACCAAAAGCCGACAAACTTGAGATAGTCAGCGAGATTTTGGGGATAGCCAAAGTAGTCATTGACCACAGACTTTCAATGAATTGAATGCATCTATACACCTCAATGTATTCAGTCATTTGGCTCACCATGTAAATAAATTCTCAGTCGATTGCTGTCAAAAAAGATATTGAAAACATATTACAATAGTTCTAAATACAAAGTTAAAGAAGTCTACGGGTTAAAGTTTTAGAGTTATACAAAATAGGAAATAATTTTTGGCGCCAAATTTGGCGATATTTCGACGAAACTCTTCAATGTCGACGACATTTGGCGAGATTTTAAGCATGAACCAAACAATGACAAATTATCGCCAAATTTGGCGATATTTCGCCAAGAACGATGACAAATGGCGATACTTTGGGCATGGACCAAATGACTGACTATCGCCAAATTTGGCGATATTTCGCCAAAACTCGCCAAGGTCGAGGACAGACGGCGAGATTTTGGGCATGAACCAAACAATGACTGTCTACAGTTGTATTATATTGAAGATGTCCATAGACATTAAGGTACTGAAATTCTTTTCGGTGGTCCTGTAAATAAACTCTCCAGTAGATTGGAACCAAAAATCGAGATGCACAACTAGATGTTACAACATTCTTATATATGAAATTTCATAATAGTTTTTGAGATTTGAGAGTTAAATATGCACACACGTACACCAAAAGTCGCCAAGCTTGGCGACTTTTGGCATAGTTCTTGAGGGAGGCACGTGACCGTGGTCGGACCATTACCTAACTTATGTGGTAGGACGGTATTGTGCTTGAAATGGACGAATGCCCCTAAAATTGCCATTGACCGTAATGTATTGGAAATCTTTTGAGTGTTCTGTAGCAGAACTGTAAATGATAAAGACACTTTTTTTAATGGAGAAATTCATTTTCTAACTCTTTACAGCATATATCACTTCTGAGTCGTTTGAAATAGCCCAATACCTCTAAAAAACGCTTTGATGAATTTCGGCCCATAGAGCGTAATGTATTTCGAATCTTTTGGGCGGTCCTGTAGATAAACTATTCAGTCGAATGGAACCGAAAGGGGAGGTGCACAACTAGATGCTACAACAATCCTAAATATAAAGTTTCAACATTCAACGCCTAACAGTTTTTGAGATATGCGAGTTTAATGAATTTCGGCCCATTGAGTGTAATGTATTTCGAATGTTTTGGGCAGTCCTGTAGATAAACTATCCAGTCGAATGGAACCAAAAGGGGAGGTGCACAACTAGATATTACAACTATCCAAACTATGAAGTTTCGACATTCTACGTCTAATAGCTTTTGAGTTAGGCGAGTTTAATAAATTTCGGCCCATAGAGCGTAATGTATTTCGAATCTTTTGGGCGGTCCTGTACATAAACTATCCATTCGATTGCCACCAAAAGGGGAGGTGCACAACTAGATCATAGAACAATCCTAAATATCAAATCTCAACATTCTACGACCCATAGTTTTTGAGATATGCGAGTTACGTACGTACGTACGTACATACGTACAGACGGCATGGAAAAACTGACCACAATAGACTCGCCGCTGGTCAAAATGAGTTGCAGACGCGTTTATATGATCGTGCACATGCTAGCCTATGATGAGATGCATCGAAAAAATTCTTAAAATTAAATTTAGAGGTAGTCAAAATCGGTTTTTATGTCGAAATTTGGCCCCCAAAATTTTTCGGGATCACATTACTTCCTTATACTACGTACAAGGAAGTAATAAAATGTACTATGCAAGTAAAAGTAAATACCTAAAGTATGGCGTATGTTTAAAACTGACTAGCTGCAGTGTAACATGCACATAACATGCTGCATAGTAACAAGTTTTCATAATTCTCACAACACACATACAAAATGTACTTTCCAATGACAATTAATGTCGTTTATTAAGAAGGTAGTGGGCAAAAAGTTACCGAGAAGATAATCCACAGATCCTTTACTAATGGAAGCAAGTTCTTCAGCGGTCGTAATGTACTTTGCCCTGACGTTTCTGTTTGCCTTTTCCTTTATCCAGTAGTCTATCAGATCTAGACCGTCTTTCCTGTTACCAGTCTTGTTGGTTGCGGGGTCTTTGTAAGTTACAGGCTTGAACTGATTTCTTCCTCCTCCGAATATGACCTAGAAATACAAAATGTATAAGTATACAGTGTATCTTTCATACTGTGCAGATTCTAAATCCTACGTCGGTCCGAGTACATCAAAATATGTAAAAGTTGGATCTTTCTTAGACTCGTGGCTTTACTATATACATTTTGTGACATCAGAACCTTTATCCAAGTGATACCTGTTCAAGATAAGGTAATAAATCTGGATGTTTTTTAAAAGTTAAAATCTGAAGTTTTCGCAAACTTCACGTTTTCTGAGCAAAAATTTACTAATCGACTTGGCTTATGTCAAGGAAGGAACCCACATGTGCGTAACAGAATAAAAAAAATCAAACACACTGACAATATTTGTTGAGCAAGCATGCTGCTCATCATAAAATACTTACACACATGACTATTGTCATGTATTCAAAAAGCAAAGATTTTGAAACCGATAAGATATACGATATTGAAATTTTTCCTGAAAAGCATGTATAAAAGAAACAAATGCATAAAAAATAACGTATGAAAAATATGCAAAAAAGACTTTCCTTGTAGGACCTACATCATGGTGGGAACTTGCCTCTTACAGACGTTGGCAGAGCCCGATTATGACCAACAGGGGCTCCGGGCATTGATGAATATGCGGTCCCGGTCTATGAATTTCGTCTTATCCCCCCCCCCCCATAAAATTTTGATTACAAAAGAATATTTCGGAACGAATTAGAGGCCCTTTCGAGCCGCGGGCCATGAGCAAAGTCCCGATTTGCCCATGCGATAAGACCCTGGATGTTGGCCCTAATAAGTACAGGACTCATTATTACGAATGCATCAAATTGGTGGACAAGCGTTGACTTCATAAAGAGACTGACAAAATGACAAAACCCATGCTGAGAATTGTACGAAGACCCGTGGTGTAGTAGAATCTATCTCTACACAACCCCGGCGGCATTGTGGAATTCAATAAAAAGAGAAATATCCATTTTTTTACTTATTTTAGAATTTTTTTCCAGCAATTTTGTTTTGAGAACACCTTATGGGTTAATTTTATCACCTATTTTCTGTTGAGAAAAGTAAAACAAAATTTTGACGCAACAGTAACACAATAACTCCAATAAAATAAAATAATTTATTGGAAGTCATTAAATCATGTCATCTACCGACAGAAAGCAACAAATTTCAAATTTTTGCTCAGAGCCAATATATTTAGGCTAAAAGCACACCAATATCTCGGAAATAAAATCACTCGTAGAATTTAATTCACCAATTTTATGACAGGAGTGATATTCTACGCGAGTCCCGAAAATACTACTACAGCTTTTATTTATATATGTTTCTGAGCGTAATATTCTGCAATTAATCAGGAATGTACGAATATGATTTCTGGATTAAATATGAACTAAACTATAAAAAATCTGGAGTGACTTCATTCTACTTTCCGAACATTCAATATTTACCAAGCGTATAATTAAATTTCATTCAACTGAATCGTATCTAGTGTTCTGACATTAGTGCACTTAAAATGATTTGAGTGTATAGGCCGTTATATAAAAGAATACTTTTTTGTAGCCCCGTAAAAAACTGTAGGGCGTATACTTGCTAAAATTTATTCCGTACGTAAGACAATGACGTATAATATACGCACCTAATTCGATGCCAATCGAATGCATGCATCATTGGACACTAGCTCACTTTAAATGATTTGCATCCTTAGGCCGTAATATATAAGAACATTTTTTTCAATCCCGTGCAAAAACTATCAACTCTAAATACACTAAAATCTATGCAAATCATGTGACCGTGACCTTTTTATACACATACACGCCCAATTTGTGTTCAATCCAAAATCAATACCGGGCTTGCGACTTTGGTTTACAACATATACTAAATTTGAGCTCAATTGAGTGGACCGTTTAGATGCTAGCGCACTTTCAAGAATTTCCGTTCATAGTTCATAATGCAAAAGGAATCTTTCTCGTAGCCCTGTAGCAAAAAGTCCTACGTTTATTGCTAGGGCGGAAAAAAGGTTTCCTTTCGTAATTTCTGAACGACCCCTGAAACGCGATCATTCAACGTGATTTTTTCCCCTTAGAGAGCCGTTGAAAAATTGTTTAAGTCAACGTAATATTTATCTTCATATCTCTGACACTTTTAAATGTAATTCTCAAATTTTTTTTTTTCTATCACTTCATTAGTGTATGGAGAACATTTTTACTAACTGGGAATTGTTTTGTATGGGGGGGGGGGTGGCATGCAAATTTAAAAAGTAACTTTTTGAAAATTAACGAGGGGAAAATTTCTTAACGGAGTCGTATTTCCCACATTATTTCGAACATTTTTTTCAATTTACACTGACCACTTATCTCAAATATCTGACCACTTATCTCAAAAGAATTAAAAGCCCGCTACCACCTTTTCGGGACCCCCTGTATATTTAACATAAAATAGTTTGTCGTAGAAATAATTGAAAATTTTATTTTAATCATCAGGAGCTACGTCTTCATGGGTAAAAGAAACAGACTCGTTAAAGAACGGAAAAAACTCACCAATCAAGCAAAAATTTCCGAAATCTGGGAGATTCGCTCCCGCTAATCAATGTCAAGAGACGTGCTTCGTAGGATGCATTAGATCACTTCACCGGATTTCAACGTCTCGTATCAAAACTAACCATTTTCAATTCTACCCGACCCAAGAAAGTCAGGCTTTTTAAATAATTCCATTGGAGATCAGATGCATACACCTAAAGCACCCAGAAAAACACTTTTTTTTATATATTAAATTTCTCTTTAAAATTTCCGGTTGTTATAAAAGGATCTGTATAACGTTGCTGCGAGCTTTAAAAAATGAAGGCGCCCACGCGGATAAACGACGCATACATCTGCATCTGGAAATCATGCAATACATCCAATACATCTGCATCTGGAAGCCCGAGCCTATGTACAGGCCCTACGAGAAGGGGAGGGGGCAGACGGGGCGCCGCCCCTGGGCCCATGCGAGTTCGAGTGGGCCCGTGTTCAGCTAAAGTGCGTCCGTGAATTTTTCAGAATGTGTTACGAATTTCATTTATAGATTCGTAATTAATTGTTTAAAAAAAAAAAAAAAAGACTAAATTTTGAATACATAATTCTAGAATGATTTAAATGGCAGAAATGTTAATTCCACCATTTAAATATTAGTATTTTTTCAACCTTCGAACATGAATTAAAAGTACCATTACATACAAGAAAAACTTCCCTCCCACTCTTTCCTTTTAACATTTTATATGAAAATCATTAAAAAGAGCAGTTTTACAAAAAAATTCCTTCCGTCCCTCTTGTTTTTTCGAAACTTTTGTGCTTTACGAAAGGGGCCGGGAAGATTTTCGCCCCGCCTTACAAAATTTCTCCCGGAGGCCCTGCCTATGTAAGTGGATGATGTAATTGCTTATATATCAATGCCGGACTTTATAGAATACTGCAATTGCCGATTATTAAAATACATTTGGCAGCAGCTCCGGACTAACGTTAACAGAAATTAATCTTTGTATGTGACCATCACTGTTTAAATTATTCTAATATAGATACGCAAGTTTTACTCGAATACGATCCAGATCTCGCGACACCCGGGGCCTCCGAGAGACATTTTATAAGCGGGGCGAAAGTCTTCCTGGCCCCTTTCGTAAAGCAACAAAGTTCCGAAAAAACAGGAGGGACGGAAGGAATTTTTTTATGGTAAAACTGCTCTTTTTAATGATTTTCATATAAAATGCTAAAAGTAAAGAGTGAGGGAAGTTTTTCTCATATTTAGTGGTACTTTTAATTCATGTTCGAAGGTTGAAAAAATGGTAAAATTAACATTTCTGCCATCGAAATCATTCTAGAATTATGTATTCAAAATTTAGTCTATTTAAAAAAGATTTTAATTACGGATCTATAAATGAAATTCTTAACACATTCTGAAAAATTCACGGACGCACTTTAACTGAACACGGGGCCCACTTTAACTCGCATGGGCCCAGTGGCGGCGCCCCGTCTGCCCCCCCCCCTCCTCTCGTAGGGCCTGACGACACCAATCATGGTCGGAGACTTTAATGTTAATGTCTCGCAGGACCGCTCACTGTCTTCATGCTCAGCGAGTTTAATTTGTCTTACATCAAAGAGCGTTTACCTGAAATCTCGATCTATCCTGTATACCATTTGTTTTGTAATTTTCGGGTCACAAACCTATAAAGTTATTAAGCATTGTTTATTTTTTTCCTGAACCCGATGTAACTCAAAGAAAATATTACTCGTTGCGAACACGTATTCACGTAAAACACACACGCGCGTGCCCTCGATACAGCCATACCACGTCCCCCCCCCCCACCCGTTTTTTTAGGTGTGCTGGGAACCTGAACATGCATAATCAATTTTTTGGATTTGTTGGAACAATTGATACACATCAAACTATACTTAAAGTAGCATACACATGGCGAATTAGGAGTTTTATTAGAAGCGTCTTTGCTACATAACAGCTAGCTCTCACGATACGCGACTCTAAATATTAGAGGAATCAGCTCCGATATATATAGCCGTATTTCTAACCGGTATGATACTTTAGGTCATTATCATGCTGACGCTACCTTTCGATTAATTTGCAAGCTCAATCTAATCTTTCTCGCGTCCGAGACTGAAATCTTAGCGGTTTTGCTTACGGGCATTTTTATTTCATTTTATTTATTTATTTTCGTATGCGATTAAAATAGTAATTATTTAGGAATCGTTCACGATTGTAGGCGGTGACTATTTATGTAACGGCCTACTTGAATTTTTTTCCGTGCGGGACTGCTCAAGTAGGCGTCAACTTTATTAATGTAACCGCCTATTACGGAAAAAACAAATCAAAATCCTGGTGATAAACGATAAAATAAATAAAAACTGTAAAAAACTGATGAAGACCGGAAGAATATTTGGTCGTAGCGATCGTTTCCCCCCCCCCCCACAAAGTTTCTATAGTAACCGTCTGTTGTTAAACAGACAGGGAGACATGAAGAAAAGGCATTAATTTAATATGGATGAAAACGTTTCTTTCAAAACATTTTGGAAAGATATTGCTGAAGTAGGAGGATGTAGAGGAAAATAATGGCTATCGATTTATTTCAATGATTTTATATCGAAAATAAGAATTATTGGAGTAAAACTTCATGAAAACGAACTTCACTTTTACAAATACTTCAGATTGGCGAATAAAATACTTCTATGAAGGGAAGATGTAATTATTATTTTATAGGCGGTTACTACAAATGTAATCGCCTTCTTCAATTTTTTTTCTGTGGAACTGTTCAAGTAGGCGTCAACTTAGTATTAACGAAATTGTCTACTAAAATAACGAATGTTGAATTATTTTGAAATTAGAACTAATATTGATTTAATAACTTTAATTTTGTGTGGGAAAATAAAAGTTATCAGAGGCGGTGACTTTAGAAAATTTTCATGGGTGCTGTAGACCAGCGTTTCCCAATCGGTGGGGCGCAAGAAAAGCACGCAAAGGGCAATGCATGCTTTTAAAAAGCATCTTATTTATTCTAATTTTAATTCCAAAATCTATTTTCGCTTAAAATGTTTATTCAAACTTTACCGATAACATTATTTTGCAGAAAAGGCGACTAAATGTTCGTTGAAGAAGGATAGAAACTGAATGTATGCTGAAAAATAAGAGGGAGGGGGGGGGCGCCACCGTAAGTTAGCCTTTGTTGGGGGGAGAGGGGGATGTTAAAAGGTTGGGAACCACTAGTCTAGACATTTTTTTCGGAGGGAGGGGAGGAAAGATCGGACAATTTTTGTTTTATTAAAACTTCCTGAAGTTGATATTTATTCAAGCTCTTAGATAAATTTAATAATAGTTTTGAATTATAAAGCAGCTCAGTATCTATCTGCTGCCATCTATGAAGCAATAATACAAAAATTATACTATGGAATAAGAAACCTAACACTTTCAATGCATAAGGTGTACGGTCAGCTTCAAAGTCTATGGACAGTCGTTGATTGTTTAGGTCAAGCCCAAAATCTCGAGCTGTTGCCAAGCTTAGTGAGTTTGCGTAAAATGTTGTCAAATTAGGCGCCGAAAACAGCCAGCTTGGCGATATCCGTTTTATTTGAAGAGAAATCGCCACGCTTTAATATTATCATATGTCATTTTCAAATTAAATAAATTCGAATGAAGTACATTAAAAATTTAACAATTTAATAGTCTTATAAACAAGTCGTGGTGCCTACATCAGTCTTTAAAAAGCAATTTATCGAGTAAAGCATGTTTAAATAGAACGTACTAGAAAAAGTAATATTGTACACTTCTCTGGTTTTGATACATATTTATACAGATTTTATAAACTACAGGGTGCTTCATAAGTTCAAGACTAGGCATCAACATGGAGGTTAAATGACGATTAGAAATATTAATATCTCATTTATGAAGCTAAATTAATGTAACAAGGCTAATGTAGGGTTTTCAATCACATATCAATATGAAAGCACGTTTAATTTTAATCTTGACAGATCCACACAGAATAAGTGATTTCTTTGGGTGTTTATACTTTTGCATTCTTTCAAAATGTTGCGTTTTGCCGAAATATCAAGCCCCCGACGCCTGTCTCTTCAGAAGAGCTCACTGGTCAGCAGTACTCTGAAAATGCAAGTTGCTAAATGAAAATAAAATTCCTTACTTTTAGGTCTCTTCCTGGTAAATCTTCGACTAGTTGCCGGGCTAGATCCTTACAACGCGTTGCGTTTGGGGGCATCTTGGCATCATTCTCCCATTCCCGGTGAGGACTTTTGCCGTACAACGCAGCAGGCGTGGCATGTGTTACTCGAGTTGTAGTGACGAGGCCAGTATCCTTGCCTGGAAGAGAATTTGTTTCCAATTACTATCTAAAATTACAATCAAGAGCACAAGGGCCGTGGTAGCCCGGTGGTTAAGGCGTTGGACTCGTAACCGGAAAGTTGCGGGTTCGATACCGGCGTACCACTAAAGACCACCGTGTACATGCGGTGTACGTGCACGTTAAATCCGTGGTTCCGAAAGTACTCTCGGCGGTCGCTAGCAGTTTCCGAGGGGTACCAATATTCAGAAGTCCTCCACCTTCTGATGAGGTTCCAAATTGTGGCGGGAAATTCCGGGAAGGACGTATATGTAGCTCTAAGCGACACATTCAGTGACGCGAGCTGTCCTCTCCTGGCAAATAAATAAATCAAGAGCACAAGTGAAAGCCCACCCGTCTAAGTGGCCGCTGGTAACCCGAGCAAAATTGCTAAGGGGAACTTATTACATTACCAAAGAATTAAAAATGACCCTACAAGCAACAATTCCCAGTTTTTGCTCGGCCAACCAGCGGCATTCATCGCAACTCATCGCTCACCGAAATTCGGTACTCGGCCCAGACACGGAATTCCATCTAAAAACGAGGATCGGGATGTGCGCGGAAGACACTGATCGCGCTCCGGTACCCATAAAACGATGCTCGAAACGATATCCGACCTGCGTCATCGGGCCATATACCATGTGCGCCCATAAGGGGGGGCAAGATAGGGCACTTGCCCCCCCCCCTAGAGTTTTAGGTTAATGTCTCATGATGCATACATATGGCAAAAACAGAACTAAATTTGCTAAAAGTTTGAAATTTGCCCCCCTCTAGAAAATTTTTTTGCAGTTTGCCCCCCCCCCCCTAGAAAAATTGCTATGGGCGCCCATGCCATATACCTAAATTTGATCAAAATACACTGAACTGAAAAGAAATGTTGGCCCGCATAACGGCCGAGCGGCATTCAGCCGATGAAAATTGGCGCATGCGCTCTGTTCATGCAACAGTCGAGCGATGGCAACATCCGAGCATCTACCGGCAGACGCCATGTTTTTTTTCATAAGAATAGGAGACGAAAAAAACTGAAGAAGTTTTTTGGTGGTGATTAGTCTATATTGGTACGTATAACTATCATTTGTAACAAACTTTTGACATTTTTAATATAGTGTTAGTCTAATATAAGTAAAGTGTAAGTTCAAATCTCTGTATTTATTTTTTTTCTCTCTTGATACTGTTATACAACACTACTTTTTATTACTATCTACTCGTATTTCCTATCTTTACACGGCGTACAGTGTGTAATTATACTAGTCATACAGTTAATTGTTTTTTAGTTTTAAAATACACGGGTAAATTCTTCATTGAAACTAATAAAAAAATCATACTTCCGACCAAAACAAGCTTATTTGGTACTTACGTATTTTACAGTTAGTCAGCCAAAAAGAGCGATTTCGTGTGCGTGTGGAATACGTCAGATACATTGTTACAATGTAGTGCATTGCAATCCTTAGGCGAAAAAAGTTGTTGGCGTGAATTATCGACGGTAAAATAAGTACCGATTATTTGCATCCGTTGACCATAAAAAAAAAAAAAAAAAAAAAATTCAAACGATGCGATTACTCGCCAAGGTAGTTTCCAAAGGCATAAAGCGCAGATTCTTAGGGTTATGGAAATGAGAAGCTGTACAGCATTGATTTGATATTCAGCCGACTTTTTTGTTTCGCTTTATAATCTTCGAAACCCGCGTTGATGATTTTAGATTAGCTTAGAAATACTATACGTAAATACAGTGATTTTTTTTTTCTTTTTTGAAGCAGACCATTTTTTTTTTAAAGCAGAACACTGGTTAATGATGATTTCAGAACCTGTGGATACTGATAGAGGGGAACTGATAGAGGAACCAGACTGATACAGGGTGTCCCAAAAAGGTGGTAACGGGCTTTAATTCTTTATCTATTAGAGATAAGTAGGCAGTGTAAATTGAAAAATAAAATGTTTAAAATGAGGTCGGAAGTAAGACTTCGTTAAAAAAATTCCTCTCGTTAATTTTCAAAAAGTTACACTTTCTACATTTTTATATGACGCCCGTAGAAAAACATTCCCCATACACTAATGAGGTGATGTACAAAATTGGAGAATTATATTTTTAAAAATTACATTTTAAGATAACCCCTCATCCTAGGCTGATCGCCCACCCTTAGCGTTGCCATCACAACACAAACAAACAAACTGACATGAAATAAGACTTCAGAGGGTTCAAAAGTTGAAAAAAGAAGGGATATGTAAAAATCCGTCTTTGGGGTCATTCTCTGCACACTGCAGTCTGAATCATGGTAAATTCTGCAAACGCAGAACAGGAAAATTGTTACAGTTGCTTCGAAAAACCTCTGCCCAACTGCAGAGCGGGATCGGATCCTTTATAAAAAACGAAAATGGCCTTAATTGGGCAGCTTCCTTTTTATTGATCCCCAGTGAGGGGAATACCGACTTATCCCGGGTCTCCCTCCTAAATTTTGAACCAATTTCAGATGAGAGCTGGATGACCTAAGAGCTGGATTGGTACCCCAAAGAGATATGGATTGAACATGGAAAACATTGAAGTCATAACACATTTTTATCGTGCATGAGTTTAACCAACTGTTCTACAGCCGGACACATGAAAAATTTCTTTCACCTATTTTTTTGCTGTCTTTGCGAGTGCATTTGGAAAATCTTTCGAGATACCGATGTGTTGGGGAAAAAAAGTAGGGGTCTATTCAGAAATAACGTTTTCTAGGGAGTTGAAGTAATAAAAAGGTTGGAAATCCCAGATATAGAAATTATGTAAAAAAACATATCAAGCAGACTTACTCTGCATTTCCTATTCTTGTGTAAATTAAGTTCTAAAAATTTTCTTTTTTTCTCCTAGAAGCTGCTCATAAAATGAGATATTTGAAGATGCTGCTGCAAAACTCAAAGAAAATACTTCTTTTGTGTGTATGATATATTTTGTGTAGAATAATTTCAATAAAAATTTTTGGAATTTACATTATTTAAAAAATTATTATAGCGATCTTATGTCTTATGGTCTATATGCTAACCTATTTTTCAAAACTGTAAGCTAGTTCCATAGGTTCCAGTGGTCAAAAATATTTTTTAAATTGTAAGCTAATTCAAGAAAGTTCGGAAAGTCGATTTCCTATCACAAAAAAAGTCCTGATGTGAAAAACACAATTTTCTCGTATGGCTGTTAAACTTTACGCATCCTGGATGCACTATTTAAATGTATTGGAAACTGAAATGCGATACTTCAATATCTCGTTAAGCGTAAGAGATATCACCAAGATGAGATTTCAGCATTGAAAACTTATTCCTGGCTGAAAAATTGGCATTTTTCTTTTCTTCGTCAGCTTGGCGACAAACGGCGAGATTTTAAGCATGACCTTATACGCTTAAACCGAACGAGCAAAATTAGATCAGTCGGAGCGATTTTTGGGCCAGTTTTCAAAAGTAAGCTTCTCCTTTAGGAGCGTTTTTCGATCACAAGAGCGGAGCGAAATATAACAATAAGCGAGGAGGGGAGTTCTCAGAAAAAAGAGGAAGCGAGGACTGGAATTCTCTGAAAAAAGACCACTCAAAGAGCACTCTCGCGGAAATATCGGTAAGTTTCCATGGAAACTGATCACTCCGCAATGTATCGTTTTTTATGCTCTTTGGGTTTAAGCGTGTAGCCCGTGGATTGTAATCAAAAATAAAAATGCAGAACCAAATGTTACGACAGTCTTAAATACAAAATTTCAATATTCTATGTCTAATAGTTTTTATTTTTATTCGAGATACCTACTTATTTTTAGTGCCAAAATTTGTAATATTGCCCCTAAATTTACCAAGCTTGGGGACAGTTGGCAATATTTTGGGCATGAGCTAAACAGAGATAATTCAGGCATTTTTAATGTGGAAGTCATGTCCATAGACTTTAATGCACCGAAAGTCTTTTATATAACTCTGTAAATAAACTACTCAGCCAATTGGAATCAAAAAGGGACACGTACAACTATGTTTTAAGGCAATCCTAAATTTGAAATTTCTTCGGCTATTCCTCTTTGAGTTAATCGAATTACACAAGAACATACGTACACCAATACATGCATACGAGCAGATGTCCCTCAAATTTAATCAAACTAGATCGAAAATGCAACATGCGTACGTACAGACATTACCAAAATACTAGTTAAAGCGAGTTCTGGGATTAAGGCCAATTATCTACACGAAGGATCTAGGTCTGTGGATGGAGTGCCCTCCATGGGGGGTCTTTCTAAGTTGTCCTAACCCGTATTTACGCTAAATTTCGGTGGAAACCACGGAAAACTCCGAACGGTTAGGTCGGCGGACGTGACCTGGTTTTGAATCAGATACCTTCCGTCTTCCAGATCAGAGCGCTATGCGCTCGGACTAGTTAAAACAAATCGAGCATGTAACGTACGTATATAATTTCATACGTAGATGGAGTATACGACTATAGTACGTTAACGTATAGTATAGTAACGTATATAGTACGACTATATACGTAAATAGATGGAGTATACGACGTACCTACATGCATGCATATGCGTCGTGTAGTAAAAGTATTTCTTCTATACTGTATTGCTTCTGCACTGCATTATCATATAAGAAAAATGCGATTACAAATGAATTTCAAATATAAAAAGAAATCTGCAAAACACTTTAATGTTATCATTCGAATTGCATCGTAGGGATGGAAAGGGTTAAATGCATGTCAACATCACATAAGAACTTATCGAAGAGTGATACTCACCCTGGTGTTTGGCCAACCTCTCGCATTAAGTGAACGGGCCGGTTCCCTATATCCGTGTCCAAACCGATGAAAACTCATCGGTTAGACTACTTCGGACGTCTCCACGTCCGAGGGGACATGAACTGCGTGTATCCGAGCACTCTCAAAGTGAACGGCCCGATCCGAGCACTCTCAAAGTGAACGGCCCGATTCCTTCTCATCGGCTCAAGGCTACGTGGCCGGTGAAGACCCGGTCAAATAAGTGGAAATATTGCCCGAAAACAACCTTCGTAAACCTTGGTAAAAGGTTTATGGGCTTAATACAGAAAGGGGGGGGGATTAGCCCTCTTCCCTCTAGCGTAAAACAATGCTATCGAGCTTCCTCAACAAAAAGGATAGCCTTTTAAAGCGGGCTGTTTGTCACATACCTGCTTGCTGCGCCCAATCTAGTATAGAAGTAAGTTGGTTGCCGAACATGGAGTCGCAGTCGTTAACCTTGGCTCTTCCAGAGACCCCAATCATAGCAGAGTTTGTCTTGGTGCCAGTGAAAAGGGCCGTTGCTGTAGATGCAGAATCTGGAACTTGATGGCTGACGCTGTACGTCTGAAAGATTTTGTTAGCTAAAATGAATGTGTGTAAAACGACAAACAGACGTCACTTCCGCAAGAACAATTAAAATAAGCCATTGTTTATTCAGTAAGGTCTTTTTGACCAGTTATTAGTAACAGAAAAAAAGTGCGTTGTTTTATGTACAGAATTGGCTTTCGCGTGATGAAAATGAGATTAGAATCGCGCCAGTGTGACATTTCATATTTTTCGAGATTTGTGTGACATTTCATATTTTTAATCGCTTATATGAAGTAACACGAAGTATTGTGATCCTGAAAAAAATTTGGTATTCAGATTGTGATGGGGAAAAAAAATTAGACCATCCTTACCTTCACTTTGAGGAGCTTCGGCACTTTCCTTTTTGATTATAATCGAATGGATAGTTTTACAGGGGTCACACCAAGGAGTACATTAAAGTCTAAAGCAAAAGCCAATGGTCAATACATTGTTTAGGCCATGCCCTAAATGTTAATAAGTTTTCAAAACTGAACACAGCTTGGCAAGGTCATATTTGGAGAAAATAGTCAAACCTTAATATTATTAAAGCATCTTATCTCAATTTCAAATGAAATAAGTAAATGAAGTGCATAAAAAATGCATATGATGTAATGGACGTACAAAGAAATCGGATGATGCCCATATCAGATTTTTGAGAATGGTAAAAGATGTTCTATTTTTGGATAAAAAGTACGTTCGTTACCATGCATGATTATTCAATTTCTTTGCATTGCTAAATCTTACTGATTACAAAATTAAAACAAATACATTCTTAACCTCCAATGAAAGAGAAGTTTTTGTTTCTTTGGTTAAGGCAAAGCTACAAGGGTAGCCGTATTGATGTCTTGGGCGGAGGACTTCCAAAGGGTTTATAACATTCCTATTTTTCCATTAAGCGTTACAAGTTCAAAGCTTGTCTGTATGCGTGTCTGCTGCAAGTTTCCAAAATAATACACCGATGTCTACGCTTTGTTTTAAAAAATAAGAAAGATGGTTCTTAATTTTGTTTTATGGAAATCTGTTCAGTTGTTCAACAATTAATTATAGGATTAAACTCCCGACGCATGAAGTTTGAACACCATGTTTTGAGCATGACAGCTGTTAAATGGATGAGCCGATTTTAATGCGACGTTTTGTTCGAAAGATTGTTTAATCAGAATTATTCTTATCTATTTCTTCATTCAAATTTATTCAACGGTTTAATTTTAATACAAAATTAAAACCCCTGACGCCAGAAGTTTGATGCCTCTGTTTCTGGAACGGGATCTCCTAAATGAGTGAGCCGAGTTTAATACGATTTGATCCGTTTAAAAGCTGGTCTCATCAGAATGGTTTTTAGCTATGCTGGATAATATTCACTTCATAGTCGGTAGGTTTTTTAAAAATAAAGCTTGATTTACACTTGTTTGATGATCTAAATGTGCAAGTTTAAAAACAACAACAACAAGGGCTTGAACATATATCTGAAGTTGTTTTCGATTCGCAGATTCAAGTATTACACACACATTTAAGATATACGAACTGTTACCTTCAAAATGAAATATTTTTTTGAAGAAAGTTTTTGGAAATATACTGAAAGGTACCATGCAGGATATGAAAAAGAGCCACCAAAAATCAAATGTCAGGCTTTTTGCATTGAACGGTGTCGTTGGATGTTGAAGTCATTTAGAACATTTCTCATTGCGTACGCAATCAGTTCACCTGAATTTGTTAAAAAGAAACCCGATATTTTGTTTTCTGTTAGCGATTCCTTTCCATACCTTCAATGGTACAGCCGTAACATCGATGGAATCTTGCAAGATATTTTACAACGGAGTTTCCAAGAAACAAATATTCTTCTGAAGAGCATCTCTTAAAGAATATCAGTAAAAGAAAAGAATGCATTAGTGTTTTCATGAAAGTGAATAGTTATTTTTGGAGCTACCTATATACTACAGATTTTAAAGATGCTCAAACTTAAAACTCAATTTTTCAGTTTGGCCCATACGTACTTTGGCTAGTGCAGTGTACGGAAACTTTTCGAAACTCAGCTGACTGTCTTCTCCAGTGCGTCCTTCAGTTTGGCCCTGGTATAATCTGGATGCCATAACTGTGCTCACTCCCATACCATCACCGACGAATATTATGACGTTCTTAGCAATTCTAGTGTTTGGCAGCACTTGCAAAGAGTCTTTGAGATCTTGCTGGCCCATTTCAAACCAAAAGGTAGGCGATTGTTCTGGAAATAGAGAAAATATGTCACGATAAAGAATTAGAAATGCCAAAATGTATTTGTAATACGCGAAATAGATTAAAAAGATTCGATTATTTCGAGGTTTCAGAAAACTTTGAGTAGCAAACGATTGATAGATTTAATCAGTTTAAAACTTTCTAGAAGTCGAAATGTTAATGATAAACTCTCCAACTGGCGCGCCGTTAATATGCTTGTAATGCCACAAAATTTACGCTATTAATATTTTACTATATAATAGTGTACCTAATTAGAAATTCTGTGTGTAGTACGGATAACTTTTTATACCGAGATATAAGTAAGAATTCCAAAATATAATTTCTACAGGTATCAATTACTTGAAATTAGTTTTATGCAACATTATACTATTTAAAACCGTGATCGTAATTTAATATTAAGATAATATCACGATAAATAAGCAGATGTAATGATTTCGATTTGTCTATGTTCTTACATTGACAATTTCAAACATATTAATGATATTTTACATTAAAAGTTCCCTTTAGTAAATGGTGTGCATCGGTTTTATTCATCACTTATAGAAACACACAAAAGATCATGTATGTTGCACTACATACGGGTTGTAGTCGAATGAAGTAGCAAGTATCGTTGTCATTAACTGTTTTAACTTTCTAATTGCATAGGCACAAATGAAACATTGATCTGAAAAGGTGCTCCGATTTTTTTGCTTTATCTTTCCAGATAATTAGACATGTCAACATTCGACTCTATACTTAAATGCAAACAAATTATATTGTATGGATAACAATTGCACATTTACATTGAAAATATTAAAATACATGTCGAAGCATTACATCCAAGATGAATAAGCCAAAAATTTAATTCATAGATAAAACCGACGTCATTTTGATATCCAGAAAATTATAGGCTAATTAGCTGACAAACTTTGTTAAAGTGCCATAAAGTGCTATGAAAATCTTCTAATAAGTATTTTATAAGTTATTGAAATTTTAAGCATATTCTTAAAATGACCCGAATAGAATTCATTAGTTCATTATATATAAGCATTTTGCGCATTTCATTTTATAATGTATGTTTTCTCATTAAACTATACAATTACGGTATATTATTTAACTTTAACTATCGCAAGTGATTAATGATGGCTTATTTTTTTTTCTTGCTGGAGCAAGGCCTGAGTAAAGATTCTACGCGTGTCTTCAGTCCTTCGAAATCACTAATCCGCTAAGGTCAAACCGTTAGCTGGATAACTCATTGTGTTAAAAAATCAAAACAAATTTAATAAAAAAAGAATTGAGACAGGTTAAGCCGTTAAAAATGATCCTGTAATAATGAATGACTGCGGTCACATCTTTGCTTCAATATTAAATAATAGGATTAGGTATGATGAGCTTAAATCTGTCTGCCAAGTTAGAATAAATTATAGTCTAAATAGGTCTCAATTATGGGTCGCAAAAAACAAAGATTTAACGGAAGTTTAAAATCTCGAATGTAAGCGGTAATAACTTTAGTACGATTTGGGATTATCTCCACAATTAGGGTAATGAAAGACTACGGAAATTTCGTAACGTAGGTATTTGAAGCCTTCAAGAGAAAAATTAGGGTGTCCTGAAAGAGTTTTACATCAATTGTCAGACGATTAAAATGAAGTTACAGGATTTGGCTTTTTTTAAATGCTTCCCTCATAAAATACGTAATTGATCAAATCAGTAATTTGCATCTATCTCAGCAAATTATATTTTTTTAGGCATTTTTTAAATCGCAAGTTAAACGTTCCTTGTTAGTGTATGTGTACATGTGTAAAAAGCCTGTCGCTGGAAATGGAACAGCTCTTTCTGGTTTAGTCAAAGCGAGATTAATTCCATTAAAATTAGAAATTATGTACTTTAATTGCGATGCAACAATACGCGTCACATCTTAATACTTTTAGTTATTCTGAAATATTTTTTTTCTTTTTTATATTTCCGAAGAAGGTCCTTCAATTTTTAGTCACAATTAAGTTGTTGCTTTTATAAAGACATCCCCCCCCCCTACCATTTGCCTCACAACACTTGTGTATGGCTAAAAAAATAATTAAATTGAAATTTTAGAAACTGATTTCAAAGTAAAATATCACAATATATCTTTGCTATTATTCAGCATTTTTATACGATTTTTAATGCCATTCATCAAGATAATTGCTTGTAATAACTGATACTGACATGTGCATTAAAATTATGGCTGTTATGTTAAATTATGCAAATTATGAACAGTTTGAACATGCGTCTTTTCAAAGAATACATGAATTAATGCGTTCACCTTTTTGGACATTCGTCCTCTTAAAAAAAAAAAAAAAAACCCATGAATTAAAGAGTTTACAAAATTCTTTGAAATAAAACCAACTAAAATTTCAAGCCAAATATTGAGAATTATGTAGAGCCCCTTCAAAGTAAACTGCTTCCCTAACTACCCAAGAGTTTTTAAGTTGCTCTCATAAGCTTGGATTTCATGTTTCGAAGGATTTCTGACAACCAGGCATAACAAGGTTAAAATATTTACATAAAGCAAAATTTACATGCCCACAAAAGATCGTGATGAGATTTTAATTACTTCGAGGAAAGGGACATCAAGCAAAATCGGCAGAGCGTCAAAATAGTCGTTCGTTCCGCATATTTAACGGATGTAAATTAAAAATTCTATTTTTACGATCCCATACAGATAAACTAAATGACGCGAATAAGTTTCAGTTTATATTTTCCACCGATTTTCAAAAAAGGTCACGAAGTCTATGAGTTTTGTAATGACTTCTGTACTTTGTAAATTCTCTGTGGATCAAATAGATTCAAAAAATGAATAAACTTGAGTTTGAACGGTGTTCTGGACAAAGCAACATGTGAAATTTGGTTTAGTAACTGTTTTATACAGGATGTTCCAAAAAGGTGGTAACACGCTTTAACCCCTTAAGCGGTTTGCCCGTACACTGTACGTGCTACCCAAATTTGGCCTCAACTGGCTTGCCCGTATAGCGTACGGGCATCGATATTTTCCCCTTTACTTTTCTGATTTGACCGTATTTCATTATTGTGAAGAGACTATTTAGTATTAATATTTTTCAATAGATGTCGTGGCTTGTCCATGTAACTGAAATGCTTTTCATCCGGGTTTTTCTTCCTAGCGAGAGAGCGGGAATATTTCATCATATGCCTTTCAAAATATGCCTTTTTTGGAAGCATTTCGGTATAAAAAAATTGACCGCTTAAAGGGTTAATTCTTAATTTATTAGAGATAAGTGGGCAGTGTAAATTGAAAAAAAAAAAAAAATATTCAAAATAAGAAGAACGGCTGCGTTTTGAAAATTAACGCTAACTTTTTTTTTCTTAAAGTTAGTTTTTAAAAGTTTTAGTTTTAAATTTTATTCTCTTATCCTATTAGCTTAAATAAAATGTGAATAAATGATTCCCCCCCCCCCCCCCAAATGGCCGGCCACTGCCTTGGAAGGCTTTGGCCACAACGGGCCGGAATTGTCCACTTTATTATGGGGGTGCCTAGTAGGTGGATCAACGTCGCCCCCTATGAAGGGACGAACAAATGACAACCACGCCCAGTCTGGGATCGAACCCCGACCGCCGGGAGTTGAACCCGAAATAAATGAAAGCGGTGACAATTCTGTCTTTTACGTACTAAAATTTAACAGGTTTTCTAGATCAGTTAGTTCCCAATCTTTTTTCTCTAAGCAAGTCCCTTCTAAAATTAGAAAAAATGTCTAACCCATTATGCGGTCGTGTATTAGTAAATTATTTTTCCGAACACCCTTATACGCCTTGTGGACCCTTGGGGGTTCGTGAACCACCGTTAGGGAACATTCGTTTTTTTGTGCTTTTTCGATAGATCATCTCCACTTATTCTGTATGTAGTCATATTTGCATAATGATTTATCTATGGTCAACGAATTCAAAGTTACTGAATACAAATAAAGTTTACAAACTTTCAAAGGTAACAAGGACATGCTAATGATCTGGTTTGTTTCAGTTTGAGCCACAGAAGATACGATTTGAACTCATGACTTAAGTACGCAGTTAGCACTAGATTGCTATTAATTTTAAACCACAAAATTTCGCGCAATCTTATTCAATTTAAAAAAAAAAGAAACAATTTTTTCGAATTTTGCATTTTTATTTTTTGAATTATGTAATTTAAGAATATATTCTGCATAAGTCATTCTTATAGCTAACTTAAATTACAAAATTCGTAGCTTAGAAGATATCTACAAGAAACTAAAATAAACAGTAGGTTTCCATGTTTGGCGATTTTCAAAAGCATAAAATGATTTAGCTTCACACATCCAAGCCATGGGCAAAAATTTAATTCCCGAAAAAAGAATAATAATCTTTAAATTTCTTTCTTGATATCTAATAAATACCAAATACCTTGACTTTAGTGCTACAATGCGGCACTAATGGCGCTCTCTGAAAAAGACTATTCAAAGCTGATCTGACTAGGCTGATATTGTTCCCCTTTTATATTTTTAGCTCACTTTATTCTCGAAGGGTTCTATTACCAGAAATTTTAATGACTATGTCATTTTATCTCTCGCCCCCTTTATTGAAAATTCTCCCAAAAATGTGCCCCAAGAGCGACATAATTTTACATATTTATTTAAATACGATAGTTCACGACAGCTTTAATCTATTGTTACAATATTTCGTTAGCTGTAGAATATGCATCACATGTATTTTTTACATATATTTAAATACTATTAGTTTACAACAGTTTTAATATATTGTTACAATATTTGGTGGCAACTTTTAGCGAAAGCTTTCGCTAAGCGTGGCAACTTTTAGCGAAATCTCGCCGAAAATGAGTTCCCCCAAACCACATCTAGCTCAGCGATCTCACCAATATTGGGAGAGAAATCACTAACCATAATTTAGTCAACAAGAAAATAATTTGGTGCTCTAGTTAACCGAATTACATGCAACGAAATCCAAAGTTAAAGCATTTGAAACGTAAAACACGAATTATGAACCAAACTGAATCCTATAAGAGCAGATTGCCAAAATTCCTGAAAATGTAATTTCTATTAAATATACTTATTTTCCAACGGAACGCGGGAAAGAATTTTAATGGACATATTGATAATAAATCAATAAATAATTGGCCACTGTCGAAAGTGTATCAGTATGACAATTTCTTATTGAAAAAACAAACGTGCTATATGCAGTGTTTTGAATAAAGTGCATGTTACACACAGGAATAACATAAATAAATGAATATTTACAACAGTTATAGTATAGAGGCGGACAGGCAGACATACCGAAATCAAACACTTCATCTTTGACTTACTCTTTTTTGACACTTTGAAAAAAAAAAAAAAAAACTGTTTAACATTTTTTATTGGAGAGTCGTCATTAATGAAATATTTATCTTTAAAAGTGTTGCATAAATGATGAATTGGGCAGGAATTACTTTTAGTAAATGTTATTTATCTATACAAATCCCAGGTATTTGGCCACTAAGCCATTAGCCGTTGTCCAGCTTCCCAGTACTTTAAAACAGTTGAAGTAAAATAATTCAATGCAGTGCATTTGTCAATATACTTTCAATTCATAAGTTGTTCAGAGTCACAAAGAGTACAAGCAGGAGAATCTTCAAGACCAATTTTGAAGAAGAGATGGGCATCTGAGCCATCGTGTCCAGTTGAAGACTGAATAACGCCACTGCAACATGACGAGGAGAATCTGGAATAGAGGGCCTTGAATTTGTGAGGCACTCCCAGGCAGACTTCGTGTAATCGTAATCGACTGTAATCGATTATATTTCTTGTGTAATCGTAATATAATCGTAATCTGACCGTTAAATTTTTCGTGTAATCGTAATCTAGTCATAATCTTAGTTTATTTTTTCGCGTAATCGTAGTCTAATCGTAATCTAGAGATTTTATTTGCCAGATAGTCGTAATCGAAGAGCTTGTAATCGTAGTCGCTTTGATTACGAGACGATTACACAACGATTACAGTTGCCCAGTTTTAGTTTTTGTTCTGCTTGCTGGGAAAATTTTCACGGGGAGGCACAGGCATGCCCTGAAGGCAGGAAGTTCCCCTGGAGCTCGACGTTTGGAGGAAGACAGGAGCTGGCTTGTATTATTTTTTTTTCCCCCGGGAAAATATTTAGATGACCATTCTCTTTTGTTGTTGTTGTTGTTGTCTGTCGTCTTCTGTTCATCCGAATCTGGACTGGTGAGAGACAAGAATGGACTTCCCAGAAGAAAGTGAGTGTTGCGCGGGAGGGAATAGCTTAAAGGCCCTTTCAAATATACAGAGACATGTCGCGGGACGCTAGCAGTAGGATGCCAATAGCGGAACCAATTCTTCAATAGTGTAACCATTTCCTTTAAAAAGGTGGTGATACTCCGGTATTAACCAACAAAAGATAATTGGGGACCGTGAATAATATTGCGGTTTCGCACATCCCCCATCTATTGTTCGGTAGAGGACACCCCAAGTGTCGCAGCGTCTTAACCATGACGAATTTCCCCGTTCAAATACATTGTAACCGCGACATGTCTCTGTATATTTGAAAGGGCCTTTAACTATCTCTTGCGGTGTCAGATCTTTCCTTCATTTCTTCATTTTGATTTGCGGTCTTAATAAAGAACATAAATGGCACGTACACAGGAAAAAGTGCAGCATGTTTTTTCAGTTTTAGAAAAGTATAAAAATAAAAATGGAAAAGGATGTGCATTTAAGAACTATGAATGTGTTATTTGGATTAGTGGACAATAGATATACTTTGGTTCCTTGTGTTGTTTGGATAAGCAGGTAGGGGCGCATATATTTCCGTTAAAAATTAGTATATCTTTGTGCTATTAATTTTGAGTATGTTGTTTAAGAATTTATAATGTATAAAGACCTAGATACTTTATTAAATATAAATATTTTTTAATGATCGATAAATTTCTGGATAAATGGGTAAAGAGTAGGGAACATAAACAATGATCTAGAAAACCCCTTTTCCCCCTTTAATAGAATTAACATTTTGTTTTTTCCTTCAATAGAATTTGATGGTGAGTAAAAATGCATAAAAATACATAATGAAGTATTAAAAATCAAATTTGTCTTATTTTCGACTTGATTGGCTGCCTTGACTTAGTTCTAAAAGTTTAACGGATAAATAATTTATTTTCATTTATGCCAGTGTTAGTGATTAGTCCCAGAAAACAGTTGATTTTTTTTTTTATATGATTCACGAAGTGTTCATATTTCGTTTTCTTCGCTGATGAGTGTGAAAATTATTTAAAATATTTTGTTTTTATCTAATTTGTACTGTACACATATTATATTAAAACATAGTACGTCTTTCGAACTTGAATTATTGGCTATTATCAATTTGGAATTAAACTGCAGACTAATTATATATAACTTTTCTATTGTGTGTATTATAAGCTTTTATAATTCCTCCGAGAATTCGCATTAATCAACACAGGCGTGGGATAGGGGACAACACGCTCCGCTAGCCGTCTACTTTGTTTATAATACCATCGATTGAAAAGTCTTTTCCTCCCGCAAAACCTATAAAAATTTCACTATTTCCACTTTTGAATATATTATATACACACTCCCTCCCCCACCCCCCATCCGCAAATCTTTGACATCTCTACGTCTATATTAACCTATTTTCTATCTCTCATAAAAATGTTAGCTCCTTTTACCACATTCAAAAGTTTGGACAACTTTTGGCACTATACTATTTTCATTAAATTTCAAATGTATGTATGTATGTGTATATTAAATATTCAATATGTAAAAGGAGTTCTTGACCAGAGACGAAAATGTGTGTCAGTTCTTTAGCATATATAACAGCTAATTGCTTAGAAAGTGAGCATCTTTGAACGGTTAGTTATTTATAAAATAGTTTTACAGTTAATTCGTGCCTTTTTTTTATTGTAATTGGCATTATATTGGATTTTACCATTCACACCGCCAATATCACCGTCCAGTTTTGTTTATTACGTCGTACCAGCACCAATACACTATATGTGACCCACCACACTTTTAAGATGTATGTTTAGAGATATCTTTAGACATCTCCATTCTGCTATTCTTAAGTAATTCTTATTAGCAGTATTCTTAAGTCTTTCCGTAATTCTTAAATTATCCTCAATACATAGTATGCATGTAGTTTTGAGTTAGTAGTTAGTTTTGAATTTTTAAAACGGCGAGTGTATTCTAGAAATTAAAAGTTTGTTTGCTCGGCAGGCCCGGTTTTAGATATTTAATGCCCATATACGTGTTATGAAAGTATAAAAAAAGAAGTTAAACTGTGCGTGAAGTTTTCTGTGAAATAATAACTGCATTATACGTTCAGCCTCATCTATTCAGATTCAGGCTAACGGTTATTGTCGAGAAAACAATGCATTTGTCGAGAGCCCCTGCTTTTAGCGTTTTACTCAATGCATTAAAACATCTTAAACTTTGGTTTAATATGTTCGCGCACATTGTTGCAAGATCGTAACGACAGAGGTTCCTCCTTCACGGCTGAATATTACTACTTTTCATGCGTCTGCCAGTACCTCTTTCGAAACCAGAAAACCGGGACATAGGCAAGGAAGCAACGCCGAGCATAGAAGGGATCAAATATCAATTTTTGTATACTAATTTTTGCTTGATTAGATTAAACCTGGGTTCATTTCAAAGATGTGTTAAACCACCAAGCCTGTCCCCCCCTCCCACCCCACACACACACTGCAAATGACATATGTTTAAGTTAGAATCGGAAAATGCCATGTTCAAATAGAGGTTAGTATGCATTAAAAAACTTTTCACAAGTGGGCTTAGGAAATCAACCAGGTTCATCTAATAGTATAAAAGTTTTTGCTGTATGGCATTCTTGTAATTTAGCTCCCTGAACAGATGGACCCATTATTCAGTTCTTGAGTTAAAATTGTAAAATTTAGACATTATAATATCAACGCCAGAAGGGTAAAAAGAAAAGTTTTGTAATCGTAATATAATCGTAATCGGACTCAAATGTAATCATAATCGAAAGTTTAAATAGATTACATAATCGTAATCTAATCGTAATCGGAAATTGGGTTTATGTGATAATCGTAATCTAACCATAATCGGGAATTATACTTTCTCCAGTAATCGTAATCCTGGTCTAAAAGTTAAAATTAATCGTAATCGATTACACGTCTGTGTAATCGGCACGAAGTCTGCTCCCAGGTGCTTCCCTTAGCTCATTTGGAAGGTAGGAGAAATTACGAAATTACTACGACTTTTAGTAAATGTCATTGCCAAAATATTCCAAGCCTTACTCTCTTGCATTTCTTGTCCGGATTTCATTGAGCACGAATTTTTCTGAAGAGCTGGTTTATGCCAAATCATCACCATTTTTCGTACAATGATTGGCATGCCAAATGAAACCTCACTTGTGGCAGGCTCACATTAATGTTCCAGAGGTAAAAGACCTGAAAAAGTTTCCATACGTAGTTTCCATGGAAACGAATTACAGAAGGATTAGATACATAATTACAAACTGCTGCCTGGAGAGCAATTTGATTTCACTCTTCTCCTACGAGTCTTCCTTTTTTCCTGGTAGAGGACACAAACACACGAATTCTTCAAAATAATCACATAAATGACGTAACAAAAGAAAGAAGCTAATGTATGTTTAATGGGCGTTCACAAACCGATTCGTTCCCTGGGATCGCATTCAGACATGTCAAAACAACACTTGGAAATGATTTCTTAATCTGCGTAATGCGTTTATAATTTGAGAACGGACGCTGAGGCGCAGGACAGTAAGCGAATGACTGCACCTTAAGAAAACACGGACTTATCTTGTTTCAGAAGTCTTGTTTGCTTTTCGAAAATGAAGGCCCGTTTTAAGACAATTAACCGAGTAATTTAGTTTTCGACTTGTTGGGAAATACTTTCAAATTAGTAACCAAGAAAAAAAAAATTAGAGTCGACACGCAACCTAAACGAATAAACTATAGTTAAAAAGGAAAGACTTACTAGACTAAATATGCAAAATACTATTTGTATAAAATTGAAGCATTAAATGATTAAGATTCTCAGCGAGAAAAGGAACAAGCCAAAGTAGATTAATTTGAATTTATTTTTTTAATAGATTAATTTTTAAATATATTAATTTGAATTTCAGAGTCTCGATAGTTAGTTTCCCCATAAATCAGAGATAGTGAAAAAATCAGTTTAGCTTCCAAATAATGACCAGCACATAAAACACGTGACAAAATTATTTTGCACCACAAAAAGCAAATACCTAGCGCACCCGGAAGACAAGTTCAGAAATTCTCCTCCCAAAGAAAATGGGTGTACTTTCCTATATCTGTCTGACTGAAATGGGGACCCGTACCTATGGGTAGAGAGGAGCCATTCCCCCCCCACCCCCCAGCTCTCGGGAAACGTCTGTACTACCAGAATAATAGAATAATTTACGTTCTTGTATTACGTAGATGCGGCTGAACATTGAAATATAGTATTTTTCTGGGGCAGACATATGGTCCCCAAACTCTCATATGGGCTCACATGCTCAGCTGTTTCTATGCAGTGCTTTATTACGATGATCCTTGCAGAGGAGGGGTGGGGTTGCCGACATGTTACTTTGACGATGGCACGATATTGCTCCACGGATACGGGTCGTCATGACCAAAAAAAAAAAATATTAAAGATAAAAAAAAAAATATTTTCAGATATTATCTTGTAGCTACCATCAGTAATGCAATAATATGCAAGTACATTTTTCATTTAAATACATACACTACAAAATTTATATTACAAATAATATCCTACATTAAATATATATACTACTCTATATATATATTTCAAAAATTGCTTTCCTTCCATTTATTTGTTCATTAAAATTTATGATTCAGATAATTCAAGTTTTCGATAGTTCGAGGTAGGCGCGGTCTTGTCCACATTGAATTATCGAAGCTACTGTATATTGAAATATATAAAGGGCAGTTATAATTAAACTTCTAAAAACAGCATTCTGCAGCTGAAATGGGCGAGCAGATTGCCACCAAATTTGGAATATGGACCGTACGCGCAGAGATGCGCTCAAAGAAATTTTAAAAAAAAGTTTAGTTCAAAAAATGTTCTCCCAGGTGGCGTTTTGATGAAATCTGCTCAAAAACCACACAAATTGGTTAATAAAATGTTCAAAAACTATTGATTAAATGTTTGAATTGTTTATACATTTCAAAATTAGCCATACCCATAATTAAATTGTTTTTCGTGCAAAGCGCGACCTATTGGACATTGTTTTTTTTCCTCAAAATTTCCGAAACGAATCGCATGTATAGTCTATAGCAAAATTTGGTTGCGATACTCCCCCCGTTTTAGCTGTAGAATCCGTTTGCAGGCAAATTATCACCACCCTCTATTTTATAAGTATTTGGTGAGTAACCACTCAATTTATAAAATTGACAGGCATGCCAGGCATTTATGTTATTAACAAAACAACCGCCCTACACGAAAAACTTGGAGGATTCTGAGCCGACTCGTACTAACATAATAACACTGTTGAAGAATGTTTCCCCCCATATAGCATCTTACAGGTATCCCAAAATGGTGGCAACACGGCTTAATTATCTAATAGAGGTAAGTGAACAATGTAAATTTAAAAATGTTCAAAATAAGGCAAGAGAGATTGCGTTATGAAGAAGTTCCTTTCATTAATTTTCAGGAAGGTACAGTTTTTTAATTTGCTTACACATCTATAGAAAAAAATCCCGATTAGTAAAATGTGTCTCATACACTAATGACGTGATGCACGAAATTTGAAAACATCCTAAAAATTCTGAAATATCCAATAGATAAAGAATTAAAGCGTGTTACCACCTTTTTGGAACACCCTGCATAACTGCATCATGTTATACATTTGCGCAGCTGCGGGGAAAAAAAAAAAAAAAGCCCACTTTCTCTTTATTTGGTCGTCGTTCGTCGTACAGCAAAGTTATATATATCATTCGTTTGCACATAACGCACACTTTAATATACTATTAATTTAATTTGCATAAAGGGCCTTCTTAATATTTAACTGCATCAACTTCGTTTTTCTCAATGGCAACACTATTCAGACTTTATTAAACGAAAGAAAACCTTCGAATTACCCTAAATAGATATTTTCACCAATTTTCTACGATAATTTCCGGAGATAACGCGAATTCTTTTTTTGCGTGATTATAAGGGGCTTTCTGCAAATGGAAAAACGCTATTTGTAGGTTTCGAAATTTTCGCCTTACATTAATTTCTCTCGCGATAGTTAAATAAAATAAATATTATTTACAGGGAAAATACCGTTTCTTGTCTTAAAGTTTTGTGTACTGAGAATATCAGGGATAGAAATTAGAATATTTAGTCAGTGATCCAAATGAACCGCGACTACAAAAACTTCCTTGGTCTGGATACATGATTTTAAGAAAAATGCAAAACGATTGCATTACGATTTTGAAATTTTTTTTATAGTTTTGAAATTGTTATTGAGTATTTAAAAGCTCTCTTAGACAGATGAAATATTGCCAAGAGTGATAATCTGTTCTCTGCTCTTCTGCTTTTAAGCATTAGAGCATTATGACACTAATACGGTCAAACTTTATTGGTTTCAGGATTGAAAGTTTATTTGTTTGAATTTCATGTAAAAAACGCAATTACTTTGTTGCCAACCCATTATCACTGTTTATTATTTCACTTTCTTCATTTAATACAGCGTTTCACAACCTGTGGGGCACGATCCCCAAGGGGGGCGCAGAGCGTTTGCAGGGTGGGCGCGAGAAAAACCAAAGAGCAAGTAGTGATGCATGTTTTTTTAAAAATCTTATTTATTCTCTTTATACTCAAAAATATATATTCATTTTTGCTTAAAATTTTCATTCAATCTTTACTGATAACATTTTGTAAAAAATTCGACTAAATATTCATTGTTAAAGATTAAAAAACTGAATGTATGCTGAAAAATGTGAGCGGGGGGGCGCTAACATATAAGTTTGGCTTTGTTGGGGGGGGGGTGACATTAAAAGGTTGAGAACCGCCGATTTAATATTATCGTCTGCAGTATGCAATATAAGACTTTTGGCGGCATTTTAATTTATAGTCAGATGAAAATTTAGACAGAAAAGTGCGATTTTGAAAATGTATAGGGAAGTCCAAAGACCTGACGCTTCAGATAATAAAAAAGGTCAAATTCATGCATGGAATGTTGAGGATGTTAGTTTTTCAGAAATTGGGCGTTGTATTAGAAGACGTACATCTATTGCATCTAATTATATGATAAAATATTTTATTTGGGGAGATATAGTAGCAGACTGAACAATAGACGCTTTATAGAATCACTATCAAACTGTACAATCCTCCAATTTTGCTTCAAAATTTGCTATTTCTCAAGACCGCTTACTTTACTATTTTTGTGATAAAGAAAATCTAATTTGCGTTTATTTTACGCAATTAAAAAAAATTGTCACAATAAATTTATATACGGTCCCATAACTCGTGAAAATAACATTTTATTTAATACTAGCTGAAGTACCCGTCGTTGACGGGTTAGTACTAAATGCAAATTTCTAAAAGCAAGAACTTTCGTCAGCATTGTTGGAGTACACAGAATGGATGTAGTATGTTGCCAAAGTAAAGAAAGCGCAATTATATTTTTTATGTACTGTTAAAATATTACAGGTTAGAGAGTAACTAAGTAATATCATTTCATTCGGTTTAGTCGTAATTATGGGATGCGCGAACGAATATTTACAATAATTCAAATAATTTTCGCAAAATCTCAAAATCTAATCAACATTTTTGAAAAATTGGAAGCCTAGAATTTAAGTTGAGTGACAACCTATCATGTCACCCAATTTTGTTCAATTCTCTGCTGTCTTTATTTCGTGATGCTGGAACAAACATTTTAGCATTTTTAAACGATTTTCACAAAATCTCAAAATGTAATCAAAATATTTAAAAAATTCAACACCTATAAATTAAGATTAGCAACTACCTATCATATCACCAAATTTCGTATTAGTCGTTATTACGCGATGCTTGAAAAAATATAACCGCATTTTGGGATAATTTTTACAAAATCTCAAAATCTAATAAAAAGTTTAAAAAATTGGTCACCTATACTTTTTGTTGAACAACAACCTATCATGTGACCAAATTTCATATCATTCGCTTTAGTCGTTATTACGTAATATATTAAACTACTGAACGTAAAAATTTGAAATTTTGCACAGCCATGTAATATTACTTTCTGCATCCATTTCCATCGAAATTTGTCTATGTCGCTATTCATAATTTTTTGAATATTAATTTAATAATCTATAATTCATATTAATATTTTATTAAAAATTATAATAATAGTAAGTTATGCTTGGGTCGTTTAGTTCTAATAGTACAAATAAAAATCAGCTTCTTATCAATATTATACGTATGAAAAAATATTTAGCATAGGGAGAGAGAGATTTCGGAAGTTCATAACTCACTCATTTTCAGTTTAAATTTATTTGAAATTAGTATCCTAGGTTAAAATGAGCTATATTTTTTAGATATGAAGTGAAATCTAGGGGTTGCTATTGGGTTAAATAAAAGTAGGTGCGAATTTTACTATGGAGATGGCCCCTTTTACAATTTTTATGTACAGTAAATTATAGTGTACCTCAATCGTAAACTATTAGCACATGTAATTTTACTGTGCGACGAATGACGGCCGAACGAAGTACAAGTGGGCGTTCTTTTCCCGCAGCTGTACATAAAATATTATGGTGGACTACTGAGAATTGCCTGTATATTGGAGTTTTATATCTCATTTCTAACTGTATGCAATGACCCACTTAGCAGCAAGTATGTTTTAACATGTGTTCATCAGACAAAAATTTCCATTCTGAAAGTCGTTCTTTGATTCTATTGAAAATATATCCGTATCCAATTAACTCATGTTATATCCTGCCTAAGAAAACGTGGGTGCATATGTATTCAGATGCTATGCTTTCATATAAGAGGAAGTTTCAATTACTTCCTATTTATTTATTGCTTTCCCCTGAAATCATTATCGAGCACGTTCCGAGACTAAGCAAATATCGTTAAGAATCGCAGAAAAAAAAAAAAAAAAAAACCGTTTCTGTGTAAACAGAAAACGTAATCCTAGGCAAGTGATAAAATTCCATAACCGAACGAAGCTAAAGTTAGTCTTACAACCTATGCACCCAATTTGTAAGTAAAAAACACCGTAAAAGTTGACATTGATTGGCCAAAATGTGGCTGACCTGTTTTGAGGAATATGAGAGATGATTGTCAAGTAGTTAGTTTCGTTAATAAATAGCAAAATATTCAACTTTAACGATTTTCACCAAGTGTAAACTGGAACAAGTAGTAAATTTACTTTAGCGCAATGGGTGTCCAGTCTTGTAAAATTACGTTTACGATTAATGCATTACATAAATTTTGGTTAATAATTTTTCAGATGCTTCGCAATATTAATTATGCATCATTTGTAATCACTGTTTAAGTATATTTTTGCCATCAAACAGTTGATTACTCTGCTCACTTTTTGCTAATAAGAAATGGTTAATAGCAGGGAAAATGATGCCTATTCCATTGAACTCTGTTCCACGGTATATGAACACTTATTTTAGAAATATAAATTTTGTTATTGTCAAATAATAAAATATTGTTTACAACTGAATACTGTAAAAGAGGAAATTTTGAAGGAATTTTACTTGTGTTAAAACAACAGACGAGAATTGTGGCTGGTTATTCCAGATTATTATACAGGCTGAAAAGCAGGGCTTAAGAACAGTACAAGCCCATTTGAAGCTTAACCATTGCAAAAGAAAATATTAAGATATGCAGTTTAATTTGCCATGTTTCAGTTACTAAGCCAACCTCCTGATAGAAACGACAACAGATCTAGCTCTAAGTAAGAAAGTAATTTTGCTTCAAAATAGAATTTACTCCCATCTTCACAAGATAACAGACACAAATATTAAGGTCATTAATCGAAGTTATTCGGACTCTGATTAAAATAATTAGAACGTGTTGGTAAATGTCTAGTATTTGGCAGCAAGCTGCGATTTTATTGTTAATTTAGGATTAGGTCAGTCCGAGAAATCTACCCAAGCCCAAAAACCGTTTGCATACTACCCTGATTACCGCTTTAGCTTCAAGTAAAATATGCCTTAGTCGTCAGGATTCAGACTTCGCAGCTATGGTTCGAAATGCAAGTTTTGTAAAATCTATTATCAGTTTTCTCCTTTCTAAAGCTTTCGATAACCTTGAAGGTAAAGTCCGAATTCATAAGATTATAATCGAGCTGTTAGATGATCATGTCACTTTGTCTTAATTCAGTTTCCCTCTAGTCTATAGCGTCATCTAGAAATACTTAATATTTCCTACAGACTCGCCATGTAATGTCGGCAACCTTTTTACTTATTTGATAAATATATCACAATCAGCCATTGATACAAAAAGTAAAAGCATAGGAAACTAAATAATTAACGCCATAATGATGTGGCGAGTGTAATTAATATTATAAAAAAATTGGCCTCTAAGCAAAGATAAGCAATGATGACAAGAAGAGGCTTCAGGCAAGTCATGATCTCGGAAGTCATCACCTAATCAAAAGGAATTGATAAATGAAAATTAGATTGACCGCAGAATCAACATTTACTTTTATGAGCTCAGCTGTGCTATTTTAATTCTGGCTTTCAAGGGATGAGTCGAGTATGGCATAAAGTTGAAACTTAAAACATCTAAATTTTTTTCGTTTGATGTATTTTTTTATTAATTGTTTATCGTTTATAGGACATCGTTCAGCCTGAACTGATAAATTGGAACTGATAAATGGGATGATTTATATGTATATTTTACAATATAAATATTATTCTGCCACAATACTATTTATATAATTGTGGCAGAATGATAAATGTATTGATTTATTTAAAAAAAATTTTTACATACCATCAGAAGAAAAATTAGAGTCTTATTTTTTTCTGCTTAAGACTTGACGACTTACCGCATATTTTTGCTATTTTTTTAAAGCATCACATCGACGGAGGAAGGCGATCTTGTCATTCAACACAGCACAAGGCCATTTTCAGTGCTTTTGTCCCATCTGTGACATAACTGTGGTCGCTGTCTGATCACCGATGTCAAATTCACCGTTATCGTGAACCACATCAGCGACAGTTCCGCATCTGACAAAATTTATTTCTGAACTTTTCTGTAATGATGCCGTAAAATTTCTCTCTGAACTCAGCATAACTGGGTGCATAAGGGTTATTCTAATGTATTCATTTTTAAGCCGGAATAAGAAATATAAAAAGCAGTACATTAACATATCATTAACTGTTTAAAAGATTTAGACAAGCTCTTTCAAATGCACAACACAAAGACCGATAAGTTGAGTGTTTGAGATCGAAAATGACGGAAGCATCTCAAATTGTAATTGTTGTAAAACAGGTCTCAATTGTTGTCTCAATTGTTGTAAAACAGGAAATTAATGACAGTAAAACGATCGCTAATATCATTTAATGGTCCCATCAAAACTTCTGAACTTCGTTTTAATTGTCAAGCAAATAGTTAATTTATTACTTAAGTAGACAAGCAATTAACGAAGGGATATTTTCAGCTTTGTTCTCAGGTTGTTCAGATTGAAATTATTTGGTGTAGGGGAAGATGGAGTACAATAAAACGTATTCTCTAAAATCAGTAAGGTTTGTCATAGAAAGTTCTAACTCGCATACGTATTTGCAAATGTATGTTCCAGTTACTGACGTGATTTGGAGACAATCTCATTTTTACAGCAAGAGCAAAAGACAATTATTGGATTTTCCACCAGTAATTTTGTTTTACTCTTTGTTCGCATTGGTTTAATTATTTTTCCAATATTGTGATTAGCATGTTATGATCTCCATACTTCCAAAGCCAGAATTAAGAAATGAGTGTCAGGAATTGGTAAAAATCTATTTTGCAGCCTTAATGCGAGGTGCAATGAAACATGTACTGTACCCCGTTACTCCAGCATGAATGCACTCACTTGGAATAAAGATGTTACTATATGATATTTAGATAGACAGCACAAAGTTGACAAGGAATTGCTTTTAAATCTTACTCCATCTTTAGAGACTCTGAAGATAGCGACAATTTAGATTGCCTTTAAACTAACGATCCAAAACAGTACAGATAATGAGTTATCCTCAACTAACATGCATGATACAAGCACTCTAAATGATTATGTATTAATCAATAGGAAGATAAGTTTAAACGCAAAGAAATGTACTTTGTTGGGGAAATAAATTTAAAATCAAACGTAATGTGAAGTTCTTGGGTCAAATGAATTCGTCTACGCTTCAGATGTGTGCGCGTTTTCCGGAAACACATTTTTATTAAAAAACGAAATTTAATAAAAACTACCACCTCCTGTTCCTTCAGGTAATGCAGTAAGGAAAGCAGAAATGCTAAATTTTTGAATTTGATTTAACCCTTTGAGGTGCAACCCTTTCCCAATGCTGAAAAAAGGGCAGCCGTTGCCATCGCTCGACTTAACTACCAGCAAGATGGCGGACAATCTAAATGTTCATCGCGTGCCACAGATCTAGAGACCCTTTTTTGACGCAGCTGACTGTGCGCCACAGCCAGCTGCGTAAATAAATGGGTATCTAGATCTGTGGCACGCGATGAACATTTCGATCGTCCGCCATCTTGCTGGTAGTTAAGTCGAGCGATGGCAACGGCTGCCCTTTTTTCAGTATTGGGCAATCTATCCAGCTGTTCTCGAATTCTTCCGTTTTTCAGCAGATGTCTGTGCCGTTAAAAATAATCGTGACAATTTTTTTTACGGGAAATGACATGCTAAAAAGTAAAGAATTCTGGTGGAGCTATGCCACCCGCAACTATTTTATAGAAATCAAATCTACTCTTCGTGACTGGCAACAATCAAAACGTCAGAGTTTGGTGTTCCCAGACGGGAACACTGCGCGTTAAAGGGTTAAGTCAATTTAATATAAAATGACAAACTTTCAGGCTAACCTCTAGCTTATTATACTTTCATCTTAAGCTGCGACAGTCTAATTAAATTTGCTTTTTCCATTTAAATTTCATATTTATGTCTTGCTAATGCTTATTGTAAATGTACATAAAATATACAGGCTGAAATTCGAATTACGATTCATTATTTGAGTATTTGTGAAGTGTTATTAAGTGTTTGATTGTACACTGTCGAATGGGGTACAATGAAACAGTGGATGATATTTACCTTTCACCAATTCTTAAGTATAAAAAATGCCTTTTTTAAACTGATAATTAATTCAGATGGGGAAAACAGTAGGTTAAAAGTGTACATTAATTTTATTTTTGTGCACGCAAATTTGTGACCAGGAATTTTTTTTTACTATAATTTTGTTTCATTGTACTCCGCCTTCCCCTATTCAGTAAAAAGGTAGCTGGGGTTATTGACTAACCCATCTGGACGTTGCGATTTTGTAAATAGAATGACTCCAACGTTTATATTACGAATGTGAAGTACAAATGAAACAAACTAATAATCAAAAAAATTCCATGACCTTAATTATATTCCAAACATGTTGCATTAAGCATACGATGTTAAAAGTTAGTTACACTAGATGTTTTGTTGCAAATAAGAAAATGTCGCAAACCGATTGATAGTATTTTGCGCATACTTCTTTCAACATAAGTTTGAACTGTATTATAAGAATGCATTTTGTTTAACAGGAAAAAAATAAATATTCATTTCACAAAACTTAACTACTTCCATAGTATAAATAGAAGAAAATTTATTCATGTGACGGACTAAATATCAAATGCTTAAGTAATTAAGCAAAGAAAGTTGGTTTGATTGTAATGAGTTTATTTGGATTTCTAGCAATAGCAATAAGATTAAATAGCATTACTCAAAGTCTATCAGAGTTTGGAAAAACGATATATCACACATTGAATCGTATTGTCCCTAGTTTAAAAAACGTATCCTGTTTAGAGTCTTTTGGAAAAATAAAAGCACTCCCCCCATCCGCAACAAAAGCCGATTACAGGGGCATAGCCAATAAAAATATTTGTGGGGAGTAAATTAAATGTAATCTAGCATAAAGAAACTAAGAGTGAATAGTCTGAACATAAATTGTCTGAAATGCTAGCTCGGATGAGTAACGAACACTTTAACTGCAGAATTTTGAAAGCTTTATAAAATGCATTGCAGGTGCAAGAAAAGATTTAAATCAAATACAACCAGCAAAATATGTTTGTCACCTATTATTTCGTGAAAAATACAGTAGTCACTTCAAATTGGATTCGATTGACCTACAATTAAACCTTTAGATACAGAAAGGTTTGGACATAATTTAACATGTCATCACTCATGATAAAGTAATTGATAATAGTAATTGTGCTATAAGTACTATTATAACCACATATATATATTGAATTCTTGATGGACACGTTAGTGGTATTGAATATAATAAAAATGAAAAGATGGATTATTGATGTCAGAAAAGTTATTAAAATTAAGGTTTTTCATGTTAGACTGAAACGTTCATGTAGTTTCGAAAAAGTGCATAACACTTTGTCACCTTTTTATAATTTTGCGCAAATCTCATCGCCATCTGGTGAATAGAAGAAAATTGACTAATGCTTCTTAATTTTAGACATGCACACAGTGAATGTACAATTACGTAACTAGAATGTCTAGCCACTGCCGAAAGTAGGGAATGCAATCCCGCTTTTGCGGGATTAGAATATTATGGCTATAATTTTCATATTTATGTAAGGTATTGTTTTAATTATGAATGAAGTATTAAACCTCATAGTGATTATAAACTTGCTTTTTCCTACTTTTCTCTATTAAAATTAATTTTCATTTGAATGAAATATCAATCCCGCACGAGATTGCGGGATCCCGCGGGATTGACATTTCATTCAAATAAAAATTAATTTTAATAGAGAAAAGTGGGAAAAAGTAAGTTTATAAGCACTATCGGGTTTAGTACTTTATCTTCATTCATAATTAAAACAATACCTTACACAAATAGGAAAATTATAGCCATGATATTGTAATCCTGCAAAAGCGGGATTGCATTCCCTAGCCGAAAGGGATATGTCACATGCAGGGGCGTAGCCAGACATTTTTCATAGGGGGCATAAATTTTTCATTACGACTATTACACCTCATATATATATATATGTATACGCGTGTGTGATAATGTAACGAAGAATATACATTTTGTATGTCAAAAAATTCCTCGTGGGGGTCATGACGCCCCTAACCCCCCCCCCTAGGCTACGCCCCTGGTCACATGAAACTAAGCAAGGTCATCTCATTGCAGATTTACATTGTTTTACAGACATGTGACTATGTATTACATCTGAGCACAAAGTATTTACAGATTTTGGAATATTTAAGACTTTATAGCATCTTAAGCTGGCAAAAACATGTCCAGTAATTTCAAGTTTTCTTTCAGTTCATTCTAAATAGGGTATTCTATGAAACAAAAAATTATACATACGCATGTGAATGTAAATAATTGGAGACGAGCTACTTGCAAATTTTATTCATGTAATTTTGAAAATCGTTCATTCAAAAGATAACTAGTCGATTCCTGGGCGGCATTTGGTTTACTCTGTCCCGCTTCCGAGTGCGTAATTTTATATAATTACTTGGTTTTCATATTTTCCCAGTGATAAATAACTAGTCCTGTTTTATTAATAGCTCTATTGAGCAATTTAGCGAGTTACATGGTGTCACGGCCGTCTTCATAGCTTTGTAAAATCCAAAACCGAAGTTCAAACAACATCATTACACGGTGAATAACGGCTCAAAACAATAAGAGCATCTCTAAAAGAAAAGAAAGATATACTTGTCAACTGTAATGAAAGGTTTCTACTAAGCAGATTTACAGTTCCAAGGTCGTTACAGCCAACCATTCAAGTAAATGAAGCGTTAAGCAGCGGATTCATCGAAAGAGTATAATTAATATATTATATATACATACATATATACACACACACACACACACACACATACATATATACACACAGTTCTTTGAACAGGTAGGTTGACCAAAAAGAATGGTCATGCGTATTTCTAACTGTAATCTTCAGAGCTTTAAAGATTCCCGAGATAAAGAATTCGATTAGCGGTTTAATCCGATTCTTAATGGAGAAGATCATGCGACGTTTGTGTGGTACACGCGACACTCTTGTCTACAGAATACTAATGCATGCTGAGCAAGTGGCGCACCTAACATTCCGTTAAGGGGGCAAGTACTTTTACAAGGAGTCAAACGTTCTTTAATGCTAATGAAGAACTTCGCAAATAGCACGCATACATACATATAAAATGGAACAGTAGGGAGCTTTTCGGGTGGTACGAAGAGTCCACTATTCATCAGCTCTAAAATGTTCCTTCTACAGAGGTAGAAAATGAGAAGACGAAGCATTAAACAAAAGATTAAACAAAAATGAGAAGGGAAAAAAGTTATTGTACAAAAGAAGGATAAGGTAAGAAAACCAAAGCGAATACAAACTGAAAGGTGGAGAAAAGGATAGAAGAAATAAAAAAGTGGATAGCAAGATTATAAAATTGAATGTAACAATAAAATTAACAAAATTACTGCAACATAAAAATTAAATTAGGCTGAGGTTGAACCTTTTGTATCGCGAAACGGTCTGTACTATATTATGCAGGGAGTCTTAAAAATAAAGAGCAAACTTTTGGGGGAGATAGTTCACAAAAAGTATTGCAGTGATAGTGAAATTTTCTACCATGCTTTGTTAGAATTTAATATTTTTAGACGATACTAAATTAAAACATATCAGCATAAATATCATTTACTTTTGAATACTCTATTTGACAAAGAATAAACTATTTATTGTAAAACTTTAAAAATTAGCATTTCAAAACATTTTGTGGAGTGATAATTAACCGGTGAACAAAAACCGCATTTTTAATCCCACATTGCTGCGATTCTAAATCCTTATCATCTGTTCTACCACTCTTAAAAGTTTTCGTAGTTGTTTTGGGATATCCTGTATATACCTAATTTTGGTTTTGTACAAGAACTTAAAAATTTTAGAAAAGAAATGTATATATTTAAGTTACAAGCCCAGAAATCACTTTATTTTTTTGTTTACTAATTAAGGTAATATCTTTTGCCTGGAAAAATAGTTTAGTACATAAAATTGGATTGTTGATACAAGAGACATAAATCAAACAAAAGAATACTTTAAAATAAGTGATAACCATTATTTAAAAAGAATCCTTTAATGGTACATAGAGATTTTTACTTGATGAATTGTTAATGAAAGAGTTAAAATGAATTCCTCTGTTCAATCAATTTGTTGCAAAATCTGTATTATCGTACAAAAGTCTTTAATCCCATCTTTCCTAAATAATAACTTTCAACACGATTCTGAAAAACGCGTTCTTTTACTGGTTAACTGCCCGTTTTCTCCCTTCCCCAAAAGATATTTATAACTAAAAGCAAATAAAACAAAAATCTGAACACTGTAAATTTTAAGGACTTTGTACAATATGTAACAATTCTTACAATTTTGTACAAACTTTATTCCTCTCTCCCACATTGGGAAATATTTCACATATATTTCTCGAAAAATTTCTATGGAACAATTCTAATAATTTAAAAAATCATTTCTGTTACTTACAATTCATGTTAGTTTCTTCTTTCGAAAAATTCTTTTTTAATCGAAAGGGGATAGCTCAGACTTCCCATATTAATTTGGCCACGTTCTGATGATATTTCGAAAATCTGGAAAAAAGAAACCGTGTTCCTAAACCATTGCTTAAAGGGTTGCCAGTAACGGCACTGGTCTTAATGTCCAAAGTCGCTACTTTTGGAGATTTATCGCCAAGTTTGGCGACAAAAAATAAGTTTCGAAAACCGAACTCCGCTTGGCGATATCTTCTATATTTGGCGAAAATATGCCAAACCCTACTATTTTCAATGGTTGTTTATGTTGTTTCTTATCTGGTTAGCCAATAGGCCAAGCCAGATCCATGAGATTGAACTCTTAAAAAGTCCAAGGTAAGAGGTCTCTGTAGATGTCCTCTTTTTTCAAGTCCCAAGCAAGAAAGATGATTTTCAGTGGGAATAATGATATAGCTTAGAAAGGTTGCTGGCACCAACATCTGTCAAAAGTCGCAAAGTTGGTTACTTTTGGCAAGTCATCGCCAAGTTAGGTGTCAAAAAATGTCTGCACGACTGAATTCAACTTTGCGATATCTGCTACATTTGGCGAGAACTTGCCACACCCTTTTAATTTAGAATGGGACTAATTTTTCGTTATGGTGAAGTAATTTATAGTCTGTTTTCTACTTTCTCTTTCTTTAACCCTTTAAGGCGCAGTGATCCTGCTCTGGGAACACCCAACTCTAACGTTTTGACTGTTGCCAGTCACGAAGAATAGATTGGATTTCTATAAAAATAGTTGCGGGTGACATAGCTCCGCGAGAATTCTTTACTTTTTAGCACCTCATTTCCCGTAAAAGAATGGTCACGATTATTTTTAACAGCACTGACATCTGCTGAAAAATGGAAGAACGCGAGAACAGCTGGATAGATGGCCCAATGCTGGAAAAAGGGCAGCCGTCGCCATCGCTCGACTTAACGACCAGCAAGAGGGCGGACGATCGAAACGTTCATCGCGTGCCACAGATCTAGAGACCCTTTTTTGACGTCAGCCGGCTGTGCTCGCGCACAGCCGGCTGACGTCAAAAAAGGGTCTCTAGATCTGTGGCACGCGATGAACGTTTCGATCGTCCGCCCTCTTGCTGGTCGTTAAGTCGAGCGATGGCGACGGCTGCCCTTTTTTCAGCATTGGGAAAGGGTTGCGCCCCAAAGGGTTAAAATCATACTTGTTATTACCAACAGTTGAAAATTTGAAAACTCCACTCTGATTTTTTGAAAAATTTCTTTTCATTAAAAAGATTAAATTCTATCGTAACGACGTTACTCGACTAGCTTATCTCTCATGGAAATTAAAATAAGAATGTAAAATATGCAAGATTAAGAAAAAGATTTTGATTTTGTTTTAAACTGAATAGAATTTTATAGTGATAATATACTTCAAAGAAAAACCGTTATGCAGTCCTTTAATTTGAAATTGATGCAATTTTTGAATTTTTTGCAATTAGGTGTTAGCTAAGTGTATCTGTAAAAAAAAAATCTTCATATAGTTTATGTAATACCAAATGTATTTATTTTAATCGTAAACTAAAATTTACCAATCTGAAAGCCATTCAAATTGCACACACACACACTCAAAAAGCAGGCAAGCTAAGATTATATTTTGTGGTAAAAACTTCTCCGGAAGTTTTTAAAATGGCTATATTACTAAAACATTAACTGTCGTCATCATATTGTTCTGGAAGTTGTACATGATATCGATATCACTTTAATCCTAATTAAAAACAATTACGTAGTTTGATGCCCAATTGAACTCAAATGAACCATTTGGGAAAATGCTCAATCGCTGGGACACTGGCATCTTACGAATGAAGTATTAGAATGCGTGTGGTCTCGAGAGTGATCATGAAATCAGTCCTCGTCTGGAAGATTTTGAAGATCCAACAGGAAGGTCAGTTAGCTATGCTTTGCTGTAAGCCGTATCCTCATTAGAGTTCCCTCAACAAGGCATGATCAATTTCATCGGCAATTAATTAGATAAATGAAGTAATTGTTTCGGTAAGATAAGGGAATGATTGCATGCAACAAATATTTTACTTACATCTAGAATGCTATTAATCACGCTTAATTCCGATTAACGAGCTGCATTATTTCAGATTTTTTTTTTTTTTTTTTAAATACTACTATGTCAAATATTGAACATGATACACTAAAAATTCCAGGAACTTCCTTGGATTATAATGTGAAAAGTTAGACTCACAAATACCATACAGAAAGTAAATATTCCCATCCAAAAGCTTTACTGCTTACTTTAAGCCGTTCTTAGACGAATATTGCTCTCGCGATTCGCTTAAAAAGTACAGAATTCACTTAAAAGGACCAACACTAATAAAAAAGTCCAGGAACGTTTCTTGGAAATAATGTCAATATGAGGTGCCCTAGAATTCCAAAAAACGTTACATGAAAATATCGGGAACTTTTCTGACCAATTTATACAGAACAATTTACTGGAACTTTCCTGAGTTATTCAGTAAAGTTCGATATTTTTATATAACGTTCTTTGGAATTCTTGGGCACCTCAGCTGCCCATTATTTCCTAGAAAAATTCCTGGATTTTTTTTTTTTTTTTTTTTTTAACCACAATGTAGGTTGCATTCAAAAATTAATTTCAAAGTTTAAAAAGGTTTTTACATCTTTCTACGAATCTTCTATGCACAGATTTACAAAACCGTCACATGTTATAAACTTTTCTTATACTTGCTCCGTCTTTGGAGTCGTAGTACAAGTTCGGGACAAACTTTTCAGGTGTGCAAACAGATTGCTACGTAGCAATCTAACAACCAATTTAAAATTGTTAAAAAAGTCCATCATAAATTTTTGAAATTAAAGGGGGGGGGGATTCTATTTTAGGATGTATAATGGAGATAGCAGGAAGCCCAATTTACTGAAAGATGAATGGTTTTTGAGATATTTAAGAATCTTAAAGAAGATTTTGCTTCGTGACTTAAACGTTTGCTTAGTACACCGATAAGTTTACTGGACTGATACTTACCGATCTAAGAAATCTAAAATTGTAAAAAAGTCATTTTTCAGTAAATTTCTTGAAAATAAGAAAAGCTTTAACTTTAAATATTTTTATACATATTTTTTTATTATTATATAACAGTATAATAAATTTAGTGTAACTTAGTGAGTCTTAATTTAAGACTAGTTGCGTACCCGTTCTTCGAACGGTAGGAAACCAATTTTTTCTTACCTTATATATTTGTGTAATTCGAATTAAATCCACTGATGTGGAATCTCTTAATGAAGGAAACAATATTTCTCTTGTGACACAAGTTTGCTTCATTACAAATGAAATTGAGGTCATTGCAACATGATTATACAAAAAGTGTTTCAGATGTCACTCGCGATAAAGAAAACTGAAGAACTTTACAATATGCAGATTTCGGATGTTTTACATCCGAACATCAATTTTCAGCAAGATATAGGAACTTAAGTCAAGATACAGGGCAAGATTAAGGCACGATATAGGAACTTTAGTTCTCAAGTAAAAATTTTCTTTAGTCCATTGGGGAAACTAAAGAGAAGAGGAATCTAGTCTTATCAAACGTCCTTTAGTACTCACCTTGAAAAGTGAATAAGTGACTTTTATAGAAGGGCTTAACTTTAGCCTCCTGTCCTTCAACAAGCACACACACAAGCCCGTAGAAACTTTTCAAACTGTCATCCAGCAACATCACTTGTGAATCACGTCATGCAAATACAAGAAATAAAAAACAAATTTCGAAATTCATGATCCATGTAACATCTACAAGCCATCCTATATCCCAAATTTATAAACTATGCTTTTATCTTTACGAAGTATTTGGTAAAAATCAAGCACAGGCATGTGTTGCGTTTTACTTTATGCACCACCATAAAAATACGTCAGTGATACTATCTTCAAAATTTATTTTGTTTCGATAAAAAAAATCTCACCTCTAAAAGCGATCCGACCTTCAAAGCAGCCATTACCCTTGCCAAGTGTCAAGGGGTAGAGGTTGAAACAAAGTTAAGCGAAAAAGAACTCATTTACAGGATCTTGAAAAATCGAAAATACCTACCCAGACAGCTGCCAACGGATTACCCGCATTAAAAAACCATTAATTTAACCCCTCCGTTTAAAATCCGAACCGCTATTCATTATCAGTCGCTCCCTCCCTCCCAGTTTATTTAAGACGTCAAGCTGTTTAAAAAAAAAGCTAAGAACTGGAACCTCCGTTTCAAAAAGATTTCGATCGAACCATTTTTTTTTTCGGCAATCAGGACGCCTGATCTCCGATCACGAAACAAAGGAAGATAAGGTCAAGCATTTTTTGTTCAAGGCCGCCTGCTAATGGCCGGCGTTTCGCCCACTTTGCGCCCTGAGACATGAAAGATGTCAGTAGCCTGGAAAATAATTCCTGCTGTCCGAGAGGGCATGACGACGCTGAGCCCAGCCCTGTTACGGGACATTAAGAAGAAAGTGAGGGAGGCGACGAAGATCATGAAAACCGTTTTATTTTCTTGCACTGCAAACCATGGCAGCCTCTTGTTAGAGTTTTCCACATAGTAAAAATATGCGTGCAGAATGTATCTCGCAACGTTTCAAGTACCTGTAATTATCAGGACCACCGAATTTTAAAAGCAGTACAAGTACTTTGACGTCTGGCCATGTTATGGAAAAATTTGCTTCATTTGAAATGCCATCTTAAGTGCTAATTTAAGATTTACGGTTTGGATTTTACTTAAATTTGTAGGCACCCTTGGGTTTCAAATTCAACCTCCACAAAAAAATTTTAAAGGTTAATTCAGTCTTGAGGTGAAACATTAAATACACTCTAAAAAGTGGTTCAATACATTAAAGGACCTTTATATAAAGATAATGGTGGTATTTAGTGTTCTTGTTGTTGATTTTAATGCCCTCTGGCAGGCGCGTAGCCAGGAAAAATTTTCGGGGGGGGGGGGGATATGGGCCTGTAAAATTTTTCGGGCGGGGGGGTATGAACTTATATGAGTATATATAGATTGAATTTCATCACTAATCCAAAAATTTCGGGGGGGATATATGGCGAAGGGTACGGCTTCCATTAGAGTGTGCCCCAGTGAGAGGAAGACCGTTTCAGCACGAGCTCCCCTAATTCCAGAGGGGCCCCATTCCTAACCAATTCCAGAGAAGGCACCAACCCCCTGAAATCGGTACACCCCCCCCCCAAATGTAGCGTTAAATATGGAGGACATTGGAGCCACGACAGATTGTACGTGCACCAGCTCCCAATAACGTACACCGTCTTACAGAAGGGTCCCAAGAGGGAGCATTTAGAAAATATTTGACGATGGGTACAACTAGGGATGGAGACCTAACACTGATGTGGGCGTGAAATTTCCAAAACTGACACACACAAACAAGAGGGGGGGGTCTTTCAATAATTAATGGATATTATTTCCTATTTACAAAGATTTGATTATTTAAAGCACACAAGCCTAGGACGTTATCAAATAACAAAAAGCAATGCGACATATTAACTTTGTTATTAAAATGATTTTGGAATCTCTTAAAATAACAATCGGGAGCCTTGGGGCCGGATTTAATGGAAAATCAGGGCCTTACTTTCAAATTACAAGATTTGAGATTAAAATACCTGAAAACGGCTTTCAAATGTTAAGACAGTGACGATGTAGTTTGTGACCAGACAAAATTTCAAAATCGAGTGTCGTAACAGTTAGTGCATCGCACTGCCAATCTAGAGTTAGAAGTATGTTTATAAATTACGCGTGAATAAAAATATAGGTTACATGCATTGAAACAAGAAATCTGCTGCCGTTTTCATACTGTTTAACGGAAAGAAAAGGAATTCAGGCAGATTGATAACCTGTGACTAATTAGTGTCAACTTTCCTTCAACACTCCTCCTTCAGGAACAAAAGGGACCAATTCTGAAGACTGTAGTCTCCCAGTTTTATCCCCAGCATCTCGAGCAGGACGAAAGAAAAAGAAAAAAACTTTTCGTCAGACGACCAAACCTTTCGTACCCGAAGGCAGCGGTGTAGAAAGCAGGAAAAGTCTAGTTAGATAGCATTCAGTATGACGGGGAGGTATCTCAATTTGATAAACTGCACGATTAACCTTTGCATTATTTCCCTAAACAGTTGTATGCTTGGTTTGACTCGGCGAACAAGTTTCGATTAGACGTAAACAGAATTTTCAAAAGCTTTGCTTCTAATAGAATGTCATTCACCAAATTCATTTAGTTCTGGACATTTTTCACCGTGGGGCTGATTTTAAGTGACGGACGGCATATTGAACAATTATGCAGTTTGGATAACAGCTGAAAATGTTAAAAATAGCTCACTGAGATATTGAGCCTTAATATTATTCGTTTCATAATATAATATACTATTATGAATTTAAATATTATATTAGGAAACTAATTTTATATAAGTTAAAAGCACTTTATTGCGAAATAAATTCTATTAGGTAAATTTTCTAGACACCATTAATTTATATTTAAGTTAAATTAAAAATTGATTGAACTCGGTCTTATGAGAGTCATGCAACTCAGTTTTAAACATGCAGATACACTAGCCGCCAGCTTCGCTGCCCCATACCTTATTATTCTTTACGTTGGTAAGGTTTGGTAAACGTTTGGGCAACCTTTGAAATGTTGCGGGCCAAACTTTAGGATGTTAGTGAAGTCGCAAGCCAAACTTCTGGATATTATCGAAGTCGCGGGCCATGTAATTGCGATTTATGTGGGATTTTGAGGGTTTATATGGGTTTTATAAAGGCATAGGCGTAGAGTTATATGGGCCCGTGGGGCTCGAGCCCCCCCAATAAATTGTGAATAGGGGCTGAGCCCACCCAATAATTTACCACTAAATACAGAAAACTCATTTATACTAACATAAAAAAAAAGTATTTCACACATTTACAAACGTTTAAAAAACATTTATTTGTACTTTTAAAAATTTTCTTTTGATTTCAATCATGATTTAGTATTTATTGTCACGCCACGTAACACACAATGTTACTATAAGCTGCCCTCCTCTGGCTCCAAGCTCTGTTAATTAAAATCAGATTATGCAATGTAAAGTATGAAATGAAGAAAAGTTCAGATGTGTCTAAAATTCACTATCTCATCGAAAGTATTTGTTTTTTTTTCCTCTTTTGGATTTTTTGCTTTGCTTCTATTTTTAACTTATAACATGGTAGGAAGATACTAACATGGATACTTATCTTACATAGGTGTAGAATTCTGTGGACCCATAGAGCTCGAGCGACTACAATAATTTACACTTATATATAGTAAGTCATAGCTGCCAACTACTACGGAATATAATTAACCACTAACCACTTTTTGTAAACAGTGCGTTTTTTAATTATTTTTTTCAAAATAGTACCCAACTCACGCGCGCAGCACAAAAATTTTGCTATAGTTTAACCGAAAAATCATGTAGAAAAAGTTGTTGATTATATTCCGTAGTAGTTGGCAGCTATGAGTAAGTTATATGTACGTGAATCAGTGGCGTAGCCAGAAATTTTTCATGGGGGGGTACGACTTCTGCAACTCGCATATATGTATACGGGTGTATGATAAGGGAGTGAAGAATATACATTTTGTAGGGCAAAAAATTCCTCATGGGGGGTTATGATCCCCCTAACACCCCCCTTTGGCTACGCCACTGACGTGAATATATGTGGTTGTGGGGCCAGGCCCCCCCAATAATTTTGAAAACTTTACGCTTATGAATACAGGGTTTAAATGTTCCGCGGGCCGGCGGTTAACCCATATGTGGAGTAAAGGATATAAGCAGCCTCTCGGATTCTTCTTGAGTAAAGTAAATTATGAAGGAGTTAACGGACGTGAAAAGCGAGGAGAGGTGTGTAATAGAACACAAGTGGATGCACTAAATCATGGAAACCAAGGATAATCAAATTTATTTGCAAATTAAGCGTTTGGATTTACATGTATTTTCACACAAACTTTTCTTTAAATAAGAGCATCTAATTCCATGTTGCAAATTATTTTCCCAGAAAGCTTCGCGGGCCGCAATAAAAAAGACATCGAGGGCCATATGCGGCCCGCCAGTCGGAAAAACCCGTGTTCTGTTAAAAATATTGAAATGAAATTCTTAGAATGACTTATTCTTGATTGATTAATAAATACTATATCTTGTTCATGAACATCATATATTTTACAAAACTTCGAACTTGAGATAACTTATCTCTGTTTTGTAAAGGAGTTACATACTTTACTAACCTTACCAAATTTTTATTGTAATAATGTAGTAAAATACTGTATCAGAACTAAAATTAAATGTGAATTGCTCTGTAGAATAAAAATAACTTTCTGACAATTAAGATAATTTCTCAATTTTATATTCTACTAGCAGAAGTACCCGTCCTTCGTACGGGAATAAATTTAAGTGAAGAAAATCGAAAATTTTATCATATTATATTATTCCAGAAACTAATTAATTCATATAACAAAATAACATTGCGTTGCAACGAACTTTTAATTTTAAAACAATTTAAAAAGTTATTCGACTCATATCGCTTGCATGCAAGAAAAGAGACAAAACTAAAAAATAATAAAATTTTAAGGAGAGACAATTCAGGGAGGGGAAAAAAAGGCTACCCAGGTCGTTCCAAGTTAAATCAAAAAATCGAACACACACACACACACACAAAAGGAAAAACTCTACCACACCATTCAGATTTATATTTTTTTACAGATGATTAATAGGCTAAGATAACCAACCATAAAACACAATTTTGAAAGTTCTACGATAATTAAATACTGAGAAAATTATTATAATTTAAAAAATTTCTGCATAAAATTCGACATTTTTTTTTATTATTTCCTTGAATAATGCCTTAAATATAAAATTTAATTAAGTGAAAAATTTGTTTACAGGAATAACTTTTCAAGCCGATTCTAAACTAATGTAATCTTTTGTTTGAATCATAAGTTTGAGTATCTTCCATAGAATTGGCATAAACATTGCATTTGTTAAGAAACATCACGAATTATTTCGACATGTTAGATCGGAAACACGTTTTAAAGTTTCATATGTTGTTAAGATGGTGCACAAACTACATTCCAAAAAATTTCCATCTGGTCTTCTCAGTAGCTGAGAAAAAAAAAAATTAAATTTTTATTTGACTTATATTTATAATATTAACAGGATATATATGAGAAATTGCATGTTTGTGGATGAAATTTGGAATGAAGATAGTTTACACCCCAGGATTAACACATAGGCTACATTTCATGCATATAGCGCAAATAGTTCTTTTACATAGATACTCAAAAAAATTCTAATACATTATGTTCTATGGACATCTTTGAAGCTTCTGAATAGATTCTAGGGATTTTTCCACCAATAGAAATCTACACTATCTATGAGTAACACAGGCTACAATTCATACAGCATAAATAGTTCTTACATGGAGACACTCAAAAGAACTCGAATATCCTCTGTAGCCATCTCTAACTACTTAACCGATTCTAAAACTTATTTTCACAGATAGAAAACTATACTATTCCTGTATAATATAGGCTACCTTTCATGCATATATCATGCTTTTAGGAGTTTTTTATTTTTCTATATGATAATCAACTTAACTGCAGACGATTTTATTCACCCATACTAATATGCAGAAGATGTGTTTTTCTGAAAATTCAGATTCCGAAAATTACGTGATAAAAAACTACTTTAATATGCAACAGCTCACTATTTCTAATCCAGATATTAATTAGCAGACTATTTTAAATTCTCATGTTTCGGCTGTGTTAATGGATATGTGTTCGTAAAACTCCCCTTTCTGCATTTACCCGTTTATTCACGTAATTTTTTATATCCATGGTTCACGAACGCGAAATAAATAAAAGGGTTCTTTCTAATCAATCTAAGTTTTGGGAGCAATTTCAAACATGTGACATCAAAATGACGTCGATCAAATTTGGGAATTTAATTCGTAAAAGCATCTTATGTTCTTATTTTTATTTTAGAGAAAAAAGTTAATCTCTAATCCAACTAATCGAAAAAAAAAAAAAAATAATTCACAGTTATTTCGTTTGACGTGTTTTGACATCAAAGTGACGTAGATTTCGCTTGTAAATCTTACCTGACTGTAGTAAACACGGTATCTGAAAGCTTTCTGCGTGGAAAACAAAAAATCTTAAACTCCGGCAACTGGTGGACTATCATTTATTCTATATTTTTTTTACACATCTGAAAATTTCAGGCTGATAGGTCCATTTTTGTGGATTTGGATACGGCCTAAAACAAACACACAAACAAAATTTCATTTTTATATATAAGGATATTGCTGAGACTAATTCGTGCACATTGCGATACTTAACAACTCTAAACACTTTTTTAAGAAGTCCATATTCAACTATCACCATTATACATAACCAGACAACTTTCTCCTTGCCTCCACTTTCACCCTCGTCTGACATTACCATCATGCTTAGCCTCTTGACCCATTGAAGCCGGTATCGACCGATGCGTGTCCGAAACGAAAGAATTGGTAATTGAATAGGGGTAAATGTTCCTTTTGAAGTTATGCATTATCCAAGCTACTTTTCAAGAGTTGGGCGGAGAAGCTATGATTATTTTCCTGAGGTTGGGGGGGGGGGGTATGGGCAATTTGGCAGAGGCGATATATGGTTCCCTATCATGTAATTCGTGATGAGAGTTTAATGGGTTAATTTCACAGCAAATAGAGCTTCGCGAACTCCCAACTGAATCCAGGCACACGTTTTGCAAATTAAGTCATCATGTCTGCTGCCATGGTTTGACGGGGCCGATTTCTAAATACCATGTTGGCACTATGACAGATGTAGGCTCCTTTAAGAATGCGAAAAAGCAACATGAAAGGGAAAAAAAATTATACTCCTTAATTTAATATATACAGATGCGTGAGTATATCAAAATAATAAATGGCGCGTGTGTAAAAAATATTTTTAAACGCTTCTCAAACATTGTATATTTTAACGATTCAGACAAACCCATTTAGCTGAGTTAGATACTTTCGTACTTCTGTTGGTTTTATCATACCAACTTTAAACTTGCTTTTAGGCTTAATTTGATTTAAAAGCATTTTAATTAGTGATCATCTGTATAGGCATGTATTTATGCAATGAATTATAACTTGTGTACCGTAGTAGCCCAGTCGCATTAAGCTCTATGCTAATGCGACATCATAGCTCATTAAGCTCAGTTCCCATAAGAACACCGAGAATGAAATGGAGCAGTCCTTTGTGAGCGCTTGGAAGGCTGAAAACCTCTATAGCCAGGACTGCTTTGGGACCGTGTATGGTGAATGGAACTAATGCCACATAAAATTTGTTGTGGCTCCAATGTCCCCCCATGGTCAAAGGATACCTTTGGGGGTCCTAAGTTCAGGTACTCTCATCTGAAATGGGTATAAAACTGGAAGTTCCTGAGCTAAATAGGTCTTCCTCCCACTAGGACTCAATAGAATGGAAGCCGCTCATTTTCGCCCATCGCCGTCCTGCATGGAGGATCTGGTACGGATACGTGGTCAGCCAAAGGGCATTAAAAATAACGTAGGTTTATAAAAATTTTCAAAAGCTATTTCAAATTTACTGAATATCATATTTCACTGGAGGGTATAGTACTTCATGAAATCCCGAATGTATAACGCTGAAAATATTTTAATCGACAGCTTCAGTCAATTGCACACGTTTAAGGTTATTCATTTAAAACGTAATGAAACTTATGAACAGTTTATAAAATGGAAGTATGCTAGAGACCGTTTCTTCATGATCTCTACTCTGCACCTCTGAACAAACGGTAAATTCAACACAATTACATAAACAATGTAAAGGTAGTTCAGAAAAATTCTAGATTTTTTCTTTTTTAAATGTACTGCCGCGACATTGCTGGTCAATTTATAAAATGTTCAAGGGCCATGCTTTTATTTTTTCCGAAAATAACCGTCACTCACTCTTCATCGCGGCTGATGTCCGTTTTCCCAATTCGTAGATAATACATTCATTACTGAAGACATACATTCATTACGCGGAGTGCAGACTAAAGTGCAAAAGGTAAATTCATGGAAACTAGACAGCCAGCTTATTTCCCTATTAGTATAGTCTATAAATCACACATAACATTATTTTAATTTTGATTCATCCAATGGAAAAATAAAAGACAGATCATCGGCCAGTTGGTCTCGCCAGAAAACTGCGTAACAACTTTAACAGTCACTTCGAATTTTAGTCATACCAGCGCGAGGCAGATTGGCTAAATGGTTAGCACGCTGTCCTCCCAACCCTTAGGTCCCGCGATGCCAGCCGCGGCCGCTTGATGGAAACGGATTAAATTCATTTGAACTTTCAGCATAGAGGGGAAAATGCGTTGAAAAATAAAATATGTGGGGAGAGTTCGCCGACGGGCGCCTCGTGTACTTAGGAATTTTTTTTAGGAAAATTTTTTAAGCTTGAAATTAAGCTTGCTATTTCAAGCTTGATTCAAGCTTTCCATGTCAAGCTTAATGCAAGCTGGGCAAGTGGAAACTTTAACACTTGATTCAGGCTTTCATTAAGCTTACACGCTTGAAACTTTCAAGCTTAATTCAAGTTTATTGATTTGATAAATCAAGCTTGCTGCAAGTTTGCTGTGCTGTCTGGGATATATACATATATTCATACACTAAGTATGTATGTATATTTACTGTACGTGGCTCAGAGATACTGGCCCAGAGAGAGAGCAAATAGTTGAATCTCAACGAGTTACAATTTAGTATTTACAGTAAAAAAAAATGAAAGCCGTCTTATAATAGAGCAATCATCCTCTCACTTTTCAAAAACTCCGTGATCAAACGATAGAACTTTCTATCCAGTGCATGAACAGTGATCACTTATCTTGAGCGCTCTACATGTATTTTGAAGCCTGCCGCTCCGTTGGGAGGAGGCGAAAAATGCAGTAAACTTTCATTACAAATATGTTTTGTTGTTAACCCCCCCCCCTCCGCCCTCCCCACTCCAACAAAATTCGGCGAGGAAAATCCCCTTTCCGCTTAAGTTTTCGATCAAGATCTTGATATCGATATTAACAATGTTGGACCAGCATGCATACCTTATCTGCCAAAGTAACCTATGAAGGTTGCGTGGAAATCCGAATGTTTTTCCCATGGATACTAGTCAAGTGTGGAAAGTTACAAGCCCTAAACGTGCAATCGATAAGTGGACCGATTTTCCGTGTGAAAGATCACCGATATCTTGCTGAAACTATGGGAAGATGGTTTAAAAAAAAAAAAAAAATCTAAGAATATACCTTGATTATTCTCATCGCTCATATTTTACATGCAATCTAACAAACCATAATTCTGAAGTCAAGAAATAAATACAAATATAAGAATTTGAACATTTTTCAGATTTTACCTTTGCATATAAACGCTTTTTAAGGAACTCCAAAAAATTATTAAACAAATAATTTTAAATATTTCCTTTTCATAAAACTTCATATTCATTTTTAAAAACAGTTTAGGAAACAACAAAAAAAATTAATAAATCGGTTGTCTTTTACCAACAACTTTTTCAGTCATCCCCATCTTACACTTGCACATACCAAAAAAAAAAAAATCTTTCCCTTTTCTAATAGCAGTCTAGTGCTTAGAAAAAAAAAAAAAATTCTTTAAACTTTAATTTCAAATTTCTCGGCACGTATTTATTTCCGAACAAAATAACTTAAAAACAGAAGTTTTGAAAGCAGATTATCGCCTTAAAAAGCGCTTTCATTAGACAAAGCTTAAAAAAAATTTTTAAAAGCTTTTTTTTTCTTTAAGTAGAGCTATCGTGTCGTGCAAGAAAGTCATTTGACAAGGAAGGAATAAGGCCACGAGTACATTAAACGCGCCATTTAACACGAGTTTGGTACAAAGTAACAACGGGCAATTTTTTCTTTTTTGGCAATTTAAATTTTTTTACCGGATTGGGTTGTTATAAATGGGAAAAAAAGGCACAGCTGTCATACCGTGATGGATTACGTTTCAAAGGGCATTTGATTGCGAGTACTTTCATCACACTAAATAGTGAAAAACGTAATCGATTTAACCGATATATTGAAACACTATTTCATCGAATTTAAATATTTTTTTTCAACGTAAAGGGGATTGTACACGTGTGATACGTTTAAAACGGATTTCAAAACTTGCTCTTTGCCACATTTTTATCATTTTTCGAAGTTTGGGAAATTCACAACTGGTGTAGCAGTTACAAATTACGAGATTAAAAATTTTTATATATGAAAAATAAACAGTTTGCTTCTGAAGCTTTTTGATAAAAAGAAAATATTCGCATAATGGTTGAAGTAATCATTCACTCAGTATTTATTTTTTAGTAAAAAGGGGGGAGGGGTGGTAGTGGAGGAATTTTTCAAGTGTGTCAAGGTAGTACTCTGGCAACGGTTTTATTTTTAAATAAAACGCTGTTTCAGTTTAAGTGTTTCTGTGTATTTCACACAAAATTATTTTACTTTAACTGCTTTGAATAATAGATTTTTGAGGATCTAAGAGATCTTTTGAAAATATTTTCTTAACCGACATTGTGAAAGTTTAATTTTATTGTATAATATTAAGCATTTTAAGTAACTTTCTAAGAATAATGGCCAATAATAAATTTTGTAGTAAAAAAATTTCCAATTTATTTCCGGTATTGTTTGCAAAAATAATTTTGTATTCACAATGTTCCAAATTTCTATGTAAATATTTCGACATTTTGAGTACCGTCAACTGGGGGCTACTTTGGTCAGTGCGAGGATGTTTTGGTCCAACACAAAAAAGTGTTTTTGTACTGAACAAACAATACAAGATGCATGAGAGTTATTGGCTTGAAAAACATTTTGTGCCCTGTTTAAGGGCATTTTAATAGTTTGGGGGAAATTTGATCTTTGTTAATGGCAACACTGGGATTGCGGTAAATATCTGTTTACATGCTAAGATTTTTATCCTTCAAACTTTCTTCTTTGAAGCAATCTGGAAAAGTGTTAAAAACATGAGAGTGTAAAAAAAAAAATGGCCTTAAGTAACTTGTTACGAATATTTTATCCTAGCTTGTTAATTCTTTTTTCTCTAAAAATAAATTTTAAAAAGTTTTCATAAGCATAACCTATAAACTAGGTTTTCGGGGCTATTTTGTGTCAGGCATAGTCGGCCTTAAAGTGAAAAGCTTGGCAAATTTTGTTCATAGAAGTCAAATGTTTTGAGAAAATCTTTCATTACTAGAATTTGGCTATTGCATTCGAATACAATAAGAGCATATTTTTATCTAATTTTAAGTGTCAATTCAATAGCGTCCTGAAGCTAGAGGGCTAGAATGACCCAACTCACAAAATCTATTCAGATTCAATGAAAGTGAATGAAATGAAACCAAGTGAAACCTAATGATCTCTTAAAGCTTTAGCAGGGGCTATTTTGGTTCAAAAAACTTGAAACAGTAAGCCAGTTAAAAAAAACAAACACACACACACACACACATACTACATATATATTTAAGATTTTTTTAACAGAACAGCTCACTTCTTTATACTATGCTAATTGCTTAAAACTTAATTTGCACGTTGAAAATTCATGTATTGTATTTTTACTTTCCGAACATGTACCATGTAAGGAAAGTATTGTAATCATGAAAAAATTCGAATTTGGGATTTTGGTGTATTTACACGTTTTGAGGTCTCCTGAATTCATTTATGCTATTTTTACGATATGTGTGTGTGATTACAATAGCTCCTGAACGGGGCATGCGATTGAGCTCAAATTGGGTATAGATGTTATAAACCACCATCATAAGACCGGTATTGATTTTGATGTGTATAGGACTTATAGTTTTTCTACAGGGCTACGGAAAAGATTTCTTTTACATTATGGCCTATTGGGGGGGAAATTCATGAAAGTGCGCTAGCGTTTAAACGGTACATTCGATTGAGCTTCAATTTAGTGTATATATTTGAATTATTCATCGATTAAAATTTATTTAAATGCTTGGACATGATCTTAATCGTAAGTGTTCGGAAAGTCGAGTGGAGTCACTCCAGATTTTTTTTAATAACAAATGTTAGCGAGACTATGAAAATGGCCCAAAATAGCCTCTGTTGATTTAAACTCGTAAAATTTGGCCATATTAAATCACTGTTAGTAACATAAAGAGCTTTAGCTCTAATATGATTAGTTACTAGTCTTTGCCAACATTCACTTTAAAGAACGCTAATTATTTTTAATATAAAAATATGAAAATTGTTTTTGTGTTAAATCTAAACCCTTACCAATGAGTCTAATCCAGTTCGGGCAATTCACTCCTGCTGAATGCAATGTCCTAAACTGCTTTCAGGCAGCTTTTTTTTTTTTTTTTTTTGGTTCTTTGAAGTGCGAAATGAATTAACTTTTTTGGAGAAGATTTTAAAGGGCAATTTATTACTTTCATAATAGATAGCGACATTGATCATTTTTTGGAAAATTACTTTTTTAAAACTTAGCAACGAATAAGGATCGGTGGTAGCTACAAAACTTTTTTTTTTTTTTTTGGGGGGGGGGTGTGACTATTTTATGAAAGTTTATTTTGAACTACACAAAACTTACCATAAAGGAAAAATGTTACGCTCAAGCTAATATCCTGAATATTCTCAAGCCCCTTCCCTGAAAAAGTCACCAAGAAATGTAGGTGTAAGGAGCTTGGCTATATACAGGAGGGCGAGTTTCGGTTTCTAACAGTTTGATTTTTTAAAACTTTCTTGTAGCTATTTTTTAGCGAATTTTGTACCAAATAGTTTGAGTTTTTTGCAGTGTCCGATCCATAAGTTAAATGAGGCATACGTTTTACGCTCTCCAGGCTCCTACAGAGATATTTCTACTGCAGTTATTGCTTATTACTGTAATTACTACGGACAAGGGGACAGTAGCGTAGCTAGGATTTTATTTCGGGGGGGGGGAGCTGGGTATGAAATTTAAAGGTAAAGTTCAATTGTAAGCTAAATATCAAATTGTAAACTAAGTAAAGGTTCCCATTTCGAAGGGGGTCCATTCCCCCAGTCTACGCCCCTGCAAAGGCGGCTCCAGAATGAATTTTCGGAGGGGGGCATTGGACTTTTTAGATAGGTCTACAAATTGTTCAAAGCGCAAATTGAATGTATGAAATCGTTACGGAACGTGTGTAATCCAAGCCCTGAGGGGCCCATGGCCCCCATGGCCCACTCGCTGGAGCCGCCCTTGCGCCCCTGAAAGGGGATGCAGTTGCCCCACCCCCAAAAATGACAAAGTTCATATCACTTATTTGAAAATATTTTCTACAATAAGAAACATTTTGCCCCTCTCCCCAAGGTAACTTGCCAGTTTACGCCAATGATTATTGCATTTAAAACTTGCAACTATATCTCCCCCCCCCCTAAAAAAAAAAGAAAAAAAAGCTCAAACGTTTGTACCAATAAAAGAACAAAATTCCCCAGGAAAAAGTTCCACTTTTAAGCATTTTTCTGAAATATTTTCAAATGAATTCAATAAGAGATTTGTTATCAACATATTTGACACGCAACATTCATTTTTTGCTCTGTAGTCGTTTACTCCTGTAGGAAAAAAAAAAACCCTTTGTCTCATGAAAAATATATTTTGTCTGCCAGTAAACAACTCGTCGCAGAAGTCTTAAGCCAATGGCCACACAATTAAAACAAATGAAACAGCAGCTGTTTTCAATCCATTCAGTGGAGATTTAACTTGCTGTCAACAACTAATGTTAAAATGTCTTTCAGTAAGACGTGACTGAATTCTTAATGGTTTCAACAGTGAGCAGCAGTATTAGTCTCAAAGAATATCTCCGGGGAAAAAGATGGATAAAAATGTCCAACATTTCTTTTAAGAAACTTTCTGAATATTGAATTTATTGCAGAGATAATGTAAAATATTCCACTGACTCGCACACTGTTTAGATGCAGATCATCGATTGATTTCATACTTCAAAAGAGATTGCGCGGCATCATCAAATATACTTATCAACCCCTTAATCATTTCACGAGAAAACGCATTTCCATTAAACGAGTTTCAGTAATTGAGCACATTATTTAGACAGATTTAGCATAAGTTTCGAATAGTACAGAGTCTACCCTTCTTCAGCAGAAAATCTCAAATCTCCACTCTGACAGGATAAACAGAAACTGGGGCCATTAGGGATTTTGTACAAGTATATTTACACAAACTTATTTTAATTAATTGAACCAATTTGTATTAAGGGGAAGTTGGACTGAAATCTCCTAAAAAAATCACTTTGTTACTAAAAAACTAACAAAACAAGCGAAAAAAAAAATTCATTTTGCATAATTCAAGGTTTCGAAAGACATGCTCTTTTGTGTATAGCCAGGAAATTAAAACTTTTTTGAACTCATTTTCTCACCGTTATTTTCATACTTTCATCTATAGTAGAAAATGCTTCAAGAGCGATTTAGTCTTCTACCTAATTAACTGCAGTCTTTTTTATAGAATTAAAATACTCTATTGAATACTAAATACGCGTATCGGATTTTGAGTCGCTTAACATTTAGGCTCCTAAAAAACAAGCGAAAAATGCTGCAAATAAGGAAAATGTTATGAATATCGTCATTGGCGATATTAAAAAATATTTATGTTTTTAAATACATACAACAAACTGTTTACATTCTATAATTTTTACAAAAAGCAACTTTAACATGAATGGGGATTGTACATGAAATTTTTTTCTTTATGGGATAATCCTTTACACTCTGACGTACTGAATTGTGTCCATAATTCAGTGGCGTAGCCAGGTGAGGTAACAGGATTTATCCCCAACCTTTAAATTTTTAGCTGGAATTATTTAGCATAAGCTTTAAATCATGCAGAAATTCAATTTACTTACTCCCGACTTGTTTCATACCCCCCCCCCTCACTTCCCCCCCCCGCAAAAAATATTTTCTTAGTGCAGCCCCCCCCTCCCCCCGTAATTTGCAGCTTCTGAAAGTAGTAATTGGGTGCAAGTCAAGTTTCCCATGCTCTTCGAACAATGCAATTAGTTTTTTTTACGAAACTGATGTAGGAACTTTGTCTTTACACCCACTTAATTAAATATTTGAGTAAAGTGTTAAAAATGTTTGATATTAATATAAATAAAGCGAAATTCGATTTTTGAAACTCACCTCCACCTTAAAAATTAAATTATTCCGTCCAATGAACTAACTTTGACACCTGCAGGCTTTGCGAAAGCAATACAAGTCTTATACCTGGTAAAAAATAAAGAAAATAACTATTGAGTATTATTGCGCATTTTAACCCTGAAAAAGGATACTGACATCGAAGTACGTCTGTTGGTACACGCCCAGCAAATAGCGCTTCTCTCCTCAAAATGGACATCTATGACACTTTCAGACTGGGCGTATCTTACCGCAAAGGACCTGTTGCAACACTAAACGATTTTTAATGTTACTTGTATCCGCCAGCCAAGAAAGATAAGTCGAGAGTTCAGTTTTCAATAGAGAGAAGAACGACAATTATACTTTCTTCACTATGAAATGGATTTTGGTGAAGTCTGAAGCTCAGATTCGTCACATCAAAATAAAGACCTGCATGTTAATGTTTTGCACTTAAAAAGAATTTAAACTCTTATCCAATAAGTTATGAAGATCAATAATGGAACTAGCCAAACGAAGCTGGCAAATAAAAGGGGTGTCGAAACTTACCAGATATTGGCGATACATAAGAACAATGTCTCCATTTTAAAACCAGTGCTTAGGGATTCATTAGAAATTCTTCCAATGTGAAACCGATTACGGATGGACGAGAGGCGGAAAATCAGGCCGTCTCGTCTCCCGTGGAAATTGAAAAGCTTTGTTTCGCCTCGTAAAATCCTATGTATTAACTAGAAAACAACTCCGTTTTGTCTCGTATAACAACTGCAAATCTATCTCGTCTGGTCTTGCACGCATCTCTAAAACAGATATTTTGGATTTCCTTGGAAATACTTACAATGAAAAATAATAACTCTTTATATTTAGAGATTGAAAATATTTGTACAGTAAAACACATTATTAGAGTTTCATTTCCGATTCATCAGCTATATTGGTGAACATTTGGTGTTTCTTTAGAAATATCGACGTTCCATTTAAGGCCCAACATTGCTTTTCTAGACAGGTTTCTTTCTTTTAGGGGGAGGGGTGGGGGGGTGGTAAATTGAGAAATTATGAAGCATTAATTCAGTATAGGGCAGCATAGCATATTTATTCGATCACCAGTTAATCTCGACAATCTTTGCAGAAAATCTGATTAGCTGGCAGAGATACCTGAAGAATCAGCAGGTATGCGTATCTAAATATAAGGGCAATGGCAGATTCCACTAATGAAGACTATATTTCTATGGCGGATTCACCAAGGAGGTGGGCTGGAGCTCGACCTTTGAAGCTGGCTAGATCTTCACCTTTGAAGCTGGCTAGATCTTCTCGTAGGTATAGAGTTTCACGTGTTGAAAGCGTTAGTTTCACAGTAAATTTCCCTTGGAAATACATTGGGGTTTAATAACCACATTGTTGGCAGATTTAAACGCCTTTATTTTGGAATTTTATCTCGTACCTACATATTAATTTGAAACGTTTTTCCTGTAGCCAATAAATTTAGGTAACGGCTAGGTAACCCACCCACAAGCTCTTGCCTCCCAGTCATGGGTTTAGGACTTACAGCTCCACTGCAAATTGGGGGGTGACGCATGAGCATCTTTATTTTAAAGCTTTATCTCTTATTTCTTTAATTTTGCAGTTTTCTATCCGATATATTATCGTTACCATTGAGGGCAGCGTGAGAAAATGTAAATAAAGCAGGGAGCGCGCACTCCGTTCGGCGGATGGACCCTCATAGAATACAGGACACGTCATTCCTTTCTCCGAATTCAGTCTTTTTTTACTATTTTCTCGCTATTTAAGCCATTTTATGCCTTTATTTTGAATTTATTCTTACTTAAAATTGCACTAGCTCCTAAACGGAACATTCGATTGAGCTCACATTTTCATATATTAAAGACAGCCGTCGTACGAAAGATATTGATTTTTATGTGTGTAGGACTTGGTTTTTAATCAGGGCTGCAAACTTCCCATTCATTATGGCCTATGGAGAAAAATGCTTAAAAGCGACAGATAGCGCGGGAGGGGGGGGGATAGAACAAAGCCGCCAAGTTTTACATTTTATGATGATTTACCGCCAAGTTTAGCGCCAAAAAAATAAGTCCTCAAAAACTGAGACTAGCTTGGCGATATCTACCAAATTTGGCTAGAAACTGGAAAACGCGAGAATTTTTTACCTACAACAAAGGAGAAGGATAGAATATGCATGGCAAAGACTAAAATAGTTTCGGGTGGGTGATTTTAATATAGATTTCAAGTCCGATAGAAGGGGGTTTTTTTGGAGTAAAGATGGCAAATACGGTACACTCATGGATTATGGAGTATTTTCCAAACAGTATTTATAAGGGAGAAGTACAGTTAGAATATAAGCACAGTGCTGCAACAGTGAGCGCATTGTGCTGTCGTGCCACAGGTCTGGGGTTAGATTCCTCGGTTAGGCGAGGTTGACTCAGCCTTTCATCCCTTGAGGCGTCTTCTCACTTAAAAAAAAAAAAAAATCCATTTTTTTTTTAAATTTTGAAAGTACATATCATCAATAGGGATGGACGCGAGACGACTTTTTTGCGAGACGAGACAGAGATTTACAGCTTTTTTGCGAGACGAGACACACATGTTTAACATTACGATATAGGGATTTTTGCGAGACGAGACAAGCTTTTAGGCTATTTTGCGAGACGCGAGACGCTTATTTTTCGTCTCGCGTCCATCCCTAATCATCAAAAATGTTATATCAAAATTGCATAAAGATCGGACGAGTCTAACTACATTTTTGGGCGACCGTTAGGTGACTATCTGAGAGCACCCGGCTGATTCAGCATAAATGCATGCTGCTGAAACAGCAGCATACATTTATAACGAAGGGCTACAACTTGTTTTAAAAATTCTGGAGGTGATGGGTGTCAAACTGGGCCCTATCGCCGCTCAATACGCCGAGAAACGCGACAGTGATCGCGTACGCGTAGGGAACCGCCGCAGCTCTAACGCTTCAAAAGAGACTAGGTAGAGACGAAGGGAAGCTATTTTGGAGGAGCACAACTTCTACGAAGAATCTGAAGGTCCATTGTATGGAGCAGGCATCGCTGATTAACCCGAGGTAAGATTTTTTTCATGATTTTTCTGCAACCAAAACTTTAAACGCGTTTATCTCAAAACAAGGTTTTTCAGTGCCTTGTTGATGAAATTTCGGAAACTATCCGGCCGATTGTCATGAAATTTGAATGACATATTCTTCATAGTTATGTCTATAGCGCATATCAGATTTTTTAAATTTTGATTTGAAGTATTTTTTTTTTTTTTACAAAAAACTGCAAAAAACGCGTTTTATTTTTACTTTTTCGAAAAACGTGCGCCATTTGTTATTTTCGCGAATATCAAAAATCTGATGATATGCGCTATAGCCACTGACATACTGAACCTAAAACTGTTTTATTTTTTTGTTTCAGATGACCCGTCTCGGAGATACCATCAACAAGCCACGAACATTACATTTCTACACGGGTTTTTCGATGCTACTGTTTTATTATAATAATTGTTCAAAAAAATAAATTTTTTTTTCTTGTACTTGAAAGATGTGTTTATTATATAGGATCCATTTTATCCCATAATTGTTTGCAAAAATCCTCGAAAAAAAATCGTGAAAATAGCCTATTTTCGAGGTGCCTAAAGTGAGAAGACGCCTTGAGTGGGTCGGTAAAATGAGTACAAAGCTATGGTGACCAAATAGCCTTAATTTGAATATGCTTTGAATATTGAAAATCAAATATTTAGATACTACTCGAACTATGACTTAAATGTTTTTGCAATGAAAACACTTTAAGAAAAAAATTTAAAATATGATACTATATTGCAGTAGTTCCGTTTTTATTTGACTCTTGAAATTTAACCAGCTGCATCAAAATTGAATTTGGGTCACCCTATGCAAAGCTTTCTTGGGAGTTAAACACTGAGCTTCGCGCCAGGCTAAACACCTGAGCGAAGCGTATCCTCCCCCCCCCCCCTTCCTCCCAAGAAGTGGTGGTTGCTAAGGAGTGGTAGGGCAGCGCAGGCTTTGGACCCGCAAGTGAGTTGTTGCGCCAATGTTTAACTTTTTATAATAAGAGTATGCCTGACGAAGATTGTTAAACTTTTGGTAGGTGATTTAAATATAGATTTCAATTCTGAAAAGTGTTTTATAGAACAAGAAAGACATACGCAGCACACTCATGGATTATGATGTACATTCAAAGCAGTATTTATAAAGGCAAATTATAGTTAGAATGTGTTTCGCGAAGACTGAAAAAATGTTTTAGTAGGTGATTTCAATGGATTTCTATTCCAAAGAAGTGTCTTATGGAACAAGACAAACATGGCAAACTCATAAATAAAGATAAGCTTCCCAACTTAATGGAATAGTGAAGAAAATAGGGACGGCGCATGGATTATGATACGCTTTTAGTATACAGCACTTTAGTGAATACTATGAAACTGTTTTAGATTTGTTTTATTTCATATTTTTCTCCATAGAAATATATAGTGGTTTACAGCTGCCAGCAATGTGGTTAATAAACTTCTTTATTTTGGCGATTCATTTCTTATTTCTTTAATTTTTCAGTTTTCTATCCGATCCATCGAGGCTAGCGCGAGAAAATGTAAATAAAGCAGCAACAAGAAAAAATAATTTCTTTTTTTCGAAATCAATCTTGATATAGTATGAAAAAGATATGTTATGGGCTAGTTAGAAATTAAAAATTTTCAACAATATTGTACAATATTAACCGCGCCCCTGCAACATTTAAAAAAACGGAAACAAAAGAAAAAATCTATTCTTGAAAAAAAAATTGTTTGGAAATTCTTTTTTAATAGCATACCATGGAAATGTAACCTAACGGGTCCGTTAGAGCCTGCAACAAAAATTTATCAATAGCTTAATATTTTAGCGCTCTCCTTTGACGTCAAAAATTGGAGAAAAGTTAGAATTTTCGGTGTGTGTGCCGAGTGGAGGATTTACTACTTTATTAGTTACTCTTATTTATTCCATTCTTCATTAAATTTGGAAGAATACTTAAATATCAGTAATTTCAAAAACAAATACTTTGCTATTATTTCTTTAACATTATAGAGAACGGTAAATCATTTTTGAATTCCACTTTTGAGCAGTACAATGCCGTATATTTAACTGTTAAAAAAAGCAACATAAAGATGGTTGTCATTTGTAGGATCAAACAGATTTATCCGATTTGATACAAATTGCTTGCTTCAAAACCAGTCATTAAATACGCAGTTCCGCTCTATTACGCTGGCTGAACACACCAGCTTCCTTTCACACTGAAAAACAAACTGAGAAAAATTGTTCTACATTTCGGCATCAGTGAAAGTGAAAAATTCTTTCTTTCGGTCCGAGAACAGAATCTGCTTTTAATTTCAAATCAAGCTGTCAGTCAAAGGTTTGCGCTTCGCTTCCAGCGCAAAGACTAACGTTACTCGAACAAGACAGAAAAACAAAAATGTAACAATGCATTTTTCTTTTTATGCCAAGTCTGTTCAGTGTCAATGCACATTCTAGATTTTGAATAAAAATATTAAAAATTGTAATTCTAATATAATTAATGCTTTAACAGTGCTACCCAAACTCAGTTCGGATAACTTAAATGGACCAAAATTTTGACAAATTGTCCGGAAACTGATTCATTACATACGATTTTTCAGAGTTCTCTGTTGGGGGGCTAACGCATATGCGCATGTACAATTCTGAATGATCTTCCAGCGTTATAGGAAGTAATAAGCTTCGTGGAAATGTCAGATGTGCGCAGAAAATTAAATGAAATTAAAAATAGCTAGAACTGCGTAAATATTCCAGGTATCTTTAAACTGTCAGCAAGTTAATATTCTGTTTGTTTCAGGTTAATATATATTTTACGAGTCTAAGAACTCTAGAAGTGAACTAGTCTGAAGAACTCTGTTTCATTCGATTATTGAATTTAACAGCTTAAGTGGCAACACTGCATTGTGTTGTTACAGAAAATTCAGTGTTAAAAACAGAATATAAAAATTATTTTAAGTAGACAAAAAATGAGTATCGAGTCATTTTCATTGATACAATAAATTATTTTATTGCCAGAAGATTGCTTACTACAAGTGCAGATAAAATTAGACCACCCGTAGCTGCACATGCACATTTCAATTAACCTTCCCTCCCCTACCAAATAAATAGTTCTGTACCAGGTTCTTTTATTAAAATTATTATCATGCCTATCCTTGTATACCGAACTATGCTTTACACTAACGAATGTCTGATTCCAGGAAAAAAGGAACCAAAAAAGGAAAATAAAACGTGACATTTTAAGCGATCGATTTCTTTCAGACGATATTTTGAACTGCGGAGAGACCAACAATTCTTGAGACATTTTCCCCACCGAAAAATTTCTATGGATTTAAAATGAGAATTTTTTTTCACCCGTGGCGCAATTTTTAAATCACAGCAAGCAACCATTATAAGGTTTCCAATACATTTTAAAACCCGCTATATCAAAATGAGTCAATTTCCCTTACGGCATCTAACTTTCTTAGTCCGATATTAGCTTTGGAAGATGCTAGATATAGAAATTACAAAAACTTGCGAAAAATTGGAGGAAAGGCTGAATTTTTAGAATTTAAAATTTACATTTTGATATAAAAAAAAAATCCTTTTCGACAAATTTTCCTCCAAAGTACTTAACGTAAGTATTAAGCCCACCGGCTTGGTGGGTCGTGTACGATACAAAAAAGCAACTTCACTTATTTAATATAACCTACTCTGTTCCCGTAAAAATCCCATGCGATACAAATAATTGCATTGGCTTTAATTAACGATTTTGCTGAAAAATTCTTTAATAAAATAATTTACACTCTAGTCAAATAGAAAGTTGTACGCAAACGTTTTCACCGACAGACAGGAAAATTCCAAATTTCCTTCCCCAGATCTCAATTTTATTTTTATTACACAAAAAAAAAAAAAATCTCGAGTGACTCCACTCGACTTTCCGAACACTTACGATTAAGATCATTACCAAGCACTTAAATAAATTTTAATCGATGAATAATTCAAACATATATACCAAATTGAAACTCAATCGAATGCACCGTTTAAACGCTTGCGCACTTTCAAGAATTTCTCCCCATATGCCATAACATAAAAGAAAGTTTTGTCGTAGCCCTTTAGGAGAACTATAAGTCCTATACACACCAAAATCAATACCGGTCTTAGGATGGTTGTTTATAACTTGTATACCGAATTTGAGCTCAATCGCATGTATCGTTTAAACGCTAGCGCACTTTCAAGAAATTCCCCCCATAGGCCATAATGTAAAAGAATTCTTTGTCGTAGCCCTGTAGAAAAACTATAAGTCCTATACACATCAAAATCAATACCGGTCTTGCGACGGTAGTTTATGACATATATCCAATTTGAGCTCAATCGAATGCTCCGTTCAGGAGCTATCGTGTTCACTCACATACACACAAACACACATACACACACACACACACACACATCTCGTAAAAATAGCATAAATGGATTCAGAAGCCCTCAAAACGTGTAAAAACACCAAAATCTCGAAGTCTAATTTTTTCATGATTACAATACTTTCCTTACATGGTACATGTTCGGAAAGTAAATATTCGTATTTGCGAATTATTTGTTTCTTTTTTAATTTCACGTAGCAGAAAGTAACTTTTAGGATATTTGTTTAAATTTTCTTGATAATCGTCTATGACGAGTACTAATCCTTTGCTCCTAAAACAGAGATAAGGAATTTAATTTTTTATTAAAGAAATATTTGAAAACACATACTTGTCAAATTTATGTGCAATACCATTTTAAAAAAATGCTGATGAAACTTTTCTCGGTATGAAATGGCAACTTTATGTCGGGTCTGAGAAGGATAACCGTAATTAACGACTGAATTTTTCATTTTGATAAACAAGGCATAGTACAAAGGATCCAGATTGAACTAGTACGGAGGGTGAGGTACCCACCGTGAGCACATCTTCGTCATCTTCGAATTGTCATGCTCAATCGCCTGTAATGTTCCTCGGGTGCAAGCCCCATTTCTTCCTGCATCTCGTTGAATGTTATGCGCCTGCTTGCCGTGATCGAACTCGATTAGGCTGGTCACATTTGCCGTTGCATGCAATGCTGCAGGTCGTCCCTTACCGATACCTTTTGATGCAGTCTTTACTCCACTACTGGAGTTAGCCAACCAGCGGTAGACTTTACGCCTTGAGGATGGTTCGTTTCAGCATCCGGCGATTGATCTCATTATCCTGTACCCCTCCTTCCATAGGAAACAAGCTATCCAACGATGATTGTGATGGTCACTTTCCATCATAACTGTCCATGCTTTCAATGACAATGCCGAAAAGGCCTTTGGCGCGGTCTCATAAGCTTAGCGACTTTAATGTAGGGCTATCATCGACTAGCAGCAGATGGGTGAAATAACGTCAGCCTCTCAAATTAAAATACTCTACCCCTTTTTAATGATTAGCTAGAGAAGCGCCTTTTAGCGACGAATCACCATGCAATCTACTTCTAACGCATGCACAATATATAAACCTAGTGATTACAGCTCACAGTGCCATTTTATAGGCAAATTTCGTTTAGCCGTTGTAGAATACATGTATCATCGTCCTATATCCAAGTCCATTCTAATACCGTTCATTCTACGGTTGCCAGCGCCATCTATGTATTCTGCGTACTTTATGTCCCTTTGTGTCTATTTCACTGGTTTCTGTAATCACATCATGTTGCGAGCCATTGTGTTAATCATTTCTGTACGACTCTAGTACTTCGTAAACCACGTTCCCGTTTTATTTCGTTATCCGGCGAATAATTTCTGGACACCCTGTGTTCCGCTGAAAAGTTTAGTATTTTCAGTCATTTTTCTTCTTTATCGCCTCATTCTTTTGCAACATCAGCGGGGCGTCCATTTTTAAACATCAAAATGTGCGACAGGAAAAGGCAGAAATTGCCATACTTTCTTGGGTCACAGAATCTCCAGTTCTTGGTTACTCTTTCATGACGCGCCGAAGTAAAATAAATGCTTCGCATTTCCGTTTAAGGAATTTGGGTGAAACAGTTTGATGGCCATTTCTGCACTAATAATCGAGCATAAAAATGTTAAAAATATACAGTGCCCGGGCGAATTTTGAGCCTGCGGACGAACCGAGTCATATCGTGTCGCAATTAACAAGCTGTGTTATTTTATTCATCATATTCTATTAAAACAATTATTAGCAGGTTTTTCCGATTAACAATTTCCAATCAAGTTGACGTGTTTTACGATTTGGGATTGTCTATCAGTTCCGGCTGCCTATGTTCCAAGACATGTAAATAGGCATAGATTGCTAAAATATAGGTGTATATGTCACTGTGTACTATATCATGTACCTCACTGAAAATTGTGCAAAGAACATGAATATTTCTTTTACATGAGCTCTCAAAAGAATTCAAATACATTATAGTCTGTAAGAAGTCATTCCTCTCTCAGGAACACGCACCCACAAGCGGCAGATTCCGAGTTTCACCCTTTGAATGGTAGGAGTACACGCAGGATATATTTGGTAATTTTCTGGCCCGTTTTGTGGGATTAGTATATGCAATGCATTTACCTTTTACTTCAAAATTACCTTTTACTCACACAATCCGATTACAGAAGGTAGTATCCGTATCCATGAATACTACCTACACATTCACTAATACGTAAATATCATAGAAGTGTATTTCCATCATTCAAGATATCGAAGCTGGCAAATAGCAGCTGCATTTACAGACAATCAAGAGCAAAACCACGTAATTAACAGTGAACTTTCACGTATTTATTTTACGATTAAATTTATCTCCCTTTAACCACATACAAATAAAAAATTTCAGTAAGTCTCGTAATTTAGAAGATTCGATTTTGTAAAATGACTAACCAATATTTTTAGGTAAAAATTGAAAATTAAAAAAACCACAAAAACTGGTGTTAAAAAATGAAATATTAAAAATCTCTGTTAAATAACACCATTCAAAATGTGCTAATCACAATATGATCTTTCTGGAGGGTTAAAATGGCCCACCTTTCGTTAGTTGCAAAAATGTTCGACCACCCACACGATTGGAAAAGTTTGAACTGGTTGAACATTTTTCAAACCATTTCTGCATGATGAAGGGTAATCTTTTTTGCACCATCTGAAATTATCGTATTGTAATTACTACCTTTTATGGTGTTCAAAATTTTTAATTGTTTTAACAAACAATTATTCATTTCCGTAGCAGCTGACCGCACTGTTATACTAGTAGAAACTATCACTAGCTCGAACCAACTTTTTCGCAAGTTTTACACATATTGTGGTTTATTAATTGATGTTTTAAAATATATTGGAAACTAATTTCGCTAACTAATTAACTAATTAATAATTCGAAAAATGTATTATTTTGAATGGCATGACCGAGCTGGCAAATAAAAATTGTTTCTCATTTATCTAAGACAGAAAACAGGCAAGAGTTGTCTGTACTGAAAATATTTTCTGCGTGTCAAAATGGAATTGATAAATCTTAATGTTCGATCCTTAAACCTCTGGAAAGTTTGGGAACAAGTACGAGTTGTTTTGATGTATTTTTAGTGCATATAAAATTTTTTTCTCCAGGCATGTACTTTCTTTAACAACATACCTAACCGGGTATACCGAGATTCAGCTTTTTTCAGCTTTTTCTGCGTATGCGGCGTCGTCGAAGTACGTAACCATAGTAAGTTCGTTATTTGTTTTTTTTTATACACGGTCCTTATTTAGATTACAATGGACGTCACTGAAATATGGGCAACGTAACAGGCCTCCATCAAACACTTTACCTTTTCCTCTGCGAAATTATGACGAATGTCACAAAACAGAAGATTATAGTGTGCAGAAAGCCGATTTCAATAACGAGACTTTAGAAAAATGTTTGAAAAGACGACAATCAAAACACGTCATGCAAAATATGAGGCATTTGAATAGTCCGCATGCACTTAATAAGCGGCATCTTACCTTCCAGCCTCTTATTAGTATCCATCATACAATTTCAAAGCACTGCAGAGGATTGCAGAATGCCTGTTACATTTGAAAAAGGCTCGCTTATTAGTGTCATTGCTGATAATTGTCCGAACTGTCATTTTACCTTTTTTAATTGGATTTATTCTTCACTAAGGCAAGGAATTTGCCTTTTAAAGATTTATAGTAAAGACCTTTTGTTGGTAGATCGGGAAACAATTTTGTTCATATTTTTATTCTTATAAGCATGAATACCAATAATTTTTTTTTTAATATAAAGCAGGGGTGAATCCTAGTGGATTTCTAGTTTCACGTTTACTTTATAAAAATTCAGCAGCTCACATACTATCATTCTTATTTTATCACACAACTCAAAAAATGAAATTAGGAAAGCACGTGACGTATAATTATTTTTTTAATGACCATAAATATCCGACCACTGCAAAATTTGAGGATTCTAAAAGCTTAACTTCACATTTAATAATAATAAAAAAAGGAAATAAAAATTAGTTTTGACTCTGCTGAAAATTAGCATTTTTGAATCGTTGCAGTATACTTCTAGGTCTATGGTACTGTTTAATACTGGGGTAATTTACAGAAGATTCTTAAATTTATGCGATGCGATAATTAAATTTAGTTTCAAAACTAAAGTTTCATACTTAAAGGAAAAATTAGATCCTTCTTTCGCTAAAATTGTAGATTTAAGAACAATTATTGGGTACTTCAAAACATTCCTATCGTGTAACTCAGTACGAACTTACTCAGTAATAAATTTTGATGTTGATTTACATATTACAGCAAAAAATGGAACAATTTTCATAACAAATTTGGAAAATTATGGACCTAAAATATTAGAGTTTGTAATACACGGAAAAAAAAAGTTTCGTTGAATTTAATAAAATTTATTTGGTTAAATAATGTGGTAGTTATGTTTTGTTAAATCGATCTGGTTGAATCAACAAAATGCTTTATTGAATTTAGACCAATAAAAATCTTAGTTTACTCATGCGTGAATGGGCAGTGCAAGGCAGACTAAAGATTTGATTTTACAAGAAGAGTTGGCAAACATTTTATAATTATGTTGAAATACACCGGGGGAAAAAAAACCCCCGGTGTATTTCAATACTGCACAACGTATGGGTAAACTTAACGCCAACACGTTGTGATGTAGACTGCGCCAATTTGCTGTACAATATTTTTCGCGACTGGCTTGACATCATTACGCCATTTTTGGGAGTGGATTTCCAACACACAGTGCCGTATTATTTTACAGCACAACGTGTGGGTAAAACGCAACGCCAGCACGTTGTGATGTAGACTATTATCTGGTGTACCTATTAAAATTTATATTATTTTACCGTTTTTATAAGTATCTACATATTTAGTTTAAAGCAACTTAATGTCTGTCTAACAGTCAAGCCAAAAATACTAACAAAACAATCATTATCACTTGTGCCCGGGGATACAAAATAAATATGTACCTTTATTCAAATTAGATTCATTAAAAAAAAAGTTTATTTGACTTAATAACAGAAGTTGCATCTCAATATTACGGCGTTTACATAAGTGCTATTCTATATTACATTCGTTTTAAGATTCCCTGAATTTGTTCACATTGATATATCTGGTTTAGATCAAGGTTATTTGCAGGTTTCTCCTAAAAAACTACCCCTGCTGCTTACTCAAAGAAATAGTTGATTTTCAGTTAAGCGGTAATGATATTAACAGTTAATTTGTGCTTAAAAAAATGGCATGTTTTCATGAAAATTTGTTGGGATTATAATTATTTTTTAGAGGGCCTAGTTAAAAAAACTAAAATGGTGCTTTATAGTAACATTTTGGTTTATTGTATATTCTGTTTGGGCTGAATAAACTTTTTTAAAATAAACTAGGCCTTCCCAAAACAGTAAAACTACCATATCGATCACTTTGGCGCACCCACCTCAAGTAATTTTTATCCCCCCCCCATACATATGGGCAATAAAATTTATTTATAAACGAAGTCTTCAGATAATTTTCTCATCACACTTCAGGATTTTCCCCAGGCTTATAATCAAAATTCGAAAGTTTCCCCAGACTTTTTGTTGAAGTAAAATGTCTTTATTATTCCAGGGCTTTCAGATTTTGTTAAATGCAGGCTACCCTGTATACGTCAAAAAACTTCTCAGCTTTCCTACTAGAGTGTCCCTTATTTTTCAACTTTTAAATTTTTACATGCTCACACCCCAGTCTGGTTCCATTTGCTTCAAGATCGACCCATAAACAATTTTGGGTGGCTAAACCGATTTTAACACGTGCCGACTTCGTGGGAGAATGTGAAAACTGAAAGCCATTATCAGGGCTTCAGTTTTAGCGGTGGAGCCTATCTTTCTGTTGGTTTGCAGGTTCTCTTTTCTATTTTTTTCCCCAAACTAGGGGCCAAGGCCCCCAGACTCGCTACGCTCGCTTTTCGTATGAGGCATTCGGTCCCTAATAAGGCTTATTCGTAAAAAAGACAATTTCAACAGACAAAACCCGAAGATTGGATCAGATAGAATGTTACTGAGCTACACATTGCTTGGTTCTTGCATGTTCATTGGTACATAAAAATTTAAACTTCACACTACAGTAGACTACTCCAATATATCACGGTAGATATTTTGTTATTAGGAATCCGTGTTCTATGGGTCCTAAGCCATACTCCACCTGGAGTGCGGACTCCGCTTATATTCGCTGTTAAAATTATTTGCACTCCTCAGAAACACAATGATATTTAATGTTGCCATTCAAAAGTTATATTATTAGGAGCTAAAGCGTAATAAAATCGGAACATCTGTTTCAGCTGCATTTTTAATAATGTAAAACCTATTGGACACCTTGCGAATTTGCCACCCATGGCGATTTTTCATTATTTGGCGATTTACACATGCTCACAACCTATAATGACTGTTCATTTAAGGTTACCGTAAAACCGTAATCCATATTTTCATTTACATAATCGTTTGCAGATTGGCGTAATTAGCACCACGAATTACACCATCTCGTCGCGCTAGCAAACATCCAAAGTGTACTATAACTGCTATAATGGCATAGTTAACGCCGCCAAATATTTCTACTGGTAGCAAATAATCCAGCTGGACGAGAACCGGCTTTAAAATAATCTGCATTTTAATGATTTTTCATTTTCAAGATATTAGTTATTCTGTTTTGGAAAAACTAATAATCGCTAATTCTAAACTCTTGTTGTCTAAGCGAAGTTACTATTTGAAAATTGTCAACTTTGTGTAACACAGTTTGAGTTACTTATTTCACATAGTTTTTAATTTGGCGTAATTCTAACTCATGTTTGTGAATTTCCCGCGATTCTACATACTTGGAAACGCTTTGTTGCAAAGGAATGAATGATTTTTATGCCAAATCAGTCAACCATTCTGTTTATTTTTTCAGTTTTCTTTATTATTAATATCTTCTAAAATAATTCGATTTTCGAAATTGAAGTCAGCTTAGCAGGTTCTTCGGAATTTTTAGAATCTGTGGGCACCTCAGTTGAAACTCAAATCTCCACGGTTTAGGAGGAGATAGGACAACAAGCTTTGACAGCGGCGGCGACAGCGGCCTTTACTTTTTTTTAGAATAGAGAAATGTTTAAGCATTGAGCAAAGAGTTACGTTTAAAGCATAATACATTGTGGCTGGGAAACTTTAGCCGATTGATACATGGTCGACAGACGTAGTAGGTTATATGAGAATAAATTACACATGTTTGGCAAAAAAAAGTGCATTTTATTGCGCATTTGTGTAGGAAAGGAAAAAGAACACAATTTGTGCATATGAGAAAAAAAGAATAAGAAAAGGTGTTTTCAAAGGAAATCATTTTCAGTAGGGGGTATGGTTTCCACGGACGGCCAGCAACGTTGAACACCTTTGAGGCATGGAGTCAATGAGGCTATTAATCACGAGTTGGGGTATTCTGTCCCACTCTTCCAGAAGAGCTCTTTCCAGTTCTTTGAGAGTTTGTGAGGGTGGTTGGCGGCCAGCAACTCGTCTTCCTAGAGCGTCCCAAACGTGCTCTATTGGATGCATGTCTGGAGAACACGCTGGTCATTCCATTCGTACGATTTCTTCCTCGAAAAGGAAATCCTCCACCAGGTTAGCATGATGTGGCCTGCAGTTATCGTCCATTAAAATGAAGTCATCTCCGATTGCTGCAGCGTATGGGACTACAATAGGTCTGAGGATCTCATCCCTATATCGGCGACCAGTCAGAGGTCCATCTCGAATGATGTAGAGGTCTGTGCGCCCGTCAATGGAGATGCCACCATACACCAACACTCCCCCACCGCTAAAGCTGGCACTTTCGTGCACGAACGCAGGATTATTCCTACTGCCACGGTCCCTCCAGATGAAAATACGCCTATTATCAGGATGAACTGAAAACGGGACTCGTCAGAAAAAAAAAAAGAAAAAAAAAACATTGCTCCATTCATTTCTCCTCCAGTTCACATGCTCTGTTGCCCACTCCCTGCGGTCGCGACGATGCCTTGATGTTAGTCTAACACATACCATCGGTCGGAGAGCATATAGACCTACACCATGGAGCCGGTTTCGGACAGTCCGAGTTGAAACCGTGGTGCCAGTAGCCGAGCAAAGGTGTTGTTGGAGAAGAGTAGCGTTCAGATTCCGGTGTCTCAGAGCCGTTAACACTAAATAACGATCTTCATTGGGCGTTGTTGCCCGTCTACGACCTTGCCCTGGTCTTTGGTCTGCTCTTCCAGTCGCCAAAAACCGGTTCCAGATCCTGGAAATCATACTTTGTGACACTCCAATGGCTTGCGCTACTTCGGCTTGAGTTTGGCCCCCTTCTAACCTACCGACAACTCTCCAAGCTTCTGAATCTGTTAAATGACTTCGCTGAGACATCGTACTCATCGAAACAAAGCAGTCACTGAATGCCGATCATCCTCGTCTTTTATTCAGTTGAAAGTCCAATTTCATTCGCTGCCACTGAAGCGACGTTTTTGACGTCGAACTCAAAATTAGCATACTCCAGTATGAAAATCAGAAAAATTTGCATTTGTGATTCTCTTCTTCCATTTTCGGCAAAAAAAAAAAAAAAAAAAAAAATCGCTTATATCTTTATTTTATATAAAATTTACAATGTCCTTTAATTGTTTTCAGCAGTGTATGTAACGTGCCATAGTCATCACTTTTTGCCAGCCGCAGCGCCTGCCTTCGAGATAAAAGTTACATTCTGCAATTTTCTCTGGATGCAAGTGGCTATCTATATAAATAAAATTAGACTTTTGTCTGTACATTTCTTGGAATTCAAAAATTTTGCGATTTCTATCCGTTTCAAGCACCCGGGAATCCGATGCCACCCTCAAAAAAAGTTTGTCTGTCTGTCATTCTGGCATTCTGTCCGTGACGCTTTTTTTGTTTAAGCATCACGTCAAAACGACTGAAGAGAATGGTATGAAATTGGGTGTCATGATAGGTGGTCACTCAACTTAAAACATAGGCGTCGAATTTTTAAAAAATCTTGATTAGATTTTCAGATTTTGCGAAAATCGTTTCAAACTGCGTAAATTTGTGTTCAAGCATCACATAAAAACGACTGAAGCGAATGATATGAAATTGAGTGTCATAATAGGTGGTCACAGAACTTAAAACATAGGCGTCGAATTTTTAAAAAATCATCATTGGATTTTGGGATTTTGCGAAAATCCTTTCAAACTGCGTAAATTTGTGTTCAAGCATCACCTAAAAACGACTGAAGCGAATGATATGAAATTGGGTGTCATGATAGGTGGTCACTCAACTTAAAACATAGGTGTCGAATTTTTAAAAAATCTTCATTGGATTAGGAGATTTTGCGAAAATCCTTTCAAACTGCGTAAATTTGTCTTCAAGCATAACGTAATAACTGCAAAGGTGAAAAAAAGATATTTGGTGAAATGATAGGTGGTTACTCACCTTAAACTATAAGCATCTAATTTAAAAAAATCGATCAGATTTCGAGATTTTGCGAAAATCGTTTAAAAGAGTGAATCTTTGCTCACGCATTACGTAATAACGATTAAAGCGAATGATATGAAATTTGGTCACATGATAGATGGCTGCTCAACAAAAACTATGTGTCCAATTTTTTAAACATTTTTATGAGATTTTGTGAAAATTCTCTCAAAATACGTTTATATTTCTTCAAACATCACGTAATGACGACTAATACCAATGATATGAAATTTAGTGATAGGATAGGTAGTTGCTAATCTTAATTTATAGGCGTTTAATTTTAAAAATATTTTGATTACATTTTGAGATTTTGTGAAAATCGTTTTAAAATGCATCATCAAATGCCAACATCACGAAATAAAGACTGCAGGGAATGAAACGAATTTGGGTGACATGTTAGGTTGTCACTCAACTTAAATTCTAGGCTTCCAATTTTTCAAAAATATTGATTAGATTTTGAGATTTTGCAAAATTATTTCAATATGCGTAAATATTCGTTCGCGCGTCACATAGTTACGACTAAAGCGAATGAAATGATATTACTTAATTACTCTCCAACCTGTAATATTTTAACAATACATAAAAATTATAAATTCGCTTTCTTTACTTTGGCAACATACTACATCCACTCTGTGTACTCCTACAATGCTGACAAAAGTTCTTGCTTTTTGGAAATTTGCATTCCCTAACCCGTCAAGGACGGGTACTTCAGCTAGTTACAGCTAAGTCTGTTCGTTGGTTTTTTTAATGTTAAAAGTTAGCTTTCCGAAATTATGCCTCGAGAATTACGTATCGCAAAAGAATCTGTTTCTTATAGGAGACTAGCTGAAGTACCCGTTCTTCAAACGGGAATGAATGGACTTTTTGATATTACGATTTGTGGTGATTACTATTCATTGTAATAAACAGATATAGCAAAATGGATATCGCGTTATATTGTGTCCAATAATCATGCATACCGAATTTCAAGGCAATCATTTGTACGGTCCATGCGGCGTAGCGCAATCTAGTGGCGAGTTTTAGCAAAACGGATACGGCGAAGATATTCTTCGCATTCAGATATCGATGTATACGAATTTTCATGACGATCGGCTGGACAGTCCTGAAGTTCATGTGTTGACGCGACATCTAGTGGAAAGTTATAGGAAAATGGATAACGCCAGACTCTTCCCCCTGTTCAAATAACTATGTATACCTATTTTCATAGCGATCATTTGCACAGTCAAGAAGTGATACACTGCAAGGCCATCTAGTGGTTAATTAAAGTAATGATTTGCTATAGCGCCGTCAAGTGGCGAGTTATAGCAAAATGGGTAACGCCAAAATATTCTCATTGTTCAAATAGCTATGCATACCGATTTTCATAGCGACCGTTTGAATGGTCAAGAATTTGGCCTGCTGCAGCGTCATCTAGTGGCGAGTTAAAATAATAATGCATTGCAGTGTCATCTAGTAGTGAGTAACATCAAAAGGAACGCAGTTAGAATATGCAAGCTGCCTAGTGGAGCCCAGCCTGCTAGTTCCTGGTTCTGACGCCAAGCTCCCTAGTGGATCTCTGCCTAGGATTCCGAGTGCTGATGTCCTGCTGCCTGGTCGTCGTCAATTGTCATATTGATGGAAGAGTTATTAGAATAATGGAAGTTCCATATTTTTAAGTTCCTTGTTTCCGTTCGGTAGTGAACTAGTTGTTAAAGTAATAAAGAGTTATGTCAACATCGACGTGATTATTGACCAGAAGACCACACGCTACCTTCAAATATATTCTTCGTGCTCAAATTGCAAGTATAAAAATTTTTATGCCGATTGGTCGAACGGTATAGAAGTTTATGCGTTGCAGCGCGATTTAGCGGCAAGTTACAGCAAAATGGATAGTGAAAAATATTCTCCGTGTTCTAATATTCGCGTGTATCAAATTTCATCGAAATCGGTTGGACGATATTCGCATAGCAAACGGCTAAACGGAATAGAATTCGACGTTCTGCTGCGCCACCTTGTGGCAAGTTAGAGGAAAACGGATAGCATAAAAAGCTTCTCCATGATAAAAGACTTAGGTGAACCAAATTTCATGGTGCAACGGTGCTGGAGTTTTTCAACCTCATACACTCATACCAACATTCATTTTTATCTATAACCAGTGTCATTATATATCCCAGTCTCAAATAAAATCCAGTTTCAAATCTAAGCCTCGCCAAAGTGCCAACATACGCCATTTTGCAAGCGTTTTTTCAGGAAATCATTCGAAGCATTGACTTAGCAATAATATATGGGAAATGGTTCGACCGCGAAAAAGTAAAGCATCCTTTATTTGAAAAGTTGAATCCCTTAATACAGCCGAATTTTTTAAAATTATCAACTATAACGTGTTTTATTCATCATTACTCCGATGTACTAAATGAGAAGATTTCAATTTTCTGAAATTTGGCGGAATTCCCCCAACTTAAATCAATGTACTCATTTGGCGAGAATTCTGGAGATAGATTGCTTGAAATCCCTTAATAACTGCATTATTTCTTCACGGATCATTAAAATTGAACGCTGTATTCTAATAAAACCTTTGCACTTGTTTTCAAAAATCTATTTTCTTAAGCTGTCAATAAATTGCGCCAAGTCGAAATCTGTGCAAACCGCTAGAACAAACTCAACTGTCATAAAAACCTTCTCCATGATAAAAGACTTAGATAAACTAAATTTCATGGCGATCGGTCAAACAGTGCTGGAGTTTTTCAACCTCATACACACGTACCAACATTCATTTTTAATCTATAACCAGTGTCATTATATATACCAGTCTCTAATAAAATCCAATTTCAAATCTAAGCCTCGCCAAAGTGCCAACATACGCCATTTTGCAAGAGTTTTTTCAGGGAATCATTCGAAGCATTGACTTAGCAGCAATCAATGTGGGAAATGGTACGACCGCCAAAAATTAAAGCACGCATTTATTTGAAAAGTGGAATCCCTTAATACAGCCGCATTTTTTAAATTATCAACTATATAACGTGTTTTATTCATCGTTACTCCGATGTACTAAATGAGAAGATTTCAATTATCGGAAATTTGGCGGAATACCCCAACTTAAATCAATGTACTCAATTGGCGAGAATGCTGAAGTTAGATCGCTTGAAATCCCTTAATAACTGCATTATTTCTGCACGGATCATTAAAATTTAACGCTGTATTCTAATAAAACCTTTGCACTTGTTTTCAAAAATCCATTTCCTTAAGCTCTCAATAAATTGCGCCAAGCCGAAAACTGTGCAAACCGCTAGAACTCCCTTTCTCGGCATTTCAGCAATTTTATTTTTTCGCCAAACTAAAAATTTTACACATTAGCCTCGGAAATCTTCAATTCTTATTGTTTTGCGTATAAAACATTTCATTCCTGCTCTGATTTCCCATGCACACGATATTATAATTTAAAAAAAAAAATAACCTTACGAATATAAACTAAGAAAAAAAAATCATTATTATTCTTTTATTTTTACTTTGAGAATTTAAAACATTTTATTCGGCAAAATCGCCACACATGGCAACCACGATCCTTATTTCACACTTTTTTCACTACAGGGGTTACAATTAAGGAAAGCTTTTTGCGTGGAGAGCATAAAAAATCTCTCCAATTCCGGGAACGGGTGGATTTTCAAAGTTTTAAAGTGGACTATGATTCATTCTGTATTATTTTACATATCTGTGCAAAATTTCAGGCCGATAGGTCCATTTTTGTGGATTTGTATACAAATCAAATCCACAAACAAACAGAATTTCATTTTTATTTATAAGATATATCCACCATGAAATTACTGGGAAGAAATTGTCATCGAGGAAACAATTGTTATCTGTTTTATTTTATAACAACTTAAGAGAAGTAAAATTAAATGTCAGTGAAAGTGCCAATTTAACAGTACATGAATGTATAAAACACTATGGAAAAAGCAAGAATTCCCACAAGACCCATACAACATTGCGTAAAGAAACTGATTGACCTTTATTCGTCGTGGAGGGCTCTTCAAAAGAATTCAAAAAAGCAACAGGGTATTTTTAAGAGACGTGAAAAGGAATTCGAAGACTTAGGACAATCTTTTTGATATTGCTCATGCCGACGTATTTCAGCTAATAAAAATTAAAGACGACAAAGTATTTTTATTGAGAGAGCCAGGAGGTGTAGGTTATCTTGTAGGGATAGATAAAAAAAAAACTTTCCGAAAAAGAAAAGGCACGACAAAGACAGGAAAAAAAGGAGAAGAGACGAGAAAAGGACAAATTTTCAGCCTATACATCTACTGTGAGTTATGTGTCCTCATCTGATGAGATGAATCAATTAATGAATTATTCACTTCTGATGAAATGGATAATAATGACGTTTCTTGCCATTTTCCAGAGAGTACAGGATGTTGCAAAAAGAGGTTCGAAAAACTTTATTACGCCAAAGTTAATGGCTTCATTAGATAGATGTCAGCCGAGTCTGAGAGAGTCTGTTTACATTCTTCATGCAGTAATCGAAGCACTTGGCCTTAATGCAGCAGAGCTTGTTATCAATAAACCATCGATTCATAAGAATCCGGAAAATTAACAGAAAGAAATCTGCCGAATCCACAAAAGTAGCATTTCAAAATGATATTCCACAAATCCTTTCTTCACTAGGATGGTAAGCTGTTACCAGCATTAAATGCAAGGAGGTACGAAAGAAATGCGACTACCAATTATTGTTTCATTTGGCGACAGAAAACAGTTCATTGGTGTTCCAAAATTACAAAATTCTTCAGGAGAAGAGCAAGCAAAGGCTGTTTGGACTGCTTTAACCCCCTAATCTTTGCTCCCGTCAAAATCACGGGCTAAGCTTTCTCCCTCTATTTCTCGTGCCCATCAAATTTCCGGGCAATACTGTTCAAAAAAATGCGCCAGAAAGATAAGAGCGTTCCAATTCTGATGCACGGATTTTTTTGTAATATATAATTTTACACAACAGATGACAATACCAGAGTATTTTTAACTTAATTCGTAGATAGTTTATTTTTAAATACATGGTAGCAGTACTCAAACACGTGTATTTGTGATATGCATTATGCAATCTTAGCTTACTTTTTTTTAAATTTATGTTCAAAGAAAATTTTAGAAGAAATGTTTACTTGTTTTACGTAGCAAGTTTAATGAAACTTTCTAGTGTTTAAAACATATTTTTAATGATTCCCTGCTTACTACAAAACACACATTCAGTCACAATGACCCTGAATGTTGGCTTTTCCTAAAAATTATTTTTTTTTCCTTAGTGCTTAAAATGTCCAAAACCTTAAATATACTATATATGCACTTGTTTTATACAATTTTCTGGAATAAAAGAAATAAGCACTTTTATGACCGTTTTCTTGAAAATAATACGACGGTTAAGGGGTTAACACACTGGGGTCTGGAAAATAATGTGACGATTTTGTGTAGTGACAGAACAGTTTCAAACACTGGCCGCTTAAATGGTGCATGTATTGCGTTTAGAACAGAAACTGAACAGAGAAATGCTGTTTTTGCCATACCTTCATCACGTATACGAGTTAGTTTTACGAAGTGCATTTGAAAGTAAAATATACGAGACATATAAAAGTCCGGATATACCTTTTTTGAAAGACTTTAGGAAAAAATGGAAATGCATTAATATTGATAGTTTTGAAAGTGGGAAAGATCATGTGGAACAGCATTTCAATAAGACAGAAAATAATGAAATGTTAGTCATTTTGGAAAAGGAATTTAGCAAGCAAATACTGAGGCGACTTTAAAGAACTCATTAAGCTATGCATAATGCTTTTGGGAGTTGATGCTGAAAAGAAGTTTAAAATTCATCCTCCGGGTGCAATGCATAAAGCTCGGTGGATGGCAAGAGCAATTTATTCCTTAAAAATGTTTTTGTTCAGATCCCAACTTGCACTATAAGTCGAAGAAGAGAGTGCTTTAAGAGACATTTCATTATTCATTGCAACTGTGTATGTGATACCATGGCTTAAGCGCAGTACAGCTGTAAAAGCACCCAAACAATATCTATGCTTTTTAAAATCCTTAAAGTTTTACGAAAGGATTGATGAAACAATTTCAAGAGCAGCTTTAAAGACATTTACGCAGCACTTGTGGTATTTATCAGAAGAACTGTCAGTTTTATCCCTTTTCGATGAGGATGTTGATGCACAAGTAAAATTGAAAATAGTTTCATTTCAAACCTAGATCGTAAGTGTCTACACATGGAAAAGATATTCCTTCAGTGCAAGAAACAGCAGGCGAATTATTTGGCAAGTTTTATTATTGTTCCTATTTTTATTTAAGAATGCTTGCTAAATTTGTATTAACACAATTTTGTTACTGCTGTATTTTAGATAAAACATTAGACGATTTTGTGTCCATTAAAAGCAGAAACTTTTTCTATAGCCTTCGTATGGACACTGCTTTTTTGCAAGAATGCCCTTCAACCTGGGAAAATAACCAATCAGTATTTGGAAGGCAAACAGAAGATTAGTGTACTGAAAGCAGTTAATGACGTCATTGAGAGAGGTTAAATGAATGCAGGACTTTACGGATTTATAAACTGCTGATGAAGAGCAAAAACAGTTTGTTCTTCGTTGCGTCCAAAATCATCGCAACTTATATCCAGCCCGCAAAAAATCCACTTGAAAAAGAAAATATCCGCACTTGTTTTAAGTTTTGTAGCATCAAGCATGTGATATTAATGTATATATGATTTGGTGTTTATTAAATATAATATTTAATTAATAATGCTTAATTATTTATTTTTTCTAAATAGATCATATCATCCATTCTGATACTGAAAATTCTGGCTCAAGTCGGCACGGGTCAATTTCATCCTACAGGACTGAAACTTTACACATAATTTAATATGATCAAAAGGAAAAATTTTAGTGGGCGAGCCAAAAAATTTCAGTAAAAAAATTTGACCCCAAATAAGGGACACTAATGTCTACACATGCCATGCAAACAAGAAAACCCTAAATATGTTGGTTGGACAGTTTTTTTTCTTTTTTAAATTAACAATGTTATTACGGAAGCGGTATTTTTTACCGTTAACTTAAATAGATTACCAATTCTTCATTTTCTTTCACACTATTTTGATTTTCCTTAAACCTTTGCCTGTGAAATATAATTGAGAAAACGTGCCAAAAATGGAAACTTTTCATTTTGAACTTTGTTAATTAACTCAGGTCGGCATTCCAAAATTTGAGTATTTGCGTTGCCCGAACCGAGTCTGGGCATCAATAGGCGAGGGGTTAATATGTTTAACTAGCTTCGTAGCCCGACATTTCCCGGGAGCATTGGGTAAAAAGGCATAACTTCGAAAAGAAAAATGTTATCCGCTCATGCTCGCTAATCTATTCCCATGACTTATTTTCACAACCAGAAAGTGCATAAAGTAAATACGAATTTTAAAAACATTAGTCTGCATATGTTTGCAATTCTTCAATCATTGTATGTGACGCAGCTACCAAAAAATCTTTAATCCTATAATAATTTAAAAAAAAACCACGAATTACTAAAAAAGTTCTTGTATCGCAAAAAATAAAAATCTTGTAGTTCCACTGTTTAAAAGTTAGTAGTTTAATATATATTAACTAAAACAGTAATAAAAGAAAACCGCCAAGTGCCCTTATCCCCAAATTAGAAACCTTCGTGTTTCAATGTTTAAAATCTATAAATAAATAAGTCATTGCAGGATTTCTAATACATAAATAATAAAATGACTTGCTGAAAATTGTCAGAGTGCAACTGTCGCAAAGTGCCTTGCACAGAAATTGAACTCCAGATAAATTCCGAGTAGCACGCTTAAAAATGACTGCTGATGTTCGCTAATCTATATAGCTCTCTCCCAGTGCTCAAATCAGTTCTCCCAGTAGCAAATTACTCATTAAATAACCCAAATAAACAAATAGTTTGGTTAAATTAGCAAAAATTTCGTTAAAATAAACTAAAAAAGAAATTTAATAAAATGATTTGATTTGGTTAACTAAAATTTTACTGGGGGCATTTTAACCAGATAATTTTGTTTTAACAAACATTTTTTTCGGTATGTCCGGACGAAAAAAGTATCCTTAAAGACTTTTTAATTAGTGAAAGCTACAGGACTACCTGCTTAAGGTGGAGATGACTTGCGTTTAGGACTTTTTAAGGAATTCTAACAAGTATTCACGATAAATCTGGAGAAAACCTCCCAAAACTTCAGACTGTTTGACCGACACTGCGCGAAAGTCCAGAATCCTGGACCTGCACACTTCAGGCATTTCGCAATATTCAGCGACTTATATGGTCGAGCATGGCTATTAGTCAGCCTATTAAAGACTTTAAAGTACCGAGAGCACGTTGATTTACATTGTTTTTTTACCATGGAAAAGAAATGCTGTCATTTTGTATATAGTACTATAGTTCTATTATTAAAAATACTAAATCAAAGCTTATCTCTGACTTAAGATAATGAAAATATGCTAATCAGTGATATCTAGGAAAGATGCATGCATACTAAATTGAGGAATCGTACCGAAATTTGGTAAAAACTTTTTTTATAAATGAATTTAACTTGGTAGATTTATTTGCTTGGATTTTCTTATTTTTTTTTAAATTTTACTGAAAAAGATGTTTACCAAAATAATTTTATGTATAATAAATTTTGATTAATAATAAAAATTTTATATTAACTTTTTTTACCGTAACAATAAAATAAAGAAAAAGCGAGAGGCAAAATTTGATGCTTATTGAGCTTTCAGATAATGCCGTTAACTCGTGTATTCCACTTATTTGTTTAATCCGATTTACTTTGATTTAGTATTTTTCGTAGTCAAACACTATTAATTTATAGACTTGCATTGATTGGCCAATAAGTAAAGAAAACGGTTTTAATGGCCTATTATTGCCTTAAAAATAGCATGGTTACCATTACTAAATCTTTTTCTGGAAAGCCTTTTAATAGCCTTACAACAAGCAGAACGAAATAACATTGATAGAGTATTCCAACATTGTACTTTTGGCAACATCCAAGTTTAATATAAAATATCTTCAACCTCCCCCCCCCCTCTCTCTCTCCCTTTCTCCTCCCCGCCATAACAGAAAACTTTATACAAGTAAAATCATTGATAACTGTTTAAAAAGATCACATGCAAAAAGTAAAGAAACATCCACAAAAAAGCAATTCCTGGGGCGTTTTGCAAAACAAAAACGCTTATTCCTTATACTGGTTGTTACGTCGGAAGCATAAAATTTACATTTATTCTCTTAATGAGCAGTTTCTTTTTCGCTTTTCTTGCAAGATTAAAACAAAACCGGTTTTTCTTAAAAAGAATCTTTTATTGAAATAAAACCTTGCATTTTTCAGTTTCGTTTTCTATTTATTGTCAGTCACAAAATGAAAAGTTATGCTAAAATCGTATACGCAGTTCGGAAAGAGACTTTAGCAAATCTGTAGTCAAGGACAAATTAAAGGGTTAGGGTAGGGGCAAAGGGGTAACCGCCCTCACGAGGAAAGAGAAATTAATGTAAAAGATCCTCTTACTTCTATAAAATGGATATATGAATTTTTCAACCATCTCCTACCAACAAAGTTTCATTTATTCGCACTGTCTGTACTTGATATTTTATAACTAAAAGATAAACTGGAAAATATCCAATTTGTAATGAAAAAATTTATGTAATAAGGGAAAAATTAAGAATCCATCTAAAGTACCTCCAATTTGAAGAGTATATTGTTTAAAAATGTATTTTAACTAAGCACAACATAATTAGTTGTAAAAGAAACAGCAAGAGTACTTTTTCTTGTAACATAAATTTTCTTTTGAGGGGGGGGGGAGGGGAATACAAGAAGCTTAGAACAAATATAGTGAACCTTATTTCCTTGTTTTTTTAAATATCCTCCTTTTTAAAGCAATAAGCCTTATTTTGAAATCCGAAAACTTAAGTGCAATATATATTCTCAAAACTCAATAAAATCAAAAACATTTAAATTTTACTTTAAAACAATAACGTATTTAAATGAATGACCCCACTAATTCTTTAAAACACTGCACAGTTTTTATTAAAAATTAATCTTATCAGTACGTATTTTTATATATCCAACCAATATGCCTGACAAAATCTGTCTCATTTTAAGGCAAAAACAAAAGGAAATAGTAATTGCTACCTTTTAATAAGAAGGTACCCTCTAAATCTAGGTAGCTCTTAAATGGACGAATCAACTCTATACCAGACTAATTACCCTTGTTTTTTAACAGTAATTTAATAACTGTCCATATAATTAACGGTTGCTCTGATAGAATTCTTTGCTTTTGCTGAAAGTAAATTATACCTACAACTTCGATTCGATTTAGGTGGTCTAATTTAGAAACCAGAGAAGGCGGCATCCCCCCCCCCTCCCACTCCCCTTTTAACAGAAAAAAAGCGTACTATCTCTGCTATATATTTATGTCTACAAAAGATGTTGAAAGCCGATTTCGTGCAGATTACTAGAGGCTGTAATAGATTACTAAAATAGGATTTTGCAAATGCTACAGAAATGTCACGATAAAATTTCATTAGTCTCGAATTATTTTAACTTTTGATTTCATTAAAATCAAAATTGCTTCATTTTTACTAAATTGGCATTCGCTAGTAGTCAGTCTTCTTAGAAATTGTCAGTTCTACAGGCAACGAGCTCTACTACGAGCGCTAGCTACGAGTATTTAAAACTCAATTACTTCAATATTTCTTTCCATTGAAATGCATTCATGATTACATATGAAATGCTTACAAGGAAAATGAAGCACTAGAGGGCAGACCGTACCCAGAAAAAAATTTCGTGGAGGGTCCAGAAAATTTTGGAGGGGAACCAAACTGAAAAATGCTAAATTTTTCGTGAAAAGGCTTCATTATTGTTTTATTAACAAAATTTTAAATTTCGGGGGGGGCGGGCGGTACTGGACCCACCTGGTCCCCCCCCCCCCTGGGTACGGCCTTGTTAGAGGGTCATATCGTTCACGCTGGTATTTTCTCGCGACATAATTTGTGGACATTTCTGTGGACATGATTTGGGTCGACAAGTTTTCAACTTCATTTTTCAATAGGATTCTCACTTAGTGCGTGAAGGGGGAGAGTAAAATGTGGAAAGTCAGCAATGTGTGCAATTTTTTTTTTAATGATTTATCGCCAAGTTTGGCGCCAAAAATAAGTCCTCAAAACTAAACCCAGCTTGGTAATATTTTCCTTTTTTGGGGAAGAAACTGCCAACGTACAGTTATTACAAACGAGAAGTATAGTTAGAATATGCATGATGAAGAGTGAAAAACCACTTTAGTAGGCGATTTTAATAGATTTCAATTCTGAAAATTGTTTTATGGAATACGAAAGACAAACACGCCACACTCATGGATGAGATGCACGTTCCAAACAGTATTTATAAAAGTGAAGTGTATAGCAGAATGTACTTGATGAAGATTATAAAACAGTTTTAGTTGGCGATTTTAAAGTAGATTTCGATTTTCAAAGAAGTATTTATGGAACGAGGTAGAAAAATACAGCACACTTATTGATGATGATAGACTTTCCAACTTAATGGAATAAGAAAGAAAAATGGGACGATGCCTATATTAGGATGCGCTTTTAATATAGAGAGTATTTAAAATATGAAAGTGTTGCAGACTATTATTTAGTTTCTCACTGCATTAATGATTCAGTTTAAAATTAAGCGAAGGAACCGCAACTGCAATTTACCATTGTATCGAAAATTTGATATTTTGCCGTGAGCTGAATAGTTTTTGCAGCCAGGTTCAAAATCTTGAGAAATGCGGCAAACTTAATTGTCTATGCTAAATTTTAAAGTTTATCAGATGATCGTGAGCAATCTTACCATAAAACATGCAGAACATTGATCATTTTAGTGAAGCGTGGTGGGGGATAATAGTTATATTCCAACATATTTCAATGCAATTAACTGCCATTTTTGAGAATATTATGCAGATAAGGCAATATGAGGGTCAGAGGCCATTTGCCCTTACCTTGACACATTCTATAATATGCGAAAGTTCGAAATTTTAACGCGCACCTTTTCTCCCCCTAGACGAGAACTCACGTTCCAGCATTTTGCATGCATGTTGATTTAAATGCCCGTTCAACGGAATGGACCTGCTGAAAACGATTGTGTTTCGGTTGCATTATGGTTTAAGAGTTGTTGAACGCGAATATGAATTATGTATTATGAGAGGGGGACACTCATGCATATCTTTCCGCGAAAATTTTCCCCCCCGCTTCATTTGCAAGTCTCTGGTTCATTATATCACGTGGAATTTCGAAAATTTTCCAGAGAATTGATAAATTGAAGTGTTTATAGCGCAAAATAAATTTCAGAGATAGCTGGAAAGTATTAAACCTTTTACCAGAGAAGTGAAACGTTTCCGAACGTAAAAAGTTATGATTTTTGTGTCTTCTCCCTCCCCAACGGCCGGTACAGTTGCTGCACTATTGGCTTGACCTCTACCAGAGCCGAAGATACTTGCCAATTTGTAAGAAGCTGCCTAGCACGTAGGCCTCCGAGTGAATTAATTTTGTCCAATTCCAAATGTGACTTAGCACCTGGATTGGCACTACTAGAGGTATCGTTTCAACACTACATCATTAAAGAAGACAATAAAGCCATAACAGATTTTACGTGCACCAATTCCCTTTAGCGTACACGCTCCCATAGCAGTCCAATGGAAAGGGGTTGTCATCGTCCCAAGCGTTGACTATGTTCGGCGCCGCTGCACTTTTGGTGTTCCGATGGGAGCCGAGTATAACCGACTGGGCCGCCTTTCTTGCTGCAAAAAAGTTATTGCAAAACGAACTCAAAATTTTGAAGTTATCTTTATAGAAAATTATCGTTTTACATTTGTATTCCTTGCATAAAACTACATTTGCATTCCTTCTTTGCGGATCAATTGTGGCATTCCTTATACTACTTTTAAGAGCGTCATATTTTTACGTATTCAGAGTGTAAAAAGGCAGCGACTCGAAGAAACATCTACCGAGCAGATAATATAAATTTGCTATTTGCAGGAAAGTACACGTAAAGTCAAAATTTGTCCCTGTGGAACATTTCGGAATAGCTTCAACCAGTAGTCAGGGGGCCCAAGGACGTAGCCAGGAGGGAGTTGTGGCTTCCATGAGAGCCCAGACCTCCTTGAAATTTTAGATTGTTAATTTGATGTCAACAAATCAAGCATTTTTGTGAGAATTCTACCTTTTTCACCATTGGGCACCCACTGAAGTTTTTTCTCGCTACATTCCTGGCTGCAACTAAATATCGCAAGATGTAGGTGGAGAATCCCTGCCGCTGCATATTTAAAATGCCCTTTTATCAAACTGCGAACATTTATGAACGAAAGTGTTGAAAATGATTTCAAAATTAGTTTTGTTATACTAACGCACCAAACCCTAAAAGAACGATTGGGTAGACCTGAAAGTAGTGCTTCCCCCCCCCCCTCACTTAAACACGGACAAACCATTTAACACGCTTTTCGCGACAAATCAGTTGTGCCTAAACAGCATATTTATATTCGTTACATTTTAAATCAAGAATTTCATAAAAACTGCTTTTCCTTTCAAGAAATATTTAAAAAGAAATGGGGAAGTAGGTCATCTACCCTTGTTTAAGCGCAAAATTCAAAATGTTTAAACCGATTATTAGGTATATTTCTGGGTAAGCCTTTACAACCAGAATTTCTTCTTTTTGATAGAGAGGGGCATACGAGAGAAAAATGTTTTGACCAATCCCTAACCCTAGGTCACGAGTTTTTGAGAATTCTACAATTATCGAGCATCCACATTACAAAGCTCACATGGGTGCTAAATCTCGCATTATTAATTTCAGTAGTTTCGGCTAAACGAAATACTGATCTACGAAAAGACTGCGTAATTTTAGCACACCACTTAAGAAAAATGACTCATCAGCACTATTTAAAGTTTTTTAAAATAAAACCCGCCGTAGTACATAACGTTACTGATAAATGAAAAAGCACACGAGTTCGAAAGTTTAAATCATTTTAAACGGCAACTTTAAAATTTTTGAAGTGGTATTGGAGTAGCGTCGCAATGAAGGCTTGTGAAATACACTCGGATACCTGCAACCTCTCGTGGCGATATATCCCCCCCCCCCTCATGAGTTCAAAAAATACAGTATGCCCACTGAAGTCCCTTGCCACACTCTTAATTTCAGAACGGCTGTAGTTATGATCATAAAAGTGGTGTCTAGGTATAGTAAAGTAGTCATGCGCTACTGAATGAAATCGCCTACGATGCCATCTGGTGGAAAACTGCAGAGTTAGCATTCCAATTTTTAGAAAGTTGAAGAGCATCATCGATTTAGTACGATAAGACACATTGTGGATATTAACGCAAAAAATAGAACGCCAAAACGTGTACGTTTGTTTTTTCGTTCCTACGCTGTGACGAAAGTTGAACCGAAGGAGAAATGATTTACAACAACTTTTTATTAAGTATTTTGATTGGGAATCGCCAGCGATATCGCTGTGCCACACTGCGATGTCGTGTTTAACCCGAAAGAATCATTTCTCCTTCCGGTCAAGTTTTGCGACATCACGGTGTAGGAAATCACGAAAAAACAAATGAGCGTTTGAACCGTTCTATTCTTCGCTGTAATGGCCACAAAGTATCTTTTCGTACTAAATATCGATGATGCTCTACAATTCTGTAAATCAATCCACCCCCCCCCACACACACACACAAATCTCGTTCCTTTTCGAAATGGGGAATATTAACTCCGCAGTTTTCCACTAGGTGGCGCCAAAGGTGGCTTCATTTAGTGGCGCATCGCTACTTTCCTATACCTAGACACCATTTTCATGAATACAGCAGAAGCCGTTCTCGAGTTGTAACAAGGGAATTTAGTGGGCATACTGTACTTACAATAGAGTATATCAGTAGTAACGATTAACACCGAGGTCCAAGCCCGGCAGTTTCTGGGGTTGCCATTTTTGGCAAATTAAGCAAGCGAGTCTCTCGGGGTCAACTTTAACTCTCCTAGCTATAAAAAGTACCGACTATACAAGTTTGTCAACTTTTCAGATTTTTTTTAATAACTAAAAGGTTTATAAGCCAATATGTAGAGGGCAGAATCAAACAGAATTAAGTACATTAAACGTTCTTCAATTAATAGAGTTGCGTTTTGAACAATCTGTAGTCTAAGCAAACTTTACTAAAAATATTTATTCACAAATAAAACATTTTCAGGTATTTGTGCAACATTTAGACAATATTTAATGGGTGAGTAAAATTTTATATTAAAAATGTTTATGCGAAACTTTTTAACTTTAAAACATGCTCTTTCCAATAATTTCTCATTAAAGATTGCTTCTTAGTACACTTAAATAGTTTCTTCAATAGAACAAGCACAGTTTGAAGTTTATAATTTAAAGAATTATCAAAATACATATCTTCGAATTTTTTTAAAAATCCATACAACCCCCCCCCCCCCCACACACACACACAGTCTACAGGGAGGTGCACAAGGTTGAAATAGCTCAGTGACAGTACCTCAGAGAAGTGCTAATTATAATTAAATTGGTTCTAATATAAAAGGAATTAACAACCGTATTTTAGAGTTCATTTAAAATAACACACGCTAAATAACAAATTGCCGACAGCAAAATAATCATAAAAAAGCACTGGAGTGCAAAAGTTCAAATCCGTTAAGCACTTTATTAAAATTTTAATAAAGTCGCAATAAAAGGCTTATGAAATATTCACACTGATATGCATCCAGCCAGAATGCCCCTGCATTCAGGAAATAATTACAGGAAGTTGTCTTCTTCCGTCAATTTCTTCGATTTCAACTGAGAAAAAAATGTCACATCAGTAAGGAAGCAATCTAAACAGAACTCATTACAAAAACGGCTTTATTAGGTTATCCCTGCGTGTATATAAAAACATGACGTGACAACACAAAATAAAATAATATAATATAGACACGCAAAACGCGTTAGCACACACCTTTTGTGTTCCTGGTGACATGTTTTGTTTTATTTGGCAAATAATGCCAATCCGGACAGCTACAGCTTTACGTAACAAAAAAACACTCTAAAGAAACTGGTATTCAAAGATAAAATAATTAAAACTTTGCAAAATACACTTTCGTACCTTTCATGTGGTGCTATTTTACAAGGTTTAATTATGTTATAGCTTTACATGCTGCAATACACATATATAAATTTTACTACAGTCACAATGGATTTTTTTTTTTTTTTTTTTAATTCGGAAATGTATGTCTAGCGATATTTAAGGGTTACTAATTAGAAATGTTTGATTTTTAAAAAAAACTAGTTGATTGCATATTTAAAATTTTAAACTGGTAATCATTGGGGCGAACTTTAAGGGATGATAGGGCTTTTTAATAAGAAATCAATCTCATAGAAATGTGTCGTCAAAAATCCCTTTTTCACTTGCCTGTTAAACTTTATATCTCAGCAACTGAAAAAAAACAAAAACAGAAAAAAACACTGCAATGTTCGGAAACAGATGAAAAAACATTGAACGTTTTTATTTTCCAGTTTCGTAATTCATCTAAACGTTATTGACCAAAATGTGTTGTCAATAAAAAGCTATTTTTGTATAACTTGAAAATATATTTGTGAGGTACTAAAGTTTTACTGAAGTTCTAAATATTTTAAGCTAAGAACTTTTTAAAACAATCAAGCCATCAAACATTAACTTTCTTCTAAGGTTGACCAACGAGAAACGACTACGTGCAGCAATAGCCAATAATGCGACTGGACATTGAAGGACAAAATACAGATTCTTGATACAATATTAACTGAACATCAAACTTTTCATATTTCTTTAAATAATTGTTTTATACTCGCGTCATTCTAGCAAACACATTCAAATATTTTTTTAACACATTGACTACTTTATTCAGCTTTAATTGGTATGTTACAGATCTACAAAACGGCGGGACTAAGTTAATAATCACTTTGGGGAAAATGTTAGTCTAATTTCTTAACCAAGTTCCATAACAATGGAATTATCTCCAGAAATTTAATCGATAAAATGAAATAGAATGTTTAAACAATCAATTTTAGTCTCGTGTTTTCTTACAAGACATTAGTTTTTGACGAACAGTGGTTAGAAAGTTCTTTGCTATTTCAGTACTTGTTCCAAAGTAACTATGAACAGCTTCATGAAGATTACGTTACTGACCCCACATTGCAGTGCGATTCTGAAACCTTATGATGTGCCCAATCTCCCCTTAAAGTTTGGCTCAATCATCATAGGACACCCCGTATAGTTTTTGGCGAGAAGAAAACTATATGTTTGAAGACTAAAAAAATGTCTTCATCCATACAAAAACGATGAAGTGGTTCTTTATATATTAAAGCAGAATCCAAGGAAAATTCGACGGTGACTTCGTCTTCCATCTTCGGATCACGATATTGAAAATGGTCAAAATGCGAATTCTTAGCGATTTTTGGTAAATAGTGAAGGAGTTCAAGCATTTTGAAAAATAAGCCATCAATTTCAAACGATATTTTTACAACAATAAATAAGACCAAAAGCCACTTATAAAGGTAGTTTCCGACTAAATTTCCGTGAATGTATCACAAATAATTGAATTTAAAAACATCAAATGAGTGTTTACTAATTTGAATAAAGATCCGATTCGTGTATATTTTAAATCCAAGAAAATAAATTTTCGCCATTTTGACAAGTGATTTTGAAAACATTTGTTCGTTTGAATAAGAGCAGGATCATATCGTCGTTGTCAAATGAATGAATGCTATGCGCACTTTTTGGAGATTTCGGCATTTTGAATATTATGACTAGTTTTACTAACCAAATTTTCGTATAAAAAAGACTTATGTGACTAATCATTGTACATGTCTCATTTTAAGTTTGGATCCCTATAGTCTGCATTCTCAAGAGGCATTTTCGTTTGAGAGTGCAAGATCTACAAATAGGAATTTCACTATGAGATATATAAAATGTTAAAAAGAATTGATGAAGGAAAGAGGATGGGGTGGGGTAGAAAGAAAGACCACTAAATAGAACCGATAGATAACACTTTTTGTTTGGTGCAATAATAAATATCATTTTCTAGTTTTGTTGGCTCTATCATAAAAACATAAAAAATTTTCTTCCTTGCAAAAACATCGATTTCTTGGTCAGGATAACGAAAGGCTGAAATTTGCTTGCAGTCATTAAGGAAACTAACAAAGTTCCGGGTTTCTCGTAGAGCCAGAAAGAAAAAGTTTCTAATTAATAGTGCATTTGAACCATACTTCTACGAATTGATGAGAAGTAACCTAGAAATGTGTACTATTTCGATATTTGCAAGTGTATGTTATTTCACTTTCATGCAAAATTCAAAGTTTGGCAGCTATGCAAATACCTCTGTGGCAGTCACAAAAGCTAAGTTTCAGGAATATGACTATGACATTCACATCTCGAACGGAAACCAATGCTGTAAAACCAGAAGCGGAACTTTTGAAAATTTGTAGCATAGTGCAATTCAATTTAAACTGTATTTTTGCCACATTTGGCAAAAACATTTGGCAATTTTGCCGAAAATGTTCATTCTAAAATTGAATTTTTATAATACGTAAATTTTAAGAATACATTTAAAATTATTAAAAGTTACATCGTTAAGTTCTTAGACACTCAAAGAAGAGTAATTTTGATACAGTGTTATAATATAGTAGTGCTTATTCTTGCTCTATAGCTAAAATTGCCGAGGATGAAAATATACTGTATTGTAAAAACAATTTTTCGAGCCTCTCCGAAACTGGCTGAGCCGATTTTAACTTCATTGACCATTGCATTGAAGAGATTATACTGTCAATCAATCTTATGTTTTATGCATGTTTTTCTGTTGTCCAGATTTGTCAGGACCAAAATAAATGTTGCAATGCAATCAAAACTTCATACGATAAATCTACTGCTTATTTGAAAAAAAAGAAAAATAGAATATTGAATTTTTATATGTAAATCTTTCCTTGTTTGTTATTGATAAAAATTCTGCAAACATGTCAAATACAACAGAAACGCATTGAAATATTTTCATTTAAATAAAAGTTGGTTTCAATTAATAAACGTAAGTTAGCTGATGAATCCATTGGGTGAAAAAATCTGATCGTTAAAGACACTTTCAGTAAATCTGTTGTCATCTGAAAAGCAACGTTTTACATTTATTCCTTATAAACATTGCTACCGTTTTTATAAAGCTTCAATTAGATTTCACTTCCAATTTGCTGCTTGGATAGTTATACAAAATTCTTTGTATTTGAGTGCTTCAATAAAACTTATTAGACTAAATTTGATAGTTAAAAAATTTTATATAAAAATAGATTTAAGCCAAATTAAAAATACACGTGGAAAATATTTTCACTTTATATGCAATACAATACAATAACACTTACCAAAAATAAAGGAATACTGTTACCTTTATCTGAAATATAACCCGATGTCACTAGCGTCCGGATTTCCCCAACCTTTAGGTTTTTTTGAAGAGGGGGGGGGGGGACAGCAGATACAGAATTTTTTGGGGGGAAGAGGTAATAGATCTTTTGACCTAAACAAAATGTACAATACAAGCAAACTGTCACCTTTATGTAATATTTTTTTTAGGGGGGGGGGACTTAACACCCAACCCTCCATCCCCCCCCCCTCCCCCGGTCCGCTATTGCGAAAAAGGAGACTGAATTTATGCTTACTGTTCTAACAGACCTTAATTTCCAGCTTATAGCAGACCATAAATTTTTCAACACTATACTCTTCAGTGTTTCCAAATTCTTTTGGTATAGAAAAATTTTAGAAATACAGACGCAATATTTATATTTGAAATATAAATTTAAATATATGATTATGGTACAAGTACGTCACTTTGAGAAATAACTTTAAAATTAAAACTATTTTGTAAAACCCTTTTCATTATATTCTGCATGTTACATTTTGTAAAATCCTGTATGAAATTTTGAATATTCATTACTATTTTTTTAAATAAATTGAAGTGCATGCTCTTTTGTTGCTGTAGTAAACACAATTCAAGCAAACATCGTCAAAAAAATATTCCGATATTTCAAGTATTAAACTTTAAATAATTATATAAAACATTATAGGAGTTAAAATCCTTACATATAGCAACAAAACTTCTGTTCTAGGATGTGTTATAAATTATACCATGTAAAGGCAAAAATTTAATCTTACCAATAGAAGTAAGGAATTTTAACTCATTTTAACACTCAGGACAGTGTTCTCGCCTCTTATACTCACTAATGAAATTTTATACAACTTCTTTACTAATCCCGTATTTGCTTCTATTCCAACTGATCCCTAGAGCACTAGATTTCAGTTCTAGCTCAAAAAGTATGCGTTACGAATTATCTGGTTAATTTTTTGTCCAAATTGTGATGTTGGGCTTTGTATTCGATGTTTTAAAGTATACAACTGGGGGTAAAATGATCAAGCTTAAACTTTTGTGAAAAAGATGTCTACGTATATCAGCTATAAATATTTATAAAAGAATAAATAAGAAACAGTTTCCATTTTTTTTCGATACTGATAAATTCAAACGTATGCAATACCCAACGCTATTTTTTTCCCCATATATTTCGAAACTAGGCTAATTTTGTGCCGAAATTTGAAATAATCAAATGTTATGTTTCAAAATATAACGAACGTCCCAATTAAATAATTAGTGACATGCGCTGACTATAACACTTTTGTACCCAGGGCACCTTTCAAATTTTGAGCCCCTGTATATATAGCTAGCTCAAATTTGTCGCCATATATATCAGTTTGAAATTTAGTTTTTTGAGTCTATTTCTGCACGTATGCCCAGGGCACCTGCCTTAAGCGCCCGTGCGATAATCAAGGTTTGATTAGCAATACTTATGATGGATTTTCTCAAAATTAATGTCCTTAAAGAAACATCAACAAAAACTAAGAATCCAAGTACCCAGATGTCTTAAGTATTAAAATATAAGTGACTGCATTAATACAATGAAGAGTTAAAACTTATGTGCGGATACAAGAAATTATGTTTTATAAATCGTACCATGCATAAATACAAGCAGGTAATTTACATCATAATGCAGTTTGATCATTGTGACGCAGATACCGCGAATTTTAGGGGGACACCTTGAATATTGAAAAACTAACATTTAAAATTATTTATGTCCGCATCGTCAACATGATTGTTAACACTATCACTGTTAAGTGTTATTACAATGAAAAAAAACAAGATATCTTCACAAAACAGCTCTAAAATGAAATAGTCCATTGCGACCATTCTATTTTTAATCGCTCTTTTTAAAATACCAAATAAAATAAGCTAAATTTAATAGAATTTCTACTAAACAATTTAACGAGGGAACTTTTCATTCACGGAATACACAATATTAAATTATTATCTTAATCGGTAGGCTACTCTCAAAAAGATTAAAGCTTCAATTAATATCAAAAGGAAATAATTTCCCCACCCAGCTATGCCAATATTCCGGCAACGAGTTGTGTAAAACCACTAACATTTTATTTTTCTTTACAATTTATACAGAGAACGCGGAAAAACAAAAATTTTAATCGCGATAAAGGAACCAAAACAGAAGAAATAATGAGAAAAATTCAACAGACATAAATAAATTTTGGATTAAAAAGGAAACAAAGACAAAAACATTTTTTTACGTTTAGATTACAATTAATTACATTTATAAATAAATTTTTAAGTAGAGAAAAAACATCAAAATTTAATCTAAACGTTAAAAAAATTGAATTCGTATAGTACGAAACTGAATCTCATATTTTGAAGTGTATTATAAACTGTAGAATAAAAAATATGTTTAGTCTGATCAGAGTCGCTAACCGGATGTATTAATCTTATTAAAATTAAGTGAATATGTTTGGTTATTTTCCCCCATTTCTGAAATTAACGTAATGCACAAAAGCAACAGGAATCCCCTAAAAAAAAACCAAATCTGAAACATCAAGCTCACCCGCAGCAGAGACTCCGAGGCTGACCGCATGGCCTTGCCGGGAGGAAAGGACAGAGCAGAGGATGGAGAAGATGAGTAGGAAGACCGGACGTTCCGCTGCTGGCACCATGTTGATATCCCTTATCGACCGCGTGCTCAGTCCCTGAATGGAGAACCTCACTGTCTGCCGCTCCATGTTAGTAAGCGCCGCGGGATCTACCTCGCGTGACGTAAGGCCCCGTCCGACCAGTCGCCTCGCAGCGAGCGCGAAATTTGCGCTTTCACTTTCCGTTACGGTTGGTTATTCCGAACAGGTGGATGTTGCTCGTTTGTTTATTTGCTTGACTTTCGACTTTCCATTCTTCTTTCTTTCTTCTTTTTAATGAGTGTGTACACTACACTGGCCACTGACTGAAATCATCGATCATTTTATCAGGGGGGAGGGGAGGGCACTTGTTGTCGTCTTTGTAGTTGGAACGTTCATTTACAGATCAGTGTGATTGGTTTAAAAGAATCCGCTTATACATACTCGTTGAATAAAATGGACGACACAGAAACAGTTTTTACTGGCACAGAGAAAAGAGATCTAAACAGCCAGGGGATTGACTTGGAATCGTACCCACAACCGTACGCTTAGGTGTGTGGGGAGAGAGTGCGGCGAGAGCTGGGTTTGAACCCAGGGACTCATGGGTGGTAGAATGAGGCGAAATCCAGCTCGGCCTAAAGGTACCCATTCGACCGGCCTTCAAATGTCGGGTGTTGTGTGCGCAAAGGTGACCTCGTGCCGCCACACTACCCCCCACCCTAGAGAGTCAGTCGGAAGCTGACGAACGATGTTCCAAGCGTTATGGAACGCTGCCACTCGTTGTGGACTTTGCGAGGTCGCTGCCACTCGTTGTGGACTTTGTGAGGTTGCTGCCGCTCGTTGTGGACTTAAGTGGGGTCGCTGCCGCTCGTTGCGGACTTTGAAGAAGAGTCGAGCGAGAGATGGAAGAGGTCGATGCTGGCGCCATCTGTCGCTATTGGCGAGAAGGAGAATGCGTGTTCGTAGTCCGGGTCATCAACGTGGGGAGAGAGTACGGCGAGAGCTGGGTTTCAACCCAGAGACTTATGGGTGGTAGAATGAGACGCAATCCAGCACGGCCAAAAGGTACCCACTCGACCTGCCTTCAATTGCCGGGTGTTATGTGCACGGAGGCGACCTCGTACCGTCACGTGATTATCGTGTAGGAGGATAGGCCCTTAACCTCCAAGCCACCGATCCCAGTTCTTCGGTTCTGTGGCACGCTATTACCGATTGCACGTTGCTGGTTATTAAGTCAAGCAATGGCAACAGCTTAACTTTTACAGTATTGGCAGTATATCCAGGGGCTCTATTCTGCCAAGTTCGTTTAAGCGAACGTTCGGAACTGTGACATCAAATTGACGTTATTCGCAACCTGTTAACATAAGTTGGTATTCTGAAAGGTACGGTACAGATTTAAGTGCAGACACTCCCTACCGAAAGTTTACATTTAGCATACGTTTCGAATTACGTCACAATTCCGAACGTTCACTTAAACAAACGTAGCAGCCCCACCAGTGGCTGAGAGGTTCTGCTCTCGAAACTGGAAGGCTGGAGGTGGAGGTGCCAGGGTCCTGAATCTCGCACAAGGTTCGGTTGCGTGACTTCAGATTGACGTCAACCGAACCCTGCGGGGAAATTTGATTGAATGATATTCCTCGGATGTGTTTCGTGTTACGTCACACAACCGAACGTTCGGTTAACCGAGTATGCGAGATTAGACCCCAGGTTCAAACCCCGGTCGCGCCTGTCGACCTAGCCGTTTACAGATTTCTGTGGTTTTCTCCAAAACTTCGGGTAAATACGGGATAGGATCCCTTAAGGCCCGTTTACATGGGCAAATGGAAAATTCCGGGTAAAAGCAGAGTATAGGGAAAAATACGCAATGCATCATGGGAAAGCGAGGTCATCTCTGCATTCACTCTTCACTGGACTAGGAATCTTTCTACCCCGCATTTTTTCTCCACGTAGGGAAGCGGGTAGAAAGCAGCGAAAGTTCCTGCATTTAGCCCGCATTTTCGTCCATGTAAACGGGCCCCTTAGAAAGTCCCCCCACGGAGGACATTCCCTCTATAGGCCTAGGACATTATTGCCGTCAATCAGCCATAATCCACAAAAACAGACAAACACGTGGCAGAATAGAGCCCCAATTCTTTTTCTGTATCTACGGTTGGGCCTTGATCTCTGTTGTTTTTACACACAAGTTCATATTTTTACCGACAACCCATTTATGCCTAGTGTCCCTTTTTTGGGATGGCATTTTCGCTATTAGTCGAAAACGTTATTTATTTTTCCTAGCCTTTGTTCATGAGTATTGTGCCTCAAATCTACAAAATATTTTAACATGACCCAGTACGATGTTGATATTTCGATTTTTATGCATAATGATTTTAAAAGAAATCATCCCTTGTTCAAGAAGTTGACATCAGAAATTTATCTATTATTTCTGTTATCAGTAAAATTCGAATAAAGTCGCAAAAATATCCAGGCAGAAATGGGTTAAAAAAAGAGGAGGTACTCTGTTCAATGCGTATATATATATACTTGCACTTTATTTGGCTTCAAAATCTGGTTTCTAATTCTTGCTAATAGCTGTTATATTTTTATGCGAGATATGTCTTAGTTGTAGTATGTTTTGTGTTTTACTTGTTAGTTATATATATATATATATATATATATATATATATATATATATATATATATTTTAATTTTACCATGTTATTGTATTTGGAGCATTTATTTTCTGACTTTGGAGCTTCGTTTAAAAAATCTGCTTATAAATACCCGTCGAGTAAAGTGGGCAACACAATGAAAGTATTTACTAGCACAGAGAAAGGAAATTTAAACAACCAGCGTATGAGTGAGAATCGAACCTCCGGCCGTAAGCTGAATCGATTAAGGACAGTCCCTTAATCTCTCATCCACCGGCTTCTCTTTTACGATGCTTACAGTGCAATATTTTGAGAAGGAACTTGGATATAGGACGATCATTGACAAGCGGCAGACGATCGAAATAGTGTCAGCCTCTCAAATCAAAATACTCGATCCCCTTTTAATGATTAAGCACATAGGCGCGCTCTAGTAGCGCATAGCGACAAATCATGATGGAATATACTCCTAACGCGCGCATGCGCAACATAAACTTAATGATTACAATTCTTAGAGCCATCTTACAGGCAAATTTCGTTTAGCTCTTTTAGAATACGTGGATGATCATCCTATATCCAAGCCCGTGATTTGGATGAATACAGAGTACGGTCGTGTGTTCGATTCTCACTCAATCCCTCGGCTGTTTAAATTTCCTTTCTCTGCGCCAGTAAAATCTGTCTCCGTGTTGTCCGCTTTATGTGACAAGGATTTATAAGCGGAAATTTGAAACTGATTAAATCATACCATATGCCAGAGAAGTGTAACATTAAAGCAATGATGTTCTCTGCTTTGTTTCACTGAGTGGCGTCATCGGGCTATCTTAGCGGTACAGAACGGACAGTATGAATCCAGCTTCACTTGAAGATAGACGGGGGCGCTTGAACGGTATACTTTTCGGTTTTTACAATTTATCCGCCCCCCGTTGATCGCGACTTTCCTTGAAGATTGGGGGAGAGGGGGTGCTTTACAGTATTTTACGGTAGAAATAGTTTCCACAAATGTTTACAGATGACAAAAGCGTGAATTTTTCACTTTTATATAGGTATATTTTTGAAAAGTTTAAAATTGTCCGTAAAAGTGATGTCGAAAATTTATTAAACACAGCTGGCGTCTGAGGATACTAGAAGAATGGAATTGAAATGCTTTACCCTTCTAAATATTAAGAGGTTATTAATGGACTGAATAGGCAACATTTGCAACCCAAATTATCTGAATCGTCTTCGTTCATCCTACCTCCCTAAGAGTTTATAGATGGCCTTTCAGACGGACCTCCCGCTCTGCCGAAGGAGCACACACGAAAAAAATGGTTAAAACAACAAGCTGTAGCAAAAGCCCGTAAATTCATAGTCATCTCCTTTAAATCACTTGGAAAAGAATACTTGAACGACTCCCTCCAATAGATCATATAATCTATTCACGTCCTCTCCAATGATACAGAATCTGCAAAAAAAATTGAAAAAAATGTTGAAATGGTGCAGGTGCTTTGAAAGACAGTCCAAGACAGTTGCAAGCGAATGCAATCTTCATTTTATGTATTAATTATTGTGAAATTTTAGATATGCTGTTTATATATATATATATATACTGAGTGTACCTCATCACCAGGATTTAAAACTTCATGGAATGGTAGGGAAAACCTAGATAACTCCGTGTCAAATAGGAATGTGGGATCGCAGACGTCTTTATTGAATTAAGACACAGCTACACGACGGCTTTCTGCCTAAAAAGGGAATGCTTGGGGATTCTTCAGGGATTCTAACGCGCATTTATGTTACATCTGGAGAAAACCGCTCAAGATTCCAAACCTTTAAATCGGCAGTCGCTTGGTAGCCAGAATTCTGGATCTTCGCACGTCAGTCATCGGCCATGTTCAGTGTCTTCTTATCCATTCGGCCATGGTCAGCTCGCAGAGGCCATCATGCACCAATTAATAATCACCATGAATGTCATGTTAGAGTACTGTTAAATATTCCGATTACAGTTTAAAAAAAGACAAATTATTCATTTACAAAAAGTTTGTTGCTAAAATTTACTGTTAAACCCTTTTACTGCCGCGGACGTATATATACGCTTTGCACAGTCGTTGCTTTAACTGTCGCATATATACGCTGTTCTCTAATTTCTTCTGTAAATTTTTACTCGTTGCACAAATAGGCACATTTTTTTGGTATGCAAGTAACTTCGGTTTGAACAGAGGCTTGCCTAAGGTATGCTCATTTCTTTGAATCAAGAAGGGGAGTTCCCGAAGTGGCTGTGAAAGGGTTAAAGGTGTAATAATCGAATCATAAGTCCGCTGCTTGCGGAATGTAGGTAAGATGCTCCATCGCATTTTTAAGGTGATTATTAATACATACTCGAGGACAACGCTTACAACCCTATATTCCTATGCGATTTTGAGTCGCTTAGGTGTACCTACCCAGCAATCACACGCAGGTTCTCTGAACGTCTATTAACGTTCAGAAAACGTCTTCTGAACGTTAATAGACGTTCAGAGAACCTGTTTGTGTTTGCTGGGTACTCCTCCATAAAATTCTGTTGTCTGATGTTGAGACGTCTTTCAAATCGCCTCCGAGAGAATCTTAATCGAAATTCAGAAGGTCATCGGACCGAATTAAGGTATTCGAACTCTTTCTTAACTTTCAGAGAATTTCGTGTATAACAAGACTCTTCTTCAATATTCTCAGAACATAAAACAATGCATGATGGTATTCTCCATTCTTCTTGGATTTTAGATTTATCTCCAATGAATATATTTCAAATGTCTTAAGAGTTATTTATTATCTCGAAGAAATCAAAGCAGCGTTTGGTCTAGTGGAAAAGTTGAGAAACCATCCTAAAAATAAGGATCTTGGGATCAAAACCTCAGAATAACTGTGCGTTGCGTCGAACTTGCGTCTCACGAAAGTGGGAAAACCTACCAGAAGCCTCTGAACCGCTTGGTATATGCCTAAAACATCTGTGTGACATGTAATTAACATTGAATTTAAAAATACGATTGTACAGAGTGTCCCAAAAAAGTTGGTAACACACTTTATTTCTCTATCTATTAGAAATTAATAGGCAACGTAAATTGAAAAAAAATTCGAAATATGGTAGGAAAAAAAGACTATACCAAGAAAAAAATTCTCCTCGTTAATTTCCCAAAAAAAAAAAAAAAAAAAAAAAAAATACATTTTTTAAATTTGTACACGAACCCCGTACAAAAACAATTCCCAATTAGTAAAATACGCCCTAAATAGCTGATGTACAAAATTCGAGAATTATATCTTAAAAAGTGTCAGAGGTATGAAGTAAATATATGCTGACCTAAACCATTTTTCAATGGCTGTAGAAGGGGGAAAAATCACGTAGGCCGATCGCATTTCAGACGTCGTACATAAAATACGAAAAAAAAAAAATTTTTTTTTCACTCTAGTAGTAAACGTTTATAATCAAATAATTCATGTGCAGACCCCGATTATCTATGTTTAAAGATATCTCTGAGATTCTTTGCGATGAAAGTCTGAAATTTTGTCCATCACCTCTTTACTGTATGGGGGGACATTATACATATTTAAAAAGTGTAACTTTTAAGAAATTAACCCTTTGAGGCGCAACCCTTCTTTGCCCTGCTGAAAGAAGGGCAGCCATTGCCATCGCTCGACGTAACTACCAGCAACATGGCGGACGATCGAAACGTTCATCGCGTGCCACAGATCTAGAGACCCTTTTTTGACGACAGCTGGCTGTGCCGGCACAAGCCAGCACAGCCAGCTTGCTGGTAGTTAAGTCTTTTTTCAGCATTGGGCAATCTGTCCAGATGTTCTCGCATTCTTCCATTTTTCAGCAGATGTCATTGCTGTTAAAAATAATCGTGACAATTTTTTTACGGGAAATGACGTGCTAAAAAGTAAAGGATTCTCGTGGAGCTATGTCACCCGCAACTATTTTTATAGAAATCAAATCTATTCTTCGTGACTGGCAACATTCGAAACGTCAGAGTTTGGTGTTCCAAGAGCGGGAACACTGAGCGTTAAAGGGTTAACGAGAAGAATTTTTTACTCGGCGTAGACTTTTTTCTATCTTATTTTGAACATTGTTTCAGTTTGCATGGTCCGCTTATCTCTTATAGATAAAGAGGCGAGTTACCACCTTTCTGGGGCACCTTGTATACTTGAAAGAAAAAAAGAAAGCAAATAATTGATCCATTTGAAAAATAATACAGTAAGTATATGCGTTTACAACAGATGTTTATAACACACGGATGGAAATATCGGTTGGACGGATGAATATTAGAGATGAGTTCGGGCTCATTTTTGAAGCCCGAGCCCGAGGACTTTTCACCCGAGCCCGCCCGAGCAATATTATTTAAGTCGGAGCCCGAGCCCGAAATTTCAGCTAAAGATTAAAAAAAAATTCAATTACTTCATTGATAGAATACCATAAATTTTGCCGTTTGCACAAATTAAAGACAAATATAGTTGCAAACTCCCAATGCACTTTCTAATTCTTTGTATCCATCCTTTATCAAAAAATGTCGGATCTCATGACTAACTAAGGAATTTAAACCGCCGTTCTCAAATACCCAAAGAGCTTTACGTACCTTCTAGGCGCCCGTGCCGCTATTTTTGTTTGTTTACATATTTATTTATCTTTTATAAGTACTTTTATTTTCCTCACGAATCACTTTTTAAAATCTGTTTCAAGCAGTATGTGCAATAAAGGAGAAATTTTTCATGAGCCCGAGCCCGGTTCGGGATCGGGCTTTCGGGCTCGGGCTGAGGCCGTCTCATCTCTAATGGATATACTGTTCATCGGAAGGATCGAAAAAGCATTTAAAGTTCTTTTATAGGGCATCGCAAGATTACATTAGCAATGATTCTTTGAGGTTATTCCCAAAATGTCGCCAAGTTTGAAAACGATGCATTGCCAATTTAACAGAGCAAAGAAGACTATTTATTGATGTTGAAAAGTGTTTTATAATCGATGCGTTTGACACGATTCCTCTTTTTTGTCTAAATTTAAGATTTCAATGACAGAAGGGATCATCTTATGATTCTGAGACAAGCATGTTTATTTTTTTTTCCCCACGTCGTAAATTTGACCTTATTCACATGACGAAGAATTTCAGAATTAATTTAAATCACTTTATCCAAAATACATCGAACTTTTATCAGTCACCTTTAATCAAGCGATTTTTCTTAATCCCTGTGTGAATTCGAACTATTTTCGACCACTTTTTTTTTTCCCAGAGTTTACTTGACGTCATCTTTTCCACCTGTAGGGCATTACCTCTGTAGTATGCGTTTGTGTGGGCATCTCACGATTCAGTGAGTTTTTACATTCGTTATTATTAGTATTATCATTATTTTTCTTTTCAATTCAAGGTTTCCAGGAGGGAATGATTGACCCGGTTGGTTGGAATTTTCACTTGGCAGTTGCTACTAATACAAATAATTTAGAGAAAAAAACCGAGACAAGAGTTAGAATGGTGCTCAATAAATCGAGATTAAAAGGAGACTGACTATGCCAACCGCAGGCAGGGAATAATTTTTCAGTGGGTGATCTCCGCTGACATGTTTATGGAGCGAAAGTGTAATTTCCGCATTAGAACGATAATGGTGAATGTTGCTACATTGAAAGATGCGTAAATATTATTAGTGATGCCAGTGAATCGGAAGAATTCTGCACATGCTTAAAATAGCGCATATATACACTGACCTCCAAAAGTTAAGGAACAACCTGTTTTTCCGAAGCTCACCATAAAAAAAGACACTAACAATAAAATTTATAATTTATATAAATGATAAAAATGAACTTTATGCAAAAAAGATAGCTACCACTTTTTTTTATATAGAAAAGAACAGGCATGTATGAGTGAGAGAAATCTGTGGAAGTATCAGACTTTCGTAATTATGCGTGTAACTTTTGTAGATTTACAACATTTAGCAGATTCGTTGACAATAGGCAGTAGGGTCCAGCAATGTCTTAGAGCAGCCTTTTGCACGGTACATTGAGGTGGCGGTCGGTCAGATGGATGGAAATGGGGTTGTCACAGGCTGATGGTGCTAGGCGTCTTAATGTTTCTCGCAGTGTAGTCCACCGTCTCTGTAATTATATCAAACAGAAGCGTCTGTGTCCAGAAGACATGTTCCAGGCTGACCACGAGCTACAACACCTGCAGAAGACCGTTTAATAGCTCTTTCGGCCCGAAGGAGAAGAAGCATTTCTGTGCCGTAGCATCTTGCAGGAAACTTGGTAACATCAGGGAGAAGAATATACCCTAGTACCGTGCTAAGGCGTCTTCACAGTGCAGGTCTCTATGCAAGGCGACAGTTGTGTGGGTGTCCCTCATCGGGCGACAGAGAAGAGCTCGCTTATCTTGGACAAGAGAACACGTTACCTGGACCAGACAGCGATGGACTTCTGTACTCTTTACATACGAATTCAGATTCACACTGGAGAGCAATTCAGGACATCTGCTGATCTGGAGGGAAGAAAGCAGTAGATACCATTAATCCAACACTGTTGAAAGACACAGTTACCGAGGTGGTGGAACAGCGGCTTGGGCAGGGATCTTACTCGGTAGTCAAACTGACCTGCACGTGTTCCAGGGAAGAACTCTGACTGGTATGAAATATTGAGATGAGATCCTTGATCCATATGTCCGCCCATATGCAATTGGCAATGATTTCATTCTAATGGATGATAATACCCGAACCTCAATGAGCTGCAGTTGTTGAGGAATATCTTGAGGGTCTTGGTTTGGGCGAATGGAATAGCCAGTTCAATCTCTAGATCTGAATCCAATAGAGCATTTTTGGGACTATCTTGTTAGACAGGCTGCTGCTTTAAATCCCCCTCCCAAGTCTTTACAAGAGCTAGAACAAGTCAAGTTGTCAGTCCCATTTCGGGAACCGACAACTTAATTGACAGCATGGAAAGTCGACTCGTCAATGCATTCAAGCTAGGGATGGACATATCCCTTATTAAAATTCATTTTTGTTACGTTTCTATGACATTTTATAAAATAAAACTGATATATTATTTTTTTCAAGAATAGACTTTTAAAGCGAGATGGCTTTTTTTTTTCCTTTTTTGCCAATGACTTGCGTTTTCCTTATGCAAACTTTTATGTTGCCGTCAATACTTAACTGTTTTGTGCACGTCATCCAAATTTGGTGTTTTTACATTCATTTATTTGCAAATTAGGCGCAAAAAATCGGTTGTTCCTTAACTCTTGGAGTCCAGTGTGTATTGTTACAAAACTGTAATGTTGTTTTCCCTCGCCAATGTGTATTGCCGTAAAGTGCATTGTATAGGCATTGTTGCAAGTGAAATGAGTATGTGACCCCTTGACCTTATCGAAAAACTTGGCAGCCATTTTTGCGACTTGGTGACGAAAAGCAAGTTCTCGAAACTTGTGCAATTTTTCCTCTATCTCAATTAGGAGAGAAGTTTCTGAAAAAGGATAGAAAAAATTATGTCATATCCAATGTGATGACACATCTACTTTCAAATGTATAAATAAGGAAGTCGCTCTCATAGTCAGAGTGAGATAGTATGTGATAGACTGTGGATACTGAAAGAGAGGCGATGCGATTGATATTACCGTTTGAATCAATCCGATTGATCATACCGTTTGATCCTGTTATTGTTGTATTCTTTTAATCATCCGCTGTGATATGTGCTAAAATTGCTGTATTTAGTGTGAGATATAGAGCTTCATTTAAATGAATAAAGTGTTATTTTCGATTTTAGAAGCTTTCTGGTCTATTTTAACCCTCACCCACTGCCAGATTTCTTCTAGCTTTTAAGTTTTGATGTACATTTTCAATATATGCATAAGATTTTAAAAATTCTATTGAACCTTTCTGCAGAGCAACACAGAAAAAAAATTATTCGGAATTATATCTTGTGTTCATAACTCTTAAAACCGTGCAATTGGTTTTCGTGCAAAAACTGGAATAGGAGATAAGTAGTCCTAGTTTCTTTCAAGAACGTCTTCAGTTTATTCATTTTGTTCCTGGATAATGCGCTTGTTTACCAGAACGTCCACCTAGAAAGAAGAGCCGGTGCCTGAGAGCTTAATGGCCTTCAAAAATGACTTTATTAACTATAACCAACCGGTTTACGTTTAAATACTGAGAGTTTAAGATTGCCTAAATTTAAAACTAGCTGCACGAGTAGTATTGGTTGAGCACGTCCATACTTCTTTGAAACATTAGTATTTCGATAATAATCATAATACAAAAATTAAAATCTGAAACGCTTTCATGCTTTAAATATGCACTAAAGTGCTATATATTAAAGGCGTATCATAATCCATGCGACGTCCCTGTTTTTCTTCCTTATTCCATTAAGGAGAAATGTGTATGATTGTTAATGAATAAGCCGTATTTTTCTTTCTTGTTCCATAAAACACATCTTTGAAATCGAAATCTATCTTAAATTTGCCTACTAAAACTGTTTTACAATCTTCGCCAAGCATATTCCAACTATACTTCACCATTTTAAATACTGTTTGGAATGGGCATCATAATCCAAGAGTGTGCTGTGTTTGTCTTTCTTGTTCTATAAAACACATTTTCGGAATCGAAACGTGTCTTAAAATCGACTACTAAAACTGGTTTACGATCTTCTCCAAGCATATTCCGACTATATTTCACCATTTTAAATATTGTTGAAATGGGCATCATAATCCACGAGTGTGCCTTGTATGTCTTTCTTATTCCACAAACACTTCTTCAGAATTGAAATTGCCGACCAAAACTGTTTCAAAATCTTCGTCAAGCATATTCTAACTATACTTCACCTATATAAATACCATTTGGAAAGTGTATCTTAATATGTGAGTGCACGTCTTCTCTGTTCTTTAAAATACTTCTATATTAAAATCTCGCCAACTAAAACTATTTTACAATCTTCGCCAGGCATATTCTAACTATACTCTTCCTTTGTAGTAAACTGCACTAAATATGCACTAAACCTGTGGCGTTTGCCAGTTTCTAGTCAAATTTGGAAGATATCTCCAAATGCTTGGTTAGGTTTTGAAGACTTATTTTTTGGCACCAGCGACCAATTATCAAAAATTGCAAACCTTGTGCGACTTTCGACATTTATTTGTTCCCCCCCCCACCCCGCGTTATCTGGCAAACATATTTGCAAAATATCTCGCGCTGACAAATTGTGTCGACACTAAACACATACACCCACACACAATCTGCTCTATTTTAATAGCACTACAGTGCTAAAAATCTGGAGTGACTCCACTCGACACCTACCAAGCGTTTAAATAAATTTCGTACAACTCAATCGGATCTAGTGTTCAGGCACTAGTGCACTTGAAATGATTTGAGAGTGTAGGCCACAATATGCAAGAATAGTTCTTCGTAGCCTGTAAAAAACTGTAGGGTGTGGCGTACACTAGCTCAAATTTATGCGGTATGTAAGACAGTGACTTGTAATATGCGTACCTAATTTGATGTCAATCGAATGCACCATTTAAACACAAGCTCACTTTAAATGATATGCTTCCTCAGGCCGCAAGAATTACTTTTTGCATCCCTGCGAACAAACTATCAGTTCTACACACACCGGAACCTATACAGGTCATGAGACCTTGACCTATAATATATATATATACTTAATTTGAGTTCAATCGAATGCACCATATAGATGCTACCTCACTTTCAAGGAATTTTGTTCATAGGCCATAATGTAAAAGAACACTCTATGTTTTTCTATAAAAAGCTATAAGTCCTATGCACAGCAAATCGTCAATGCATGTCGTGTGACGGTGACCCATAATATGCATACCAATTTGAACTTCTTCAAATGCACCATTTAGATACTAGCTCACTTTAAATTATTTGCGACCATAGGTCGTAATGTATAAGAATTGTTTTTTGCAATCCCGTGAACAAACTATCAACTCTACACACTCCAAAATCTAAGCAGATCATGTGACCGTGGCTGTTACATACATACCCAATTTGTGCCCAATCGAATGCACCGTTTAGACCATTAGACGATAGAGCGCTTTCAAGAATTTCCGTCCATAGGCCTAATGTAAAAGAAATATTTTTCGTAGCCCTGTGAAAAAGCTCTGTCCTATACATACGAAATCAATACCGGCTTTGCAGCGTTGGTTTATAACATATATACCAAATTTGCGCTAAATTGAATGCGCCGTTTAAGAGCTATCGTGTTCACTCGCACACACACATACATACATCTCGTTAAAATAACATAAATGAATAGAGAAAACCTCAGAACGTGTAAATACACCAAAAATGTCGGAGTCTTTTTTTTTTTTTTTTTTTTTTTTTTTAAATGATTACCATACTTACTTTACTACATGGTACGTGTTCGGCAAGTAATAATAAAATTGAATGATTTATGTGTCCGGTAATGAAAGTGTTTAAAAGTCCGATGTCGAATTTGATACTCAGGGCATTTAAAGGTTAAATTGTCTCCTGTCCTCCTCGGATACGGGGTCCTAGCTCTTTAATTCTATAGAGAACCGTTTTCAAATATACAATTCCATAAGAATTCAAATTTTACGGTCGTTTGGGTTACAAGAACCACCTTTCTATTTTGTGAAGATAGCGAGTTAGCCAACCAGGAAATCTTCTGTATCCCCCCCGCTAAACTACTTTTGAAAATAAATTAGAATATATTTCAATTCTTCGAACGACGCGACGTATCGTTGCCAAGGGCTTTCCGAAAGCCTGCGCCAACTTTGCCTTCAAATGAAGACATAGCGAAAGCCTTTTACTGATGATAAAGATCTCCAAGGGAGATTATAGACGTTAAGCATGTTTTATCCAGCTCAGGAAGTTGATACCCAATTGCACAGGTAAATGATATCTTAACCTGCTGTTTGTCGTAGCTCTGTTTTTCTTTTCTTTTGCTTCAAGTTTTCCATTTTGGTTGGCATTCGGAATTTGCGGGGGAAAAAAAAAGAAAGAATTTTAGTTTTCTAGTGCATTTATTTACAAGAGTACTGGGTGGCCCAAAAAGTTTTTTTTTTTCTTTTTCTTTGCACTTCAGTGGTATTATTTTCAAACCTGGAAAATGTGTGAATTTTTGAGTTCCTTTTTTTTTTCCCAAAGTATAGTTTTAAAATATTTTCTTTTTCGAGTTTTGTATTTTTTCTTTTAATTCTGTAAAAATATTCTTAATTTTCAGGTTTTTATGTTGATATCTTCTAATTTCTTACCTGAAAAAATGTATCGACGGTACCAGTTGTTTCACTTTTCAAAATAACGGGATATTTTTGATGAAAAAAATAACACTGAGCTTCCTATTAAAGCAGGGTCCATTGCACATCCAGAGGGGACACGTGTCCCTCCCCCCCGAGGAATCAAATTTAGACCATAAAAGTTTAAAAGTTTGACTTATTTTCATAGTTATTAAATAATTAATTCATAATTAATTGCATAAATGACACTGCTGTTTAATTTATTACGGTGTGTAGTGCAGCTTATAAAGAATCATCCTAAATTTTTTCGAATCCATGGCACAACTAGCTTATTTTCCTTCGTATATGAAGTCCATGTGGGAGATTTCGCTTCTTTGAACGCGCATTTGACGAAATAGTTCAGAAATTCGATTTCATTGCATTGATGAAAGTCTAGTTACTTTAATAATTAGAAGTAGTTGTTCATTAGAAAAATACTTTCTCTAATTAGTATATCAATAGTTTCCGTAATTAGTATATAGATTATCGATATCCTTAAATATCAATGTAAACTAAACTTTTAGCAGAATTTGTCTCCTGAAAGTCGCGAAATATAAACATTCTTTTATAATGAATATCCACCGCACATATTTTATTTCACCACAAATCAGCTCCGCATTTCTCAGCTAAGATAAACCATTAAGAGTCGTCTCATTCTCATGAAGCGCAACAACGTGGCTGCGTCTTAGTTAGAAGATTGTACTGCAGCATTTGGAACAATTAATCGTCCATTTTCTTTGAGGTGTGCAAATTCGCTTTCCATGATCGACATTCATTATTGTTGTTGCTTTACACGGTTAGCTGCATATCACAGTTCTGTTATTTTCCTGTCCCTTTGTAACATCTCTTTTGTTTTTCTAGATCCGATTACGTTGGCTAAATAAATAATTGAAGGTGAGTGATTATCCAAGAGAAGATAGACGAGATTCTCTCTTTGTGTGCAAGGAAGGCCATAAAATAAACAAAGAAGGAAAAGGATGATTATAAACTTACGCAATTTATTATTTATCCAAATAGAAAGCGAAGCGATATAGCAGTCTGTGTAAATTGAACTTGTTTTAATTTTATTTCACACTGGCCGCCTCTGGCGACCAGTTGGTTCGCAATCTTAATAAATCTTGTTCGGAGAGAATCCAGTTTCTCACCGGCTTCCTTGGCTCTGAAATCTCTTCGTGATTCTGAATGGAATTTCAAAATCAGATGGTTACAAACAGGGGCGGCCCTACAGGGCCGTAGCGCTGGGGGCGCTATGGACGACTCACTCCTCCTAGAGCAGTTAACAGGCCCCAGGAATACTTTTTTTAAAAAATAATTTTTTACAGTATCTATCCCTATGTATAAAAATCAGGCCCGGACTGGTCAGGTCGGCTGGTCGGCGATCGCAATGAGGGCCCCCGGCCCCAAGGGGTCCCCGGTGAGGCATTCAAAAGTGGATATACAAATTTGATTATTTATTTTCCAGCAATCTTACGCAGTGACGCAGCGGAGGATCCCAGAAACCCCGCGACGCACGGGGCCCCATAAATCTCTAAAATAGTTAAATGTGAGTTAAATGTCAGTTAGTGTAGCTTTCTATCGCTGAAAAAAATTTTAGAATCGGCTTAGCAGTTACAGAAATACCCGTAGAGCGTAACTCAATTCTATGAGTGTCCGTGTTAAATAACTATTTTTGTTATATACAAGGAGCCAAGGCCCCTAGACTCGATACGCTCGCTTTTCGTATGAGGCATTCGGCCCCTACTAAGGCTTACTCGTAAAAAAGGCATAATTTAAACAAAAAAACCCCAAGGTTGGATCAGATAGAATGTAACCGAACTACATATTGCTTGTTTCTTGCATGTTCCTTGGAAGATAAAAATTTAAACTTCGCACTATTTTTAATTATGTGAAACCCATGGAACACCTTGCGTATTAGCCAATTATGGCGATTTTTCATAATTTGGCGACTTGCGTATATGTATAGTTAATAATTAGCTCTAAGAAAACAGTGCTTCATATGTTTTCTTTGATAAAAATTACGGAACAGCCAGAATAGCTTGCCACCTATGGCGACTTTTCATTATTTGGCAATTTACACATGCTCACAATCTATAATTAATGCTCATGTAAGGTTCCCTGAAAACCATTATCCATATTTTCATATACATAATCCTTTGCAGATTGGAGTATTTAGCACCACGAATTATATCATCTCGCCGCGCTGGCAAATATCCAAAATGCACTATAACTGCTATAATGACATAGTTGACGCCACCAAATATTTCTACTGGTAGCAAATAGTCCAGCTGGACAGAACTGGCTTTAAAATATTCTGCATTTTAATTATTTTTCATTTTCAAGATACTGGGTTCTAACATTTTGGAACTCGCTCTTTAGATTCACCCTGCTTGGAACTATACCATTTTGCTAGATCGCACCTAATGCCAAGATGACGCTTTTAAAATCAGTTACAATTAGTTATTCTGTTTTGGAAAAACGAATTATCGCTCATTCTAAACTCCTGTTGTCTAAGCGAACGTACAATTTAAATATTGTCAACTTTGTGTAACACACTTTGAGTTATTTATTTCATATACTTTTTAATTTGGCGTAAAATGGGGGGGTCATTCTACTTCATGTTTGTCAATTTCAAGCGATTCTACATACTTGGAAATGCTCTTTGCAAAGGAATGAATGATTTTATGCCTAACCTTGGCAGCCATTATGCTTATTTTTACAGTTTTTTTTAATTAATATGTTCTAAAATAATTCGATTTTCGAAATTTAAGTCAGCTTATCAGGTTTCTCGGAATTTTCCGAATCCATGGACACCTTTGTTGGAACTCAAACCCCCACGGTTTAGGAGGAGATAGTCGAGCAAGCTCTTGACAGCGGCGGCAGCGTCAGCGGCCGTTATTTTTTCTTTAGAATAGAGAGACTAGGGGTCAAGGCCCCTGGACTCGACACGCTCACTTTCCGTATGATGCATTCGGCCCCTAAGAAGGCGTATTCGTAAAAAAAGCATAATTTCAAAAGAAAAAACTTAAGATTGGATCAGATAGATTGTTACCGAGCTACACATAGCTTGGTTATGCATGTTCTCTGGAACATAAAAATTTAAACTTCTCACTATTTTTAATTATGTAAAAGCTTTGGAAAACCTTGCGTATTTGCCACCCATGGCAATTTTTCATAATTTGGCAACTTACGTACATGTATAATTAATAATTAGTTCGAAGAAAACAGTATATGTTTTCCTCGATAAAAACTACGGAACATCTAGATTAGCTTGTCACCCATGGGGACTTTTGATTATTTGGCGATTTACACAAACTCATGACCAATAATTACTGCTCATGTAAGGTTACCGTGTAAATCGTTATCCATGTATTCATATACATAATTATTCATTGCAGATTGGCGTATTTAGCAGCACGAAATATATCATCTCGCAGCGCTGACAAATATCCAAGCTGTACTGTAACTGCTATAATGGCATGGTCAACGCCGCCAAACATTTTTACTGTAGCAAATAAGCTGAACCTAGCCGGTTTTACTATAATCTGCATTTTAATTATTTTTCATTTTCAAGATACTGGGTGCTAACATTTTGAAAAACGCATTTTAGAGTTACCCTGCTTGAAGAAATAGTCTTGCCAGATCGTACCTGTACCTGATGCCAGTGGCGGATCCAGAAATTTTTTTTGGGAGGGGCTAAATTTTTAGAAAAGCTCATTTCACCCAATTAAAATGTACTATAAATAGAAATTTTAGTCCAAACCAATGTGCATGCTTTTGGGAGTGGCTAAGTAATAAAATATGATCATTTTAGCTATTTAAAGTGTATAATGAAGCATAATGTTATCCTTTAACAATCTCTTTTGGGGGGGCTGAAGCCCCCAAGCCCCTCCCCTGGATCCGCTAATGCCAAAAGGGCGCTTTTTAAATCAGCTAAAATTAGTTATTCTGTTTTGGAAAAAAGAATAATCGGTAATTCTAGACTCCTGTTATCTAAGGGAACTTTGTGTAACACACTTTGACTTATTTATGTCACGAACTTTTAAATGTGGCATACAATTGGTGTCATTCTACTTCATGTTTGTCAGTTTCACGTGATTCTACACACTTGGAATTGCTTTGTTGCAAAGGCATGAATGATTTTATGCTGGCGAAAATTGCCTAGCCTGGCAACCATTATGCTTATTTTTTCAGTATTCTATTAATATCTTCTAAAATAATTCGAATTTCGAAATCTAAGTCAACTTATTGGCTTCCCCGGAATTTTCCGAATTCGTGTACACCGTCGAAACTCAAATCCTCACGGTTTCGAAGGAATCAGAACAAGCTTGCGCCAGCGGCCGTTACTTGTTTTTTTTAGAATAGAGGGAAATAAAAGGTAGTCCATAATACTCAGGAATAGTGAAGCTTTCTGTTAGTGAAAACATATTTGGAATCGGTTCAGTAGTCATAGAGATGTCCTTAGGGCGTAACGTATTAGAATTATTTTGATTGTCCATGTAAAAGAACTATTTATGCTATATGCATTAAAGGTAGCCTTTAATACCCAGGAATAACGTAATTTTCTATGAGTGAGAAAAATTTCAAAATCGGCTTAATAGTTACAGAGGTACACATAGAGCGTAACGTAATTTTTATGAGTGTCCCTGTAAAAGAATTAAAGTATGCTATATACAAGAAAGGTAACCTACAATACTCAGAAATAGTGCAGCTTTCCGTCCGTGAAAAGTTTTAGAATCGGTTCATTAGTTCCAGAGATCGTAATGTAAATCAAATGAGTATCCCTGTAAAAGACCTATTTGTGATATAGGCATGACAGGTAGCCCATATAATACTCAGGAATAGTGTAGCTTTCTATCAGTTAAAAAAAAAAAAAATTAGAATCAGTACAGACGTCAAACAAATACCCATGCAGCTTAATGCATTAGAATTAATTTGAGTGTCCCAGTAAAAGAACTATTTAAACTTTATTTTATTTTTAAGAAATTCATGAAAGATAGCCAACTGTTGCAGAAAACTCTGTTTAATTTCTGGGTTCGCCTTTCTAAAGTCCAGTAGGAATAGAAAGCTCTAGTAAAGAGTCCACTTATTAGGATGAAACACGAACTTTATTGCTTCTAGCTGTACAAAATTCAGAGGCACTAACGGCCAGTAGCTTGCTCTAAAGGTCCGCTCAGTACCGAAGCTTTCACAAATGTTGTAATTCACACCCAATAAAATACTTCCACAAGTAAAATATTCAGTGGAATCTTATGAGATATTGCATGAACAGTCCTTCAAGAGTAAGCAATGAGGAATTTACACAGCGCTTAAAAACGCGCTTTTAAAAGCATGCAAATTACTACTTCTATAAGCGCTAACACAGAGTCTTCTGCTCTCAACAGAACGGACGTCTATGGGACTTTTTGGAAAATATCGCCAAATTTGGCAGCAAAAATAAGTCCCGAAGAGTGAAGTCAGCTAAGCCGTAGCACCAGTATTTCTCGAGATTTACAAAACCCCATGTTAACCAATGGGGAAACCCCAAAATTTCTTATCTTCCATTCCAGTTAACCAATTTTGATGCAACAAAATGCAAAATTTAATTATTTGGCGCGTAGAATACGAATTTTAAGCTAGTTTACCCCTAGAACAGCCCTTTGGCCCAAAAATTCGTAAAACTATAATACTTAGGAATAGAAGACTTCTATTAGAGAAAATTTTTTTCACACTCAGTTCAATAGTTACAGAGATATTGGCTTCGTCGGGATTCGATTCTTAGGTTCGTCGTTCTAAAGTCCAGTGTATGTAGAAACTTCTACTAAAAAGTCCATTTGTCAGGATGGAACACAAATTTTATTGCTTCTAGAACTTCGTCGAACAATCAGCTGTGCAAAATTCACAGACACTAATGGTAGTAGGAGGTACCTTGCTTATAGTAGTCCTCTCAGTACAGAAGCTTCACAGATGCTGTATTTCTTACAAAAAATAAAACACTTCAACTGGCAAAAATTCAATGGAAACTTACAAAGGAAATCATAAACAGTCCCTCAGGACTCAGCAATGAAGAATTTACACTCTGTACGCAAAAACAAGCAAAATACTGCTTCCAATAGCACAATTTACAGAGTAATACATCGAACTCAATTAGAGTTCGAATATAACTATCTCTTGTGGCCTGCCCTGTCTCTATTTATAGGTGCCGCAGAAGCTAAGCAAAAATTCTGTAGGAGATATTTCTTGAAGAATCCGCATAAAGCTCGAATTTTGATTATGTCTTGGAAATGGAAATTAGTATAATACTAAGCTATAGCGCAATATTAATGCAGGAAAACAAGCATTACTGGCCCCATTGGTAAAAGCGCACCAAATGACCGAAATGTCGCCAAACTTGGCGACATATCGCCAAATTTGGCGTCAAAAATAAGTTCCCATAAGTCAAATCACCAAAGCTCTAGCATCAATATTTCTCGAGATTTCTAGAAAACCCTGTGTTAACCAATGGGCAAACCCAAAAATCCGTACGTCGCGTTCTAGTTAACCGATTTTGATACAACAAAATGCAAAATTTAATTATTTAACTCGTAGGGTACGAATTTTAGAATGATTTTAATATCTGGAAGGCAGAACAAACCGAAAATTCTTAAAATTATATATATATATATATATATATATACCGTTTAGTATTAGAGGTGCCTTCAGAGCATAATGTAATTCTTATGAGTGTTGCTGCAAAAGAACTATATGATATAATGGATAAAGGTACATAATAATACACGGGAATATTGTAGCTTTCTGAACATGAAAATGTTTGAGAATCGGTTCAACATTTACCGAGATGCCATAGAGCGTAATCCAATTCTTATGAGTCTCCCTGTAAAAGAATTATTTGTGAAATATGCATAAAAGGTAGCCTATAAAACACAGGTATGGTGCAGCTTTCTATTAGGGGAGAAAGTTTTAGAACTTATATAGTACTTACAGGGATGTACATAGAACGCAATGTATTAGAATTTTTTTGAGCGTACCTGTCAAAGAACTATTTATGCTATATGCATAAAAGGTAGACAGCATATTAATCCAGGGCGTAAGCTATTTTCAGTCCAAATTTTAAGCAAATCCGTTCTACGGTTTTTGCTTGATTGAGTCAAAAACACTCAAACACACAAAAATGTGAACTTTTATCAGGTTGTAACGAAAGTTTTCCGCCGTATCTGTCTGAAAAACTAACTTCTAACTCCTCAGATAACTGTATTTGAACTTTCGGTACCAAACCTGCACAGTGTCACATGATACAACAATAGTACTTAAAGCTGTACTCATAATTTGTTGATATTCTAGAGCTGACTTTTTGCAACAGAACTAACTGGAAGTTAATGATGGTTCTAATCCTCTAGAGCTATAGTTCCATTTGGAGACACCTTTTACATAATGATAACTATATTTTTCAGAGATTTCACAACACAGTGTTATAAAGTAAGTCTCTTTCTTTCAAATGTCAAAAATAGTTCGACAAAATATGAGCAAATACGCCAATGCGAACTGTGTTCTGACGATGTTTGCGGTGGCGGGAAACTTTCGTTACAACCTAATACATTTATCAGATTAGTAGAATAACTTTCAATAAAGAGACATAATTTTTTTAATCAATGCTATAAAAAACGGCATAATAATGCTTTTCAAAAATGTGCCGATAATATACTTTGGAACAATAGACTATACCTTTATCAAAAATCGCTTTTAACAAAGGGGCGTAAATTGTTGGAAATAATAAAAAAATACACTGTATAACAATGCTCTTTAAAAATGTGCGTCAATAATATGCTTTGAAACTGTGGACTGAACCTTTATTTAAAATGACTTTCAACAAAGGGGCGTAATTGTTGGAAATAAGGCAAAAATACAGGATATAACAATGCTTTAAAAATGTGTGTCAATAATATACTTTGAAACAGTGGACAAAACGTTTATTAAAAATGACTTTCAGCAAAGGGACGTTAATTCTTGGAAATAATGCAGAAATACACGGTATAACAATGCTCTTTAAGAAAGTTTGTCAATAATATACTTTGAAACAGTGGACTAAACCTTTATTTAAACGACTTTCAACAAAGGCGCGTAATTGTTGGAAAGGCAAAAATACACGATATAGCAATGCTCTTTAAAAATGTGTGTCGATAATATAATTTGAAACAGTGCACTAAAAATTTTAAAAAATGACTTTCAACAAAGGGACGTTAATTGTTGGAAATAAGGCAGAAATACACGGTATAACAATGCTGTTGATAATGTGTGTCAATAATGGACATAGAATCAAAGGGTTATATTAAAAATGCCTTTGAACAAAGGGACATTATCGTTAGACTTAAGGCAAAAATATACGGTATAAATATGATTTTTAAAAAATTCGTCAATAATATATTTTTAAACAATGGGCTAAATTTTTAAAATTAAACAAATGGAAGTAATTGTTTTAAATATAGGTAAAAATATGGGTTAAAGTGCTTATACACTGGATTAACTTATGGAAAACATTTCATGTATTAGCATAAATAGTTCTATAAAGACACTCAAAACTATTCTAATTCATTACGGTCTCTGTAACCACCGAACTAAATCTGAAATTTTTTTTCACTGATAGAGAGCTATGCTACTCCTGAGTAATATGAGTACCTTTTATACATATTGTTACGAATTTTCAGGACAACCCGATGTTCTGGGGCTTAAAATAGTTCAAAATTAGTATTTTACGCGTGGAATACTTAAATTTTGCTTTTTGTTGCATAAAAATCGGTCAACTAGAACAGGAGATACGGAGGTTTCGGTTTCCCCATTGTTTTTCTATGGGTTTCTAGAAATCTCGAGAAATATGGGTCCTTCGATCTCTTCACTTTTGGGGACTTATTTTTGGCGACATTTCGCCAAAACTCGCCAACATTTTGGTTATTTGGCGCGATTTTCCCAATGGGGCCTGAAAGTTGGTTTTTCCGCATTAAAAACGCATAATAACCTAACATTTCTCTTCTATGACGTAATCAACATCCACTTTATGTGGAATCCTCGAGAAATAGACTTTTCTCGAAGATTCTAGTAGCTTCTGCGTCGAGTATAAATATAAGCGTGTTTCTGAAGGCCCAGTTCAGTGTCGATCAAGCTTTGAGAGAGTGAGTACGCTTGCTTTGCTCTGTGATAGAAGCGGTGTTTCGCGCTGTTTATGAAGCTTTGAATTTAAGTGCTGTGTGTAAATTCTTGATTGCTGAGTCTTGAGAGACTGTTAGTGTTGTCTCTCGTATATTTTCACTGATTTTTTTTTTTTTTTGTGTCAGTGAAAGTGTTTTATTTTGTGTGAGAAATACAGCATTTGTGAGAGCTTCTGATCTAAGCGGACTGTTAAAAGCACATTACTGTTTAATTGTGCTTGTGAATTTTAACAAGCAGAGTACCAGATTCTAAAAAAATTTCTCAGGTAGAAAGCTGCACTATTCCTGAGTATCATAAGCTAAAGTTCATGCATATAGCATAAATATTTCTTTTACAGGAATTGTCAAAATTTAAATGCAATACCCTCTATCGGTATTTCTTTAACTTCTGAACCGATTCCAAAACTTTTTTCACAGATAGAAAGCTACGTTAGACCGGAGTATTATGGCTACCTTTCATGGATATACCACAAATAGGTGTTTTACAGTGATACTCATTCGATTTACATTACGATCTCTGGAACTAATGAACTGATTGTAAAATTTTTTACTTCCTTGTACGGAGTATAAGGAAGTAATGTGATCCCGAATAATTTCGTGGGCCAAATTTCGACGAAAAAAACCGATTTTGACTACCACTAAATTTAATTTTAAGAATTTTTTCGATGCATCTCATCGTAAGCTAGCGTGCAGGATCATATAAATACGTCTGCAACCCATTTTGACCAACGGTGAGTCTACGAGTTTTTTTTATGCTATCTGTACGCACGTATGCATGTAACTCACATATCCCAAAAACTATTGGTCGTAGAATGATGAAATTTTGTATTTAGGATTGTTGTAATATCTAGTTGTACAGTACACTTCCCCTTTCGGTCCCATTCAACTGGATAGTTTATCTACAGGGCCGCCCAAAAGATTTTAAACACATTACGCTCTATGGGCAGATATTAATTAAAGCGCATTTTAGAGGTATTAGGCTTCTTGAAACGACTCAGAAGTGATACATGCTGTTAAGGGTTACAAAATGAATTTTCCATCGAAAAAAGTGTCTTTATCATTTATAGTTCTGCTACAGGAACACTTAAAAGATTTCCAATACATTACGGTCAATGGCAATTTTAAGGACTTTTTGATCCATTACAAACATGATACCGTCCAACCATATAGTTAGGTAATGGTCCGATCGCGGTTACGTGCCTTCCTCAAGAAATACACCAAAATTCGCCAAGCTTGGCGACTTTTGGTGTACATATGCATGCAGGGATGTTAACTCCAACACTAGATTTGGGAGCACCCCGGGAGCAGAAAAAATTTCATTTGGGAGCACCTCGGGAGCAGAAAAATTCCATTTGGGAGCAGAAAAATTCTATTTGGGAGCAGAAAAATTCCATTTAGGAGCACCTCGGTAGCACAAAAAAATAGTTTCCGAGAGGAAAACTAAGATTCGAGATCAGAATTAACATGATTTTGGAGCATAAAATTGAAGATTTAGGAACACAATAAATGCATACAAGAAAAGCAAAGTTTGCAAGCAAACACCATTTGCTAAAAGCAAAACACTATTTGAAAGCACTTTAGGAAAGCTCTGGAAAAAAATAATCTGGAGTGACTCAACTCGACTTTCCGAACACTTACGATTAAGATCATGACCAAGCATTTAAATAAATTTTAATCGATGAATCATTCAAACATATATACCGAATTGAAACTCAATCGAATGCACCGTTTAAACGCTTGCGCACTTTCAAGAATTTCTCCCCATATGCCATTATGCCATAACATAAAAGAAAGTTTTGTCGTAGCCCTTTAGGAGAACTATAAGTCCTATACACACCAAAATCAATACCGGTCTTAGGATGGTGGTTTATAACATGTATACCGAATTTGAGCTCAATCGAATGCATCGTTTAAACGCTAGCGCACTTTCAAGAAATTCCCCCCATAGGCCATAATGTAAAAGAATTCTTTGTCGTAGCCCTGTACAAAAACTATAAGTCCTATACACACCAAAATCAATACCGGTCTTGCGACGGTGGTTTATAACATGTATACCCAATTTGAGCTCAATCGAATCGACCGTTTAAACGCTAGCGCACTTTCAAGAAATTCCCCCCATAGGCCATAATGTAAAAGAAATCTTTGTCGTAGCCCTGTAGAAAAACTATAAGTCCTATACACACCAAAATCAATACCGGTCTTGCGACGGTGGTTTATGACATATATATCCAATTTGAGCTCAATCGAATGCTCCGTTCAGGAGCTATCGTGTTCACTCACACACACACACATACATACATACATCTCTTAAAAATAGCATAAATGGATTCAGAAGCCCTCAAAACGTGTAAAAACACCAAAATCTCGAAGTCGAATTTTTTCATGATTACAATACTTTCCTTACATGGTACATGTTCGGAAAGTAAAAAGGGTGTATACATGCTATGCTATCAGCAACTTGGTAAAAACAATACATGGATTTACATGGACGGAAGGAATTTTTTTGTGTGTGTGTGCGAAACTGCTCTTTTTAATGGTTTTCATATAAATGCTAAATGGAAAGAGAGTGGGAGGGAAGTATTTCTTATATGCAATGGTACTTTTAATGCATGTTCGAAGGTTGTAAAAATACTAATATTTAAATGGTAGAATTACCATTTCTGCCGTTTATATCATTCTAGAATTATGTATTCAAAATTTAGTCTATTTTAAAATAAATATTTTAATTACGGATCTATAAATGAAATTCGTAACACATTCTGAAAAATTTGCGGACGCACTTTGGCTGAACACGGGCCCAGGGGCGTCGCCCCGTCTGCCCCCTCTCGTAGAGCCTGCACACACACAAAAAGAAAAACAGTGGTGTAGTTTTAAGAAAAAAGGTTTAGGAACACTCGCAACTGAAGACTCAAAAATCATGCGTCCATGATGAAAAGTGAAGAACGCTTACTTTTGCTGACATGAGCTCGAATGAAAAAGTAGTGAGACGGCATCTCCCCGCTCATGATCTTCACGGGCCGAAAATGTCTAGCCCGGCCCGGCATTTAATCAAAATAAAAAATTCAGACCCGGTCCAGCTCGTATATTAATCATGATTTAAGGAAGGGGGGGGGGGGAAATCACAAGCCAATCGTTTGGTCTTGTCCAAATTTTAGGAGAGCAAAAATTTCCGGAAAGGCTCGATTTTGCAAGCGCAGAGGACCGTCTTTAAGAGTATATGCTTGTTCCGGTCCATTCTAGAAAATGCTGAGGTCAGCCCGTGCCTTGAATAAATCGTTCTGCAAAAGCCTGGGCCCGCACAGATCTCTACCCCCCGCGACTACACCACTGGCAGCGGATTTCCGGATTATTTTGAAATGAAATATTCTATTAATTCAGACAGCCTAGATTCTGATTTCTAAACCGGTCATGCTTCCAATTTTCATTCTTGCTACGGGCCGGGTCATAAACCGTGATTTTTTAGGGGCTGGGACGTCACCGTAATATACTGTTTTCTTTACGGACCGGTCTGGTTTAGATCAGGGGCGGCCCTGCGGTACATGACACCCACTCCACCCTGCAAACGTAGAAAAAGACGTCACTTTTACTTTTTTCAAAATTGCTTTTATGATTTTAAGTTGGAAATCGTGCCCCTTCATAAACAAAAAACGGTGCCCGTTGCGATGATTACTTGTTTGCCTATCTGGCCGGCCCTGTATGAGGTGACTAACAAAGCCCGACTGGTCCGATCCGGGGCGGGTAGAATGGCTTCGGAATGCAGCTTTCGTACGCAGTTTAAATCTTGCTTTTTACTGCTAACTAGCTTTCCATACACGCTTGAAAAGATAAATGAGCGTGGCAAAAATTTAACAAAGAGTCAAAATGACGTACTCGGCGCAAAAATCGGCTAAAAGCGCAGTTCGGCGCAATATTTGTGTTTCGGCGCACCCAGAAAGAGTCAAAATGACGTATTCGGCGCAGACCGGCGCAAAAAACGGCTAAAAGCGCAGTTCGGCGCAAGAATTTGTGTTTCGGCGCAGCTCGGCGCAGAATTAACATCACTGTGCATGTATTTAACTCTCAAAAACTATTAGTCGTAGAATGTTGAAATTTCATATATAAGATTGTTGTAACATCTAGTTTTGCATCTCGATTTTGGTTCCAATCTACTGAAGAGTTTATTTACAGGACCACCCAAAAGAATTTCAGTACATTAATGTCTATGGACATCTTCAATATATTACATCTGTAGACAGTCATTGTTCGCTCCATGCCTAAAATCTCGCCGTCTGTCGTCGACCACGGCGAGTTTTGCCCAAATATCGCCAAATTGGCGATAGTCAGTCATTTGGTCCATGCCCAAAATATCGCCATTTGTCATCGTCCTTGGCGAGTTTTGGCGAAACATCGCCAAATTTGGCGATAGTCAATCATTGTTTGGTCCATGCCTAAAATCTCGCTATTTGTCGGCGAGTTTTTCCGAAATATCGCCAAATTTGGGGACAAAAATTATTACGTATTTTGCATAACTCGAAAACTTTTACCCGTTAGAATTTTGAAATTTTGTAACATCTAACTGTGCATCTCTTTTTTGATTGCAATCCAGTGGGTAATTTATTTACAGGGTCTGCCAAATGACTTAAAATACATTAAGGTGCATGGATACATTGAAAGTCTGTGGTCAATGACTTTGACTACCTTGGCTATCCCCAAAATCTCGCAAACTATCTCAAGCTTGTCGGCTTTTGGTGAAATATCGGCAAATGAAATGTCAGAAGGAAATCTTTCAAATTGAACCCAGCTTGGCGATATCGGAAATATTTGGGTAGAATTCGCTAAACCTTAATATTACTGCAGTATTTTATCTCTTTCAGACAAAATAAGTTTCGATGAAGTGGGCCGAAAATATTTTTGATTTAACAGATGTACAAAGAAGTGTCCACATGAGATTTTTTCACTGACGGAAAGCTACACTATTCCTGAGTAACAAAGTAAAATTGATGGCATATATCATAAATAATTCCTTTACAAGGACACTCATATGAATTACGCTGTGATCTGTGTGTATGTCTAACTAGTGAATCGGTTCTAAAATTTGTTTCACACAATACTATTCCTGTTAGAAAGCTACACTATTCCTGAGTATTATAGGCTATCTTCCATGCATATATCACAAATAGTTCTTTTACTTTTACGGGGACACTCAAAATCATTCTAATACATTACGCTAGACGGGCATCTCAGTAAATACTGAACCGATTCTAAAAATATTCTCATCAGCAGACAGAAGCAAACTGAAACTCAACTGGGAGAATGTGCTGTCCTTTTATAGGTGTCGCAGAAGCTAGGAGAAATTTCTCGAAGGATCCCCATAAAGAGCCAATTTTGAGTACGTCATAGAAATGCAGTTGAATCGCTAGGCTATTACGTAATATTAATGCAAGAAAACAAACTTTATATACTTTTAAACAAACTTTTACCCATTGGAAAAATCCCGCTAAATGTCCGAAATGTGGCCAAGCTTGGCGACTTTTTGGAAAATATCGCCAAATTTGGCACCAAAAATAAGTCCCGAAGAGTGAGGTCAGCTAAGCCCTAGCACCAGTATTTCTCGAGATTTACAAAACCCTATGTTAACCAATGGGGAACCCCAAAATTTCTTATCTTCCGTTCTAGTTAACCAATTTTGATGCAACAAAATGCAAAATTTAATTATTTGACACGTAGAATACGAATTTTAAATTACTTTAAACCCCAGAACAGCCACAAAAATTCGAAACAATATATCACAACTAATTCTTCTACAGGGATACTCATACGAATTACATTAGGATCTCTGGAATTAACGAACCGATTCTAAAACTTCCAGTGATGAAAAACTGCACTATTCCTGAGTATTACAGGCTACCTTTCATGCATATATTACAAATTTACACGGATACTCATAAAAATTACATTCTGCTCTAAGGGCATCTATGTAACCACTGAATCGATTCTAAAAAAAATTTCAGTGATAGAAAGCTACATTATTTCTGAGTAACATAGCTAAAATTCATGCATGTATCACAAATAATTGTTTTACAGAGACACTCATATGATTTACATAGCGATCTATCTGTATGTCTGTAACTACGAAATCAATTCTAAAAATTTTTTCACACTACACTATTCCTGATAGGAAGCGACACTATTTCTGAGTATTATAGGCTATCTTTCATGTATATAGTACAAATAGTTCTTTTACAGGGACACTTAAAATTACTCTTCTCATTTCGCTCAACGGGCGTCCAAGTAACTACTGAAACGATTCTAAATTTTTTTCACTGATAGAAAACTGCATTATTCCTGCATAATATATCTACCTTTTATACATATATCACAGTTTTTTTACAGGGTCACTCATAAGAATTACATTACGTTCCATGGGCACCTCTGAAATTACTGAGCTGTTTCTACAACTTTTTCCACTGATGGAAATCTACACTATTCCTGAGTAGTACAGGCTACTTTTAATGCATATTGCATAAATAGCTGTTTTACAGGGAGACTCATAGAATTACATTACGTTCTAAGGGTATCTCTGTAACTATTGAACAGATACGAAAACTTTCTTCACTGATAGAAAGCTGCTCTATTCCTGAGTATTATAGGCTAATTTTCATCCATATAACATAAATATAGCTTCTTTCCAGGCACAATTAAAATAATTCTAATACATCATGCTCTATTGGTATCTCTGTAACTACTAGACGGGTTCTTAAACTTTTTCACTGATTGAAAGCTACACTATTTCAGAGTATTATAGGCTACCTTTTATGCATACATCATAAATAGTTCTTTTACAGGGACACTCATAAGAATTACATTAAGCTCCATTTGTATCTCTGTAATGACAGAACTGATTCTAAAACATTTTCGCTGACAAAAAGGTACACTATTCTTGAGTAATATAGGCTACCTTTCTAGCACATATCACAATTTTACAGGGACACTCATAAGAATAACATTATTCTTGATTGCCATCTCTGTAACCACTGAACCGAGTCTAAAAATTTTGTCACTATTAGAAATCTACCCTGTCTTGAGTAACATAAGCTAAAATTTATGCACAAATAGTTCTTTTACTGGAACACTCAAAATAATTCTAATACATTACACTCTATGGGCATCTCTGTAACTACTGAATTGTTTCTGATATATATATACACACATATATGCGTGTGTTATATATGTCTACGTGTGTATATAAGAAAGCCCCCCTTGGAAAATCTGGAGCCCCCTCTATAAAAACGGAATAGATACGGCCCTAGGTAAGTGGCGTCCCTACTAACGTAAAAAAGACGCCCCCTTTTATGTTCTCCTTAATTTTGAGTTCGAAATGACGCCCCTTTGAAGCCTTGTGCCCCGATGCTATGCTTACCTTACTTACCGTGTCGGGCCGCCCCTGGTTACAAAAATAAGATGGTTTACTGATAAAAACCTACAAAAAGGTACAAATAATTTTCGTCCAATATTAATTCTGAAGAGCTTCTAGATATATTGGCCGTTATCAATAAACGGAAAGAATAAAAAAGTAAGAAAATTTGAAACACTTTCAGATTTTCTTACTTTTCAGACGTAAAATCAATATATTTATTTACGCCTGAAACCATAATGGAACAAATGCTGGTAACTTAGGTAAGGATGTAACGAATATTCGTCCCTATTCGGTATAGCTTGCCGAATATTCAGTTGGCCGAACATTCGGTAGGCTGAATATTGGACAGGTATTCGGACGATATAGTGCTACATATTCATTCGAAAAATTTCAGAGCATATGTTTTTAACGTGTACTTTCAAATGCATATAAAAAGATTATTGTTTAGTTTGTACTTCAGTATGTTAATTTATATTATAAAATATTTAAGTCGTGTGAATTTTCAGCTGCATGAGACATAACCAATCTCAGCATATAACTTGTAACAGAAAATTCCCAGAGCTGTGAAATTCGAATACTTGGTCACAAATTTTAGGGTTAAAGCAAAAAACAAGCAAACTCTTTCAGGAAACGGTGCCAAATTGTTTGGGATGGTAGTGGCTTTCACCTCTTATTCAACACTCAGGGTATTAAAAATCTATGTTAGTAAAGTCTTTAACTGAGGCAGTTCTTCTTTAAAAGGGGGGGGGGGGGCAAGCACGAACCCAGGGGGGGGTGGTTCAAGGGGTCCGGACCCCTCCGAAATTTGAGTTTTCGTTAACAAAATAATAATGATGAAGTCTTTTTGTGAAAAAATCTGCCTTTTTCACCGTTTTGACCCCCTCCTAAATTTTTAGACCCTCCTCGAAATTTTTTCCTGGGTACGTCCTTGCGGGGGGAGGGATATTTTCTGATCTCAATCACTAAAACAGTTTTAAAAAGTTGCAGAACACGTTTTGTCCAGGAGCTGTAAAACGTAAAACATGATATGATAATGCATAGGTACCAGATTAATCGCATTTCTTACCACGCCATATTTATCAATTTATGAATATCTCTAAATGTAATTATGCTGTTATTAGTGTTTAAACTTTGTAAGAAAGGTCTTTCCATGATCAGGATTTTTTAAAGTTTTACTGAAAATGTACCGTTGAGTGTTTTTAAGGGGTCACAGGAGCATTAAGGGTTAAAATAAATCGATTTTTCGATTTTAATTTTATTCAAAACCTTAGTAATTATTGAGCATTTTGACCCCGATTTCATCAAATTATTCCAACTAGAGCTGGAGATACACATAAACACATTTTACGAAAGTTATATATGTGAACACAGTAAGGTAACTAAAAAATGCGTTTTCTAAAAACTGTGTTTTGTGAAATATCCGTAAGATAGCAAAATTTCTATGATTCATTTCTTCACGAAACTTTGTACTGTTATAACTGGCATCAGCATCTATAGAATGAACTAATGTTAAAAGTGTGAGAGAAAACTTTTCAAAATTTTAACAGAAATGTAAGGGGAAAAGTGAGATTTTTTTCACATTTAAATTTAAAATACCTAAACTTAAAAAATTTTCTTAAATACTAATTCATTCTATAATATATATATATATATTTCTTTATTTTTCAACAAATTTTTTTTTATAAATGCATTTTAATTTGACTTATCTTACGGATAGTGATACGCACTATTGGAAAAATAAATACATATATAGTAACAATTAAATTTTTTTTAACATCCTTGAAAGGTAATGGAGTTTTACCTGAAGTTTTATGGTGTGTTATTATACAAAAAAAAAAAAAAAAAAAAAAAAAAAATTCATTATGGTGTGACTATTAATTTGAGCATAAAATATAAAACCGCAAGTGTCTAAAATACGTGTATATTTACTTCTCAATGTAAGACCCTTTAAGCAGCTACAAATAATAAAATACAAATATAAAATAAATATTAATTAGTCTCTATTTATTATTTAATTAGAAATTTGAAAAGCGACATCTCATTACAATTAAAATAAAATTTAAAATAAGTAATATCTGGTATTAACTATTGGCCGAATATTCGGCCAAATCGCTATTCGTTACATCTCTAGTTATTTATAGTACAATTCCGCCCCATTTATACAATCACCACACTTAATTTACGCCTTAAAAATCAATACACTGATATTATTAATAAAATCTGTCTATTCCGAATTCCTGTTAAACCAAAGAGTGTTCGGTCCTAATTAGTTCAGAATAGCGGGTCTTTACTGTACATGAAAACTACTTTCAGATACTGCACATCTAAATTTATCAATTTCCCAGTAAATTAATTGGAAATATTACTTATTGATTTATTTTTTAGATAATATACACAGACATCTCATTTTTCTAAACAATAAGCTTTTTACTTCCTTGTACGTAGTATAAGGAAGTAATGTGATCCCGAAAAATTTTGGGGGCCGAATTTCGACTAAAAAACCGATTTTGACTACCTCTAAATTTAATTTTAAGAATTTTTTCGATGCATCTCATCGTAGGCTAGCATGCACGATCATATAAACGCGTCTGCAACTCATTTTGACCAGCGGCCGGTCTATTGTGGTCAGTTTTTCCATGCCGTCTGTACGTACGTATGTATGTAACTCGCATATCTCAAAAACTATTGGTCGTAGAATGTTGAGATTTGATATTTAGGATTGTTCTATGATCTAGTTGTGCACCTCCCCTTTTGGTTGCAATCGAATGTATAGTTTATGTACAGGACCGCCCAAAAGATTCGAAATACATTACGCTCTATGGGCCGAAATTCATTAAACTCGCCTAACTCAAAAACTATTAGGCGTAGAATGTTGAAACTTTATATTTAGGATTGTTGTAACATCTAGTTGTTCACTTCCCCTTTCGGTTCCATTCGACTGGATAGTTTATCTACAGAACCGCCTAAAAGATTCGAAATACATTACGCTCTATGGGCCGAAATTCATCAAAGCGTTTTTTAGAGGTATTTAGCTATTTCAAACGACTCAGAAGTGATATATGCTGAAAAGAGTTAGAAAATGAATTTCTCCATTAAAAAAGGTGTCTTTATCATTTACAGTTCTGCTACAGGAACACTCAAAAGATTTCCAATACATTACGGTCAATGGCAATTTTAGGGGCATTCATCCATTTCAAGCACAATACCGTCTTACCACATAAGTTAGGTAATGGTCCGACCACGGTCACGTGCCTCCCTCAAGAACTGTGCCAAAAGTCGCCAAGCTTGGCGACTTTTAGTGACGTGTGTGTATATTTAACTCTCAAACCTCAAAAACTATTATGAAATTTTATATATAAGATTGTTGTAACATCTAGTTGTGCATCTCGATTTTTGGTTCCAATCTACTGGAGAGTTTATTTACAGGACCACCGAAAAGAATTTCAGTACTTTAATGTCTATGGACATCTTCAATATAATACAACTGTAGACGGTCATTGTTTGGTACATGCCCAAAATCTCGCCGTCTGTCCTCGGCCTTGGCGAGATTTGGCGAAATATCGCCGAATTTGGCGATATTCAGTTATTTGGTCCATGCCCAAAGTATCGCCATTTGTCATCGTTCTTGGCGAGTTTTGACGAAATATCGCCAAATTTGGCGATAATCTGTCTTTGTTGGTCCATGCTTAAAATCTCGCCAAATGTCGTCGAAATTGACAAGTTTCGCCGAAATATCGCCAAATTTGGCGCCAAAAATTATTTCGTATTTTGTATAATTGTAAAACTTTAACCCGTAGAATTTTGAACTTTGTAATATCTAACTGTTTTCAATATCTTTTTTGACAGCAATCGACTGAGAATTTATTTACAGGGTTTGCCAAATGACTACTTTGGCTATCCCCAAAATCTCGCAGACTATCTCAAGTTTGTCGGCTTTTGGTGCAATATCGCCAAATAAAGTGTCAGAAGGAAATCTTTCAAATTGAACTCAGCTTGGCGATATCGAAATATTTGGCTAGAATAAAGACACATAAAACATTATTTAATACGGCGGATTAATTAGTTAAAACTTTTTATTTGGGAATACCTTATTCCCCCGTACACGATATATATTTCGGTTACACACATAACCATCTTCAGTCGTTTCTGGAGCTCTCACTAATGGCGGCTTCTTTTTATATCTTCGTCGTTCTTCTTCTTGAAAGTTCGATGCATGACGTCGTCCCATGATTGGTCGATTGTATGAAGCGTATCGTTGATGCTGCCCTCTGTCGTCAATATTTCTAAGCTCTCACGAATGTAGGCATATATACTATTTTTAAAGTTGGCTATTTTTTTAATATTTTTAAAATCAATGGTAATGGGCTCTTTCAAAGCTAGACGGGCTAGGGCGGTACTTTGTTTCTGGAGGTTAATGTCTTTAAAATGTTCGTTTTTTCGTTCTTTAATTTTCCTTTTTGTAACGCCGATGTAGCAATTTTCTTTATTAGTATCGTTTGACATAAAATTAATTTTATAGATCCCTGCGGTTTCGATGGGGTTGATTGGGTCTTTAACCGATCTAATGCGCTGAAAGATTGTTTTATTAGGTTTAATTGGAATACGTAAGTTCTTTTTACTGGCGATATTAGAAAGTTTATTGGCTATCCCTCGGCTAAAGGGGATAGCGGTAGTAAAACGTGGTTTATCTTTTTGACGGTTGTCTATAACATTTAATTTTCGTTGCCTAGCTTTGAAAACTTTGTCGAAAATTTCTCGAGGGTAGTGGGCGTCTTGACATTGTTTCTTTATGAAAGCAATTTCTTTTTGAAGGAGGTCGTCGTTAGAACACACTTTGAAAGCGCGGTCGATATAGGAACGAATAGCAGCAATTTTATAGTTGAAAGGGGTTTTAGATTTAAAATTTACTATATTAGTATTACAAGTAGGTTTTCGAAAAATGGTGGTCTCTATGAGATTATTGTTTCTGGTTATGTTCACATCTAAGTAATTGAGGCTATTATTGATTTCTTTTTCGTAGGTAAATTTAATGTTCGGGTCTATGGCATTAAGTTGATTGATCAAATTATTTTCTTCATTATTGTGGGTGGTAAGGATAGCGAAGATATCGTCGACATAGCGAAGCCAAAGTTTGATGGTATTATTGTGTGTCTGTTTAATCTGTTCTTCAAGGATTCTCATTTTCCAGTCGGCAATTATTCCGGATATGGGGGAGCCCATGGGGACTCCTTTTATTTGTTGGTAGAATTGATTATTATATTGAAAATATGAGTTATTTAAAATTAGATTTATAGCACTAGTTAGGGTGTTAATTATGTCTATATCTTTAAAACTACTTTGAATTTGTTTGTTAATAATTTGGTTCATTTCCTTAATATCTATTGACGGGTATAGATTTACAACATCGAAACTTACCATAATATCGTTTTCATCAAGTTTATAATCGCGGATGTTTTTAATGAAATCGTCGGTGGAAGTTAGAGTGCTGTTAGATGGGGGTATAATTTCTTGCAGAATATCTTTCATATATTTTTCAAGAGTTAGATGGGGGTATAATTTCTTGCAGAATATCTTTCATATATTTTTCAAGAGTTAGATGGGGGTATAATTTCTTGCAGAATATCTTTCATATATTTTTCAAGAGTTAGATGGGGGTATAATTTCTTGCAGAATATCTTTCATATATTTTTCAAGAGAACTATAACAATACCGCTAATTTCGCCCCACGGATTTTCGCTAAATTTAAAGATCATAAAAATCCCCCCTCCCTTCGCCCAATCGTGAGCAAATGTGAAGGCCCCACCTACACTCTTGAAAAATATATGAAAGATATTCTGCAAGAAATTATACCCCCATCTAACAGCACTCTAACTTCCACCGACGATTTCATTAAAAACATCCGCGATTATAAACTTGATGAAAACGATATTATGGTAAGTTTCGATGTTGTAAATCTATACCCGTCAATAGATATTAAGGAAATGAACCAAATTATTAACAAACAAATTCAAAGTAGTTTTAAAGATATAGACATAATTAACACCCTAACTAGTGCTATAAATCTAATTTTAAATAACTCATATTTTCAATATAATAATCAATTCTACCAACAAATAAAAGGAGTCCCCATGGGCTCCCCCATATCCGGAATAATTGCCGACTGGAAAATGAGAATCCTTGAAGAACAGATTAAACAGACACACAATAATACCATCAAACTTTGGCTTCGCTATGTCGACGATATCTTCGCTATCCTTACCACCCACAATAATGAAGAAAATAATTTGATCAATCAACTTAATGCCATAGACCCGAACATTAAATTTACCTACGAAAAAGAAATCAATAATAGCCTCAATTACTTAGATGTGAACATAACCAGAAACAATAATCTCATAGAGACCACCATTTTTCGAAAACCTACTTGTAATACTAATATAGTAAATTTTAAATCTAAAACCCCTTTCAACTATAAAATTGCTGCTATTCGTTCCTATATCGACCGCGCTTTCAAAGTGTGTTCTAACGACGACCTCCTTCAAAAAGAAATTGCTTTCATAAAGAAACAATGTCAAGACGCCCACTACCCTCGAGAAATTTTCGACAAAGTTTTCAAAGCTAGGCAACGAAAATTAAATGTTATAGACAACCGTCAAAAAGATAAACCACGTTTTACTACCGCTATCCCCTTTAGCCGAGGGATAGCCAATAAACTTTCTAATATCGCCAGTAAAAAGAACTTACGTATTCCAATTAAACCTAATAAAACAATCTTTCAGCGCATTAGATCGGAAAAAGACCCAATCAACCCCATCGAAACCGCAGGGATCTATAAAATTAATTTTATGTCAAACGATACTAATAAAGAAAATTGCTACATCGGCGTTACAAAAAGGAAAATTAAAGAACGAAAAAACGAACATTTTAAAGACATTAACCTCCAGAAACAAAGTACCGCCCTAGCCCGTCTAGCTTTGAAAGAGCCCATTACCATTGATTTTAAAAATATTTAAAAAATAGCCAACTTTAAAAATAGTATATATGCCTACATTCGTGAGAGCTTAGAAATATTGACGACAGAGGGCAGCATCAACGATACGCTTCATACAATCGACCAATCATGGGACGACGTCATGCATCGAACTTTCAAGAAGAAGAACGACGAAGATATAAAAAGAAGCCGCCATTAGTGAGAGCTCCAGAAACGACTGAAGATGGTTATGTGTGTAACCGAAATATATATCGTGTACGGGGGAATAAGGTATTCCCAAATAAAAAGTTTTAACTAATTTGGCTAGAAATCGCTAAATCTTACTATTATTAATATTTTATCTCTTTCAAACAAATAAGTTTAGAGGAAGTGCGTCGAAAATATTTTTGATCTAATAGACGTGCAAGGAAGTCATGTGTTGGACACATCAGATTTTTTTAATATGGTAAACATGGAATGGTGAGGCCAACATCACAATCGAGACAAAATTATCATCCATAATTTACCCATTCGAGCTAGTTATTAGCTTTTATTAAATTAAATTAAAACATATACCCAGGCAGCACACACTGCTTTTTTGATCATGACCACTAATGGATCTTTGGCTCTTATCTAGAAACTAGCTACCTTCGGCGACCAGTTTTTGCCATCGATGGCCAATTCGCAGCCAAAATCTGCAACCTACAGCTCATGGGCCCCTTCACAACTGGCTTGTGCAACTACGGCACACAGGCCTCTTTGCAACCGAAATTTGCAACCTACGGGCCATCCGCCTGCAGCAACCAGCTGGTCAGACTGCTTCACGTCCAGCCAGCCTATGAAACATACAGGCTGCTTTTATACGTTTCGGTGAGCGGCCGCATCCGGCAACCAGCTGGTCCGACGATGGCCTCTTCGCGACCAAAAAGGTGCAACCTATGGGCTCCCCCCCCTTGGTGACCACCTGGTCCGAGGAGCGATCTGCCAACGGGCAGCTTCGGGAAAAAAAAAAAAAAATGTGCAACCTACAGGCCGCTCGCCTTCGGCGACCAGCTGAATGAAAGCTCAATAGTTTGTCTGTAATCGTATATTTTAAAAAATTCGATATGCCTGCTTGCGAGGGCTGCACGCAATGACCGCACCTGATACATGTCCCCTTCCACATGCAAGGGCGGATTAAAGGGGGGGGTGCCCCCCCCTCCTCCCCGAGAAAAAAGAAATTAATGTAAAAGATCCTACTTTACTTCCATAAAATAGATGTACTATACGTCAATCTTCTAACCAACAAACTAATCCACCAACAAACTAACCGCCCCCTCCGACAAACTTGCAATAATCCACCACTGTCTACATGTCTGAGTTCTCACAGT